>MU182784.1:54020-86544 GCA_016904865.1 Pissodes strobi | reverse complement strand
AAAAAAAAAGGAAAAATGCCGGCTTTGCTAACTGAGTTACCGTCACTTTTGACACTAGTATTCCTTCCGTTAGTCTGTTTCCTTCAATAAAAGAAACAAGTGTTATACCTGAGACTACACCTTCATCACAAAAGAAAGCGCTAGTAATGATGGAAAATCTAAATTTGCCTAATATTTTGGAATAAACAAATCCTAAGATATGTTGAACCCCTGCTTATGATGAATGGTTAGAAAACGATACGTTGCCTAGCCTATATCGATAAAGGGGTTCGAGCTACAGAACACAAATCATAATTATGGTATAGTTCATGATTATGAGACAAATAAATTCCTATTAGGCTTAACGGGAAACCCTGTTGAAATTGTGGGCAAGGATATCAAGGTAGAAAATGTACGTTATACGTGTAAGCTAGGCTTATATGCTTAAAAAAAACCTGTTGACCATACGAAAAATGATTTAAATAATTAATATGGGTATTCTAGCAAGAACTAATGCATTACGCCGAAATCATGAACCCAACAAGCAAGTACAAGGAAATGCGTCCCATAAATATGTGCCAATAATTGGATCTTACGTACAGAGAAAATGAATAATAAAGTCTGGAATAAAGCAGTGGATCGATTAGTTGAAGCTTTCGGCAGACTGCAGGCACCGTACAGGCAATCTAGACAAGTTACTAAAAAACCGGGGTATTAGTTTAAAGATCAACGAAATTAATACGGATAATGCATATTGGGACAATATTAATGAACTTGTCAATAGACTTCACCTTTTAATGTCATGGGTTGTCGCCGTATGACCCAACAAACAAGTACAAGGAAATGCGTTCCATAAATATGTGTCAATAATTGGACTTTACTTACAGAAAAAAAGGAATAATAAAGTCTAGAACAAAGCAGTGGATCGATTAGTTGAAGCTTTCGGCAGACTGCAGGCAATCTAGACAAGAAACTAAAAAACGGGGGTATTAGTTTAAAGTTCAACGAAACTAATATGGATAAAATGCATATTGGGACAATGTTAATGAACTTGTCAATAGACATCACCTTTTAATTTCATCGGTTGTCGCCGTTCATACTGGTCTCAATAACAAAATAATTTCTATTATTGAAGAGTTGAAAGGGCCAAAAATTATTAAAAATCAGCCATGACGTGAATAAATTTGGAACTAATATTGCCCTGGAAAGGTTAAATTATTTTTGCATCCTTCCCGTCTTTCTTGACGACAAATCAGGTATAATTACACTGTTGAATGGCGTTCAAGACGTTATAATATTGTTACGGCTAACAACCATACGAATGTTTTTGTGCTACCCTATAGAACTTGCCGCTTGCAGCGTCTATGTATGAGTCTTCGCCGGCCGGCCGCGAAGATTCTGGAACGCTGGAATTATCTCGATGACCTGGTCGAGAATCCTATAGAGTGGCCTCGGGATACTTTCCGAGTATTCGTGATAGATTTGAGATTGTATATAAGGAGCAGACCTAAGGCGAATGGTAGTTAATCATTGAGTGTTGAATTGTAAAGAGCTATTAGTTGTAAAGTTATAAGAGTAGTTTAGTGTGTTCAATTGTATACAGTGGTAGAGAATAAAGAGAGTATTAGTTTGAAATAGTAAAAGTTGTAATTTCGTTCAGAACCCACGGAATATCGTAACAATATTATGGATGAGGGCACCAGTATGCCATTCCCGTTTCCCGACTCAGAAGTGATGACCATACTGTGACCTCAAACTTTGAATGTTTCATAAATAACAAAGTATTCAGTACTAGACAGCTAATAGGTCAAACGTTTTTTAACAGTGACACCAGATCTTTTATAAAGTCACCTAATGTGCATATGCTTCCACAGATATCATTTATAGACTACAAACCTGGTGTGACAGTGTGAGATAAAAAATGAATAATATTAAACTCCAAATTGTCAATGAATTGCATAAATCAGCAAGAAGGATAGAAGACGAGTTACCATAAAGGGTCTCATTGATCTGTTTCAGGCAGATTTGGTTGAAATGCAGCCAAGCTCATCGTCAAGCCGAGGGTTGTAGGTATATTTTGATAGTAATAAATGTATTTTCAAAATACGTGTGGCCGTTACCCGTGAAACAAAAACTGGTAAGGATGTAACGGCAGCAATGAAGAAAATTTTATTCAGTGCGAAAACCCCCAAAACAATTTCCTAACAGATAGAGGTTTAGAATTCTACAATATAGATTTCAAAAATCTAATGAAGGAATTAAAATTAGCCATTACAGTTCATTTCCAAATTTAAAGGCTAATGTCGTAGAGCGGGTCAACAGAACATTACAAAATAAAATGTAGAAAAGATCCAGTATGCAGGGGCATTACAAGTGGATAAATATGTTAAATGAAATTGTTACCGAATACAACACACCACGATTAAAATAAAAAATAAGCATATTGTAAAAAATTATAAAATTGGATATTAAAAAAATAGCTTACCTTTTGATAAAAATGCTCGTCTCACACAGTTACATTTTTAAATGTCTGAGAGAAAGTTAAAATACATTAGTCATACTAATTATCATTGTAGAATTCCTCCAGAGAATAATAGGCCTTTAAAAGCAAAAGTCTCTTTACTTCTCTGGAAAAAATTCTGACATTATCCAGGCTTTTAATCTCAAGAGGCAGGCGGTTATAGAGCTTTATGCTCTCATATATTATGGAGTTCTTGGTTAGTGCGCTTCTCGGGATGCCCAAACTCAGATTGGAGCCATTGAATCTAGTAACTCTTACATTGATACTATTATTAAATGTACCATTTCAACCGTAAGCAAAATAAAAAGACAAGTTAATGTTAGAATCTTCTCCCGTATGAAGAGTGGACGACAATGTTCCCTGCAACCAACCCCACATAGAAGTCTAACAGCTCTTTTTTGTAAACACTTGGAGAATAAGTTGATGGCTGGCAAATCCCCAAAATTGAATGTTGTACCTAAGGTGGGATTCGACAAGTGCAAAATATACACCTCTTGCAACATTATGGCCCAACTCATTCCTTACAGTTCGTAAGGCAAAACATGCGGAGGCTATCCTTTTGCGCAGACCATGAATATGCTCTTTAAAATTGAGTTTTGAGTATATCACTAATCCCAGAAACTTTGAAGACTCCCTAGTAATAAGAGTTTGATTGTTTAAATTTATGTTATCAACAGTACACTTAAAATAAATTAAATTAGTTTTTGAAATATTAAAAGTTAATTTGTTGCTATCACACCACTGCTTAACTAAGATAATGTCACGGTTGATAGTATCCCCCAGAATAACTTTATCAGTGCCCAACCACAGGATAGTTGTATCGTCAGCAAATAAAGTAATCAATGCATTGATATTGATATACGCCAAATCATTAATGTAAATCAAGAACAACAATGGCCCCAGGACTGAGCCCTGAGGAACCCCATGCTCAATGATTCGTACTGATGATACATCCCCGTGGTTTTTCACAACCTGTTTTCTATGGGAAAGAAATGAACGCAACCAACTTAACGTGTTGCCTCTGAAGCCATAAAGTAAAAGCTTCTGTAACTATTTTGTGACTTACACAGTCGAACGCTTTGGCAAAATCGCAAAAAACTGCCGCCGCTATTTCTCCCTCATTCAAACCAAAATACAATCCCTGAAGAAAGCTGAACACTGCATCGCTAACACTTTTTTTTTATCTTGAAAGCCAAACTGATTCACATTGCGTAATTTGTGCTGCTGGAGAAAAGACAACATTCTCGATTTTACAACCTTTTCGATAATTTTTGAAAGAGTAGGTAATAACGATATTGGACGGTAACACGATGGATTAGTAGTAATGCCACCCTTAAAAAGAGGTTTCACAACTGCCGTTTTTAGACTTACCGGAAAAATACCCTTATCAAAAGAAACATTTATAAACCCAGCGAGTACATCAAGCTTACTTACTTACTTATTTTTGAGGTAAATTATCAAATATTTTCACTGAGAGATCATCAATTCCTGAAGAGTTCCTATTTTTGATTTGCCTAAGAACTGTTATTATTTCATTAACATTGGTATGAAAAAGCGTAAAAGAGTTTGGGACCGAGATATGCTTGAGATAACCAATAGGATCAATTCCTGATGGTATCTGAGACATCAACCTTTCTGCCACAGAGCAATAAAATTCATTAAATTCATCAGAGGTCAGATCGGGTTCACGCATAGGATTTCCATTCCTACCTTTCCTACCCCTCAAATCGTTAACGATTTTCCAAGTTTCCTTGCTTTTACTTTTAGCACTATGAAGCCTATTAGAATAGTATAGTGTTTTCGCATTTTTTATTATTTTTCTATAAACTAATCTATATTTATTGTAGAAAATTTTAAGAAGCTGATTAGGAAAAAACTTGGTTAGGGTATGAAGAAATCTTAAATTCTTAGCTGATGTTTTTATGCCCTTAGTTATCCAAGGCTTCATACTTTTTTCCCTAATAGTTTTCAGTGGAAAATTTTTGTTAAATAAATCGACAATTGTCATGTTAAAGAAGTTGAGAGGATCTGATGGATCTTCCACCATAAGACAGTCTATTTTTTCACAGTCAGATCTAAATCTATTAAAATTAGACTTGCAAAAAATTTTACCTTTTTTATTCTTTTTTATTTTTTTAATTCGCAGATTAATATATGCTATAATAGCTTAATGATCTGAGATATCTGAAGATACTACCTTAGCTTCACAGTCATTTATATCCCAAAAATTGATACAGAAATAATCAATAAGACTGCATAAACCTTTAGTAATACGCGTAGGACTATTAACAAACAATTTTAGATTATAAGAATCGAACAAATCAGTCAAATTTTGTGTCTGCAGCAAGTCGTTGTCTAGATAATTTATATTCTTGGCTTATATAATAGTTACCAGAAATGACAATGAAGACCATATTAATTGTTATGCTGCTATTATGAATGCATACCTTATCTTTATTCATTTTATCATTAACATGTCACCACCCTCTCGATATGTTAGACCTCTTCTCGGCCCCACTATGCAGAAAAGTGTACTCTATACGAGACAAGGTTGAGCCGAGACGTACAATTTGAACTCGTCTCGCGTCAACAATAAAATTTAGAACAAAAATAATTGTTTACATTATCTACTTAACTTGAGAATTTGTTAACAAAGTTTAGTAGGTCGTCCTGGGATTTAAATATCACACTTCTATCAAATTATTTTGCAACATTCACGATATTCAAAGTTGCTTCTAACAACTTTTTCAAATAACACCTTGTATATTTTTAATGATGAACTGCGGAATTAAAAACATTTTTTTACGATTATAACTAGTCAATACTTACCGGTTTTAAAAATTTCGATAAAATTACTCCGCTAAAGAGGCTGGGTTAGGGTTAGTCACTGACAATCCTGTATTTATTTTTTTTTTATTTCCCGACAATTAGAAGATTGAAGTTGATTTGTAATTTAATATTTTATTGTTTAGGAGGTTCGAGTTGGTCCTGCGGAAAATGCACTGTGTGCTTCAGTCGACATGGATGACATTTGTTCAAGCCCTCCAGCACCTTCTCTTACGCCACCTTCGTCGCCCAATGTTCAAATGCGAGAATCGCCGTGGGAACCACTCGAACTACAAATAGACTACTGGCAGATGCCAAAATTTAATGAAAATTTGAATAAGGTACCTCTTTAAGAATTTTGTATATTTTTTATTTGTTTAATAAAATCAAACAAATTGCTTCATAGCAGATAACATAAATGTGCTTTCGCAAAATAAAAACATATTTATATTTGAATTTATCTTAGAATGTGCTTTGTCTCTAATACTTGTGATTCGAGGCATATTTTATCATGAATGAAAACGAGTATCGAACAAATAGGTATACAAATTATTAGGATCTTTATTGCTTACTTTTGAGGTTATGAATTAATGTTTTGTTTGTTTATTACAACTGAGTTATAATTAACCCTTCTTCATGTTGAGACAACATGATTATCGAAACGTGTGGCGAGTCCTCAGATTGTGGTTAATATGGCGGTGCACTATTTTATAGGTGAGACATATAAAAAAATATATTAAAAATTACTATCGATATCTTAACAGTAGGAGCTATCCGGAGAATCTTCTGAAATGATTATTACCAAAGGTTCAATATCATTAGAATGTAATGTGGTTTCCATTTAAAGCGGTCCTTCAGAAGCTTTTTCTGTATTATGGATCTACTTTTTCCAATTTTGATTAACAAACATTTTTGAAACTAACCTATCCTCTATTAATGCATAAAATCGTGCTTTAAAAAAATATGATTTAAATATTGCATCTGAAATAAATCTAAATATCTAACGTCCTACGGAGAAACGACTACATTTTTTATAGCAAGTGCTGAAAATGCTTGCCTTGCGATTTGATACATGCATTTATCCTACGCATCATTGAGTCCCTAATACGCTGAAATATGCGAGGATTATTTCTTATAATTAGTGATGGGCTTATTCGAATGAAAAATAACCTGTTATCCGGTTATTAAAATAACCTGTATTATTCGGTTTTCATTCCACAAGTATTCGAATGAAAAATAACCTGAACCTCATACGTACGAATTCAAATACGAACTACGAAGGAACAAGCCCGACGTATAACGACAAGTTTCGGTGTCGCGTCGATCCGTCGAATGATCAACGAGCAAGAAGCGGTTTTAATTTAGTTATGTTATGAAGCAAGTTTCGATGTTTTAGCTCGAATAAAAGATGAGTTTTTAAATTTCAAATGTACCGGTAGGATGTGGAATTGTGGAAGCCGAACTTGGGGGGTTGAAAAATAGCGAATATTAAGTTAAGATTAAGAGTAGATACTTTGTATTTGTATATTATAATTTTTTTTTATTAGTATTAGTAGGTGTATTGTTAATGGTTTACTATATAGTATGTAGATTTAATATTAATTAGGAATATTTAATCTTAATATTTGCATAAACATTTGTCATGTTTGTTTAGTTTTTAGGTTATAGATTAGAATTTGGAATGTAGAAGCAATAGAGCAATACATAAGTCGTAATATAACTATAACAATATATGTACTATTAATTATTAATATTATTATAGTACTATAAATACATCGCCAGAGAGAAAGACTTTTTTGCAAAGTAAATTTTTAATAATTATGTTCATTACATGTAATCAACACATCCAAGGATCATATTTTGGAGTTTAAGTATTTTTTATTTAAAAACGTAAAATGCTATTTATTTTATTTTGTTCAATAATATTGCGTAATCAAATATTATTCTATTGTTATTTATTAAGCCATACTTAATAAGACAATAGATAATTACAGGTACGAGTTACGTTACGAATACGATGCCGATGATGCTGAACCTCCTTCCTAACCGGCTGCGATCGCTAACCTGAATTTATTCGAATGATTATTCCTAATAATCATTCGGTTATTAATATTATTTGAATACAGATAATTCGGTTATCAAAATAATCCGGTTATGCCCATCACTACTTATAATATCACATGATGCGATTTCTCAGGTCTTCGATATCCTGTACTGGGGTAGTGTAATCTAACTCTCTCAGATATCCCAAGATACAATAATCCAAAAGATTATGATGAAATATGAGGCCTCTTCAGGTAGGTTTTAAATACCTTCACACATTTAGGCTGAAATGTGCTGGGGCACCATCATGCATGTAATACATGTTTCTTCTAGTTTGCAGGGGTAAATGTTCTAGTAGAAGAGGCAATTCTTCTTGTAGAAAATGAAAATATGACTCACCAGTTAATCTTAAAGGTAGAAAATATGGGCCAATTAAATATGCATCGATAATTCCTATCCAAACGTTAACGGAAAACTTAAATTGTGTTATTGAAAGTGGATTATCTTCAGCCCATACATGCTTGTTATGATAGTTTGCATCTCTTGAGAAATTAGCTTCGTCCGAAAAGAGAATTTTTGAACAAAAATAAATGATTATCGGTATTCATTCGGTGAAACCATTGGGAAAAAATCAATTCTCGGTTCGAAATCTCTTGGCAAGAGAGCTTGAACCTTTTGTACATGGTAAGAATATAACTGATGTTATTTTAATAACCTCCATACAGTTTATGCATCAGTATTTAATTTCTCTGCAATTTTCCTGGTACTTGTCTCATGTTGCCCTTCAATAATATTTAGGACTACAACTTCTAATTCGGGTGTTCGAACTTCGCGGTGTCGACCGGTATGAAAACTTCTTTTTTTGAAAGTTCCAGACTCATGTAGCCTTTGATGAAGCCTGGTAAATGTGCTGTGATGCGGAGGTCTACGATTATGATACGCTTGTATATAAAGCCGACAAGCTTAAACGACTTTTTCACAAAAAAATGTAAAAAACGAAGTCAAGTTGTATACAGACCTTCAAAGCCCCAATTAATTTTTGACAAGCTGTCATTTCGTTGTGGATGAAAACAATGACGTCAAATTGTAGGGTCATAAGGAACTCCATGATACCTATTTAAAATTCGAGGTTGTTCTCCTTCCATCTAGGGACTTAAAATTACAGGGAAGAAAAAACTGAAAAATAGTGCTCCTTCAAATTAGAAATGTACGTGTCCGAGAGTTCTTCCATTTTTTTTTTCACTAAAACATAAAAAACGAAATTAATTTGTGTCCAGACCTTCAAATCCTTAACAACTTTTGACGTTGTGGGTGAAAATAATGACGTCAAATTAAGAGGTCATAAAGAACTCGATGACACCTTTAAAATGGGGTATTTAACGATCCCTCACACACCAAATATAAAATCTTTCATTTTATAATTCCAATTTTTTTTAAAAGACCATTCATTAATTCATTCGTTCATTTCAAAAAATTCCCTCTTACGCTGGTTTGGTTCTGTTCTGCTGATTTTTGTTTCATCGAAATTAAAGGTGTAGTTGGTTCGTTCCACATGTTTAATTAGGGCTGTCTTATTTTTTTATCGTATCGATGGCCGTTTAATCTGCTTTGAAGATATTGGGATGTTTGCCTGATGTACACACTAAGAGCATCGGAGCATAGAATTTCATATTATATTCATATATTATTTGCATAAATTTATTAACACGCTAAAATTTTCCTTCATGAGGTTGTGACCTTTGTGACAAACAGATATATCATGCTGTTTAAAAAGTTTTTGCAAGTTCTCTGACAGACCCCTGTATGGTAAAGAAAGATATTTCTTAGGATTATTGTTTTTTTTTTGTTCGGGTTCAAGATTTGCATTTAATTTTTCTTCCCTTTCTCTGAAAATTTAATTTTTGATAGGATATCTGTTTTTAATTAGGATATCTCTAGCTTTGTTTATAGCGTTTGGCCTGTCTGCCGTCTCACTCAGTTTCATAGTCCTATCTGCTAAGCCAATTAATTATTACCGATTTTTTTGGAGTTAAAGGATGTTGCGAGAAGAAATGAATGAAGACTGAAGGTATCTTCCTGACCAGTTTTTTTTTTTGGTATACCGTTCTGTTTTTATTTTATTAGTACGTGGTGCATTGTCATGTCTAAGAAATTTATTATTCCGGTTTCTAGGGTAAAAATAAATTTGGGGTGGAAGGCATTAAATGCATTTATGATGTTTTGACACATCTTTTGGGACGGTAGTAATACAGTCGTCCACGTAACGAAAATAAAAGGGAAGCTGATAGTCTATTTTAGAATTTACTTCGTTTTCTAGTTCTTCTAATACTATTTGGGCAACTACACTAGATATGGGGGATCCCGTGGCGCATCCTTCTATTTGCTTATAATATTTATCTCTATATGAAAAATATGTAGAACGTAAAGTTAATTCGGTTGCTATAAAAGGAATTCCTCGAGCGAGATGTCCGTGTGTGTTTTTTTTTATTTTTCCATTTCTTTTCAAGTATATTTGAGGCCAAATTTATAGGGACATTAGTATAAAGAGACACAACAACATAAACGTGAATTAGGGGATTTTCACTCTATTTTCCCTAGGAAACTGTATCTAGTGTATCTAATAATTAATTTAATTTCTAAAACACACTTGAAGGGTTGGAACCTATATAGATAATATAGGCAATATTAACGCCACTTGCCTGCTACTAAAGCAGGGCCAATATACCGGCCGCGGCCCCCCGAAAGATTATCGAGATGCGCGTAAAATTCCTGATCGTGCATGCTGGTACGAGGACAAGAAACGTGAGGCTAATAACATGTATAATGGTAGTAGGATTATGCATTATAAATTACTGTAATTCAAATCTGATGTTGATTGTTTGATTTTACACTTTGTTATTGGGTGTCTCATCCGCACGTGTCTCACGACACATACGTTGTCTTGCAAGTGGCAGCACATACCCTGCGGACTAAGCACACGAACGCCGAAAACTGAATCTTGATATCTTGTGTCGTCATTAAAATTCCATTTAAGTTTTGATTAATAATGCCCTTGGTGCGCTGTTTATGTCAGTTTAAATCTATGTATGAGTTTATATATTTACTTTTATATATATTTATATTCGAAAATATATCAAAATGTTTGTTGCAGACTGAAAAGGAAAAGGATAAGACTAAGCAAGATGGTAAAACATCTCTTAAAGGGGTATTTAGAGGTTTGCAAGCTTCTCCAAGTAGTACAAGCGGCCTTTTTATAAACATGAATATGGCTAACAAAGAGAAAAAACAAAAAAGTAAGTATTCAAATATAATTTACTAAGCACAATGTATGTTAACTTTTGTTTTCAAGTGCCCCGATAGGGAAAAATTACAAGGGATAATATCAGGCGATCTAGGGGGCCATTGTTCTAAAGTACCATTTCTATATATCCACTTCATAGGGAAAATTGCATTTAAAAAATGTGTAACTGTCAGATAATGATGTGCCGGGGCACCATCTAACATCCTACTACCAGGTAACTGGGTCCCGTGGGGCCGAGACTCGCCAATATCTGCCAACATAATTACCCCTGTGTGATATTATTATTATTATTAGTTTCTAATTTATATTGAAAAATCCCATATTTTCATTTAAAATAATCAAATTTTTTGGGCTTACAAATTCAATAGTCAAAAAGTTAGTCTGTATTGTATTCTTTTCATTTACCTACTTTTTTTTAAAAATGTCGTCATTTAAGTTAAAATTTTATCAAATCACAATTAAATTAGTAATTTATGTCTAAAATAAGTGCGGCATATCGTTGCAAAGGCATTTTCAACTGATAAAGAAAAACACATGCAACAAACCTCTTCTAAACAGGAACTGGATCAACCAAAAGTAGAGTTCTTGATTTTACTTTTTTTTTATTACATTTTTCCAAAAAAAAAAATATACTAGTATTTAGTAATTCAGAGCCAAGGCTGCATTTATGCTTTTTTCTGTCAATTCCACATGCCCTCTATTATATGTAGTAATGGTATATATATTTTTAGTCATGAGATTAGGCAAAAAAAAGGAAAAAGAAAAGGAATCGGAACCAAGATATCAAAATGTGGAGGGAGTATCTAGGCTGATATGTTCTGCTCGGGCTTCACATACCGCCCCAATGCGAGGTAAGAACAAATGCTTATTAATTTTGACAAACAAAAATGTTTATTGACAACAGAAGCTCTATAAAAAATTTCATACGAATTATGATTATACTGAGAAGTTTAAATTAAGATGTTGCTGTTTTATCGTTGTAGTTCTCAGTAAGTATCCATTATATGAAAGAAAAAAACTAAAGGTTTTGGCTTTCATAATAAAGAATAATATGAAAAATTGTATAATTCGCTTGACTTTGAAATTTATTCAAAATGAAGAAAAAAATATTTTGCGTGCTCCGCCTAGGTTATGATGTGAATATAATTATCTATTGCCATTGCATTTTAAATGGTAAATTCATAAGAGTTGTGGAAATTATATGTTACTCATTCATCGCGAAGGATAAGTTCGATGAAAGTGTATATGTCTATGGAAACAAAAGGAACAAGTAAATGGTTTTATTAAAACTTCTAGATGTATCTCTTTGTAAGCATAGGCAACCAATATTATTGTTTAATTACGATAACCACTAATACGGACTATGTAAAACGTCTTGTAGAAGAAATAAAGCGGAGAGCTCAGGGTTAAAACCATTGGTATTTACGATGATGTCCAAGTATTTCTAGAAATGACAGTGCTCTATTTCTTAAGAAACAAAGCTTACCATTATGATGCATGATGATGAATCTTGCCTCAATTTACAAGTCTCAATTAGGTGCTCTTGAAATTGGTAGTATATTTGAATTGAAGAAAATGTGTAACGGGATAGAAAAAAAAGGAGATCTGTAGATTACGTATAGTCCGAGAGGGGACCGTCATAATAGTGTTTTGTCTGAACTGCCAGGATTTTGCATGATAAAAAATATTGTTTAGTTGGACCGAATAAGAAACCGTTGGTCGGCCGAGGCTGGCCTTGACCAGTAATTAATTATACAGGGTCTTTCAAAAAGTTCGCATTATAGGGAAACTTTTTTATTATTGATTTCACAGAAAATTCTATTCTTGACAAAAGTTGATGCTTAGAAAAAAACTAATTTTGACGATGCTAATTTAAGGATAAGTTATACAGGGTACTTAAAAAATACATAAATTAAGGTTAAAAAAAACAACAATTTTGAAATATCGGAAAACTTTCTACAGAAAAATAAAGCTTTATTAAGATAAAAATAAAAGTCAAATACTATTTTTTTCCAAAAGTGCATCGTTGCTGAAAAAAATAAGAACAAAATTAAGAAAAAGAGGGTTTTTTTCAATAATTGTCGTGAATTTTCTCGGCAAAGTGCAGTTTTTGAAAGAATGGTATTTGACTTTTATTTTTATCTTAATAAGAGCTTTATTTTTCCTGCGGAAAGTTTTCCGATATTCCAAAATTTTTGTTTTTTTAAATTCAATTTTTGTATTTTTTTAAATACCCTGTATAACTTATCTTTAATTTAGCATTGTCAAAGATAGTTTTTTTCCAAGCACCAACTTTTATCAAGAATGAAGTTTTCTGAGAAATCAATCATAAAAAAGTTTCCCGTATGATGCGAACTTTTTGAGACACTATACAAGATGATTCACGGTCGATGGTAGGTTAGACGTTTCTGGAGAACCACTTAACGGATCATTCTGAAAATTTGGTCGTTTACATAAACGAATATGCTCTACCTTGCTAAAATATTTTCGACAGTGCAGTATTGCCGCTTCTACTGAAAAGTAGTAGCAACTGTCAATTTTTAAATGGAACAACCTATATATTATTGCATATTTGGATTTTGCGGAGAATTCTAGACATATTTCATAAATAATATCCTATACCTATCTGTTACTGTTTGTCTCTACTTTATGTGTTGCCCTCATAAACTTTAGTTATTCACTGCACCTCGTATGCATTTTAATCGCGATACAGTCCACTACCATACCAACTGGGTGCAGATTTCACTTATCGGCCTATCGTCTGGCGCCTCCAAAATGCAAGTGCAGGAACTTATATTGGAATTCAAGAATCAATCAAGCGATCGAAGAGGTTCGAGAACGAATGCGGGAAGAAGAAGGCAACCATGCCGGCATTTTACAAATAGACATTTGCTATTTTATCCAATATTCTTAACAATATACTTTGTTATAAGAGTTAATAATATACAAGTAAATCAAAATCGCGTTTAACATTATTTAATCACAGCAATCACAAACAAATGGTCCATCTACGCGGATAAAGTTTTCAGAGGAAAAACACCAGCAAACGAACAGTTAACGTTTAACAATCATAATCATTGAACAGTAAATCGCGAGTGTAGTTCGAAATAACATCATAAACATAAATAATAGTGCATAGTGCACCATCGTATCAACCACAATCAGCATAGATCATTAGCAAACAGCAAGGGAAATCATCAAGGAAAAGTTTATCGGTGAGTCTGTTCCATGATATTTCCATCCTTGTTAAACACATTTCAAGATTGATTTATTACGGGAGAATACCGTAGGGCGTAGTCCTACAGTTCTTACATATAGCGGCAAATTTCTCCCTTTCTTTGTTCTAATAAAAGTTTAGAATATTTTACGCAATTTTTTGCATAAATCACAGTACGGCGATTGTGTAGTTTTTATCATAATTTATCGCAAGAGATTTTATTAGTTATCATCATAGCAAAACAAATGCAATCAATCAGTAAATTCTCATTATTTATTATCAAATTATCAGCTAATTATTAAGAAAAATAAGGCTTTTAGCACATTATTGTATATTGTCGTATTTGTCAATAATAATTTGAAAAAATGCCTAACGTTGCAGAAGCAGAAGCTTATCTTAAACAGCTCACCACAAAACGAGGCGCAATCAAAGGTCTTTTAACAAGATTTTGCAACTTTGTTGATAAAAACTTATCAGATTTAAACGAAGATAAAACCATGCAGTTAGAAACACGATTAAATGATACATTATCATTACTGGAAAAATTCAATGAAATTCAAGAGGAGCTAGAGCTTCTCAACCCCGATGAAGTTAGTCCAACAAACACAGAACACGAACAATTTGAAAATTCTTTCTGCGAATATACCCAACTTGCAAAAAAAATAATTTTTACGTTTAGGCAAAGTAATCCGAGCATATTTTTACCTATTAGTCCGGGAGCTAGTAGTCAAAACATTGGTGTAGGTTCGGGTTGCAATAATTTAAACGTAAATTACCCTATTATCAATGTCCCTAAATTTTATGGTGATTATGAAAAGTGGGGTAAATTTAGAGACATGTACACGTCACTAGTGCACGATGTTCCTAGGTCTCAGCGATGTCAGAAAATTTCAAATTCTTGTAGATGCTCTTAAGGGAGATGCTGCAAAAATAATCGAGTGTATTGAAATCACTGACAGAAACTATCAGACAGCTTGGAACATGCTTATAGAACGTTATCAAAATAAATCCGTAATCAAACAAAAACACGTGAGTTCTCTTATTGAATTGCCTAATGTCACCGGAAAGGAGATTTATATTGCCTTGCGTAGTTTTACCGATTCTTTAAAAAAAGCATTTAAGGTCATTAGAAAATCTAGGTGAGCCAGTTAATCAATGGGACACTTTGTTATTTTATTTAATGACCAAAAAATTACACTATGCGACTCATAAAGATTGGGAATCTTTGTTTATTTCAAAAACTTTAAAGAATGAGAAAACAACATTTAAAGAGTTTATAGATTTCTTAGAAAAACGTTGTTTAATTTTGGAAACGATTTGTCATGACAAAAACGAAAGTAAATTGAAATTTTCAAATGATTCCAAACCACAGAATAAATATAATTTATTTTACAAAAAATCAGCTGAAAAATCGTTTTCTGGTCACATGTTTAAGGAAAATAAATACAATTGTCCCTATTGCAAAGAAAATCATTTTATTTTTGCTTGTAACAAATTCAGACTATTATCAGTTCCTGACAGAACAAAGGAAATCAACAGTTTAAAATTATGTCTTAATTGCTTTCACAAAAATCATGAAACATCACAGTGCATAGCTCAAAAAATGTAATCAGCATCACAATACATTATTACATCCAGAACAAAACGTACCAAACTATCAAAACAATCTCAACATGCAACAAAATAACAATACACACACGAATGCAGCACAGTCACCAAACATCATACAAAGCAACCCAGTCGCACATCACACAACACTAGAAAAAAACACAAAACAGCATTTCAAACACATGCAGTGCTCCAGAATCGCAAGTTCTTTTATCAACAGCTGTAGTTTTAATCAAGGATTCAGCAAACAATTGGCAACAGTGCAGGGCTTTATTGGACAATGGAAGTATTCCAAATTTCATGGCTACTAAATTGCAGCGCGTTTTAGGTTTACATCCTAGAAAAACAAATGTATGGTGTCGACACAATTCAGCAAGCCATAAACATTAAATTAAAATTATCATCTTTACTGAACGAATACGGGTTCGACTTGAGAAAATGATCGTCAAATAAGCCAGAAGTTCTAAAAAATAATGAACAAAACACGGATTATCGATATTTTGTGACCGAAGATGAAGTTCGGAAAACATTACGTCTATTTTGGCAATCAAATCACGATGTTCTTGCCTACAAAATAAACGAAACTCAAGCATAAGAAAAAAATACAAAACGATTAGTACTATCATTGATATTAAAATTATTTGATCCATTAGGACTTTTATCACCCATCACGATAGTAGCAAAAATATTAATGCAATCCTTATGGGAATTAAAAATTCGATGGGATGACCCCCTCCCCGAAAATCTAACAAAGTCATGGTCAATGTTTAATAACAACTTACAGCAATTAAATTCTTTACAAATACCTCGATTAGTTATCATTTCAAATGGTATAAAAACAGAAATTCATGGTTTTAGCGATGCTTCTGAAAACGCTTATTCAGCATGTATTTATTTAAAATCAATTGACGGTGACGGCAACGTATTAGTTAAACTTCTTACTTCTAAAACACGTGTAGCACCCATACAAATCATAACATTACCATGCCTAGAGCTACAAGGCGCCTTACTACTTAGTCAACTTTATCAAAAGGTAATAATATCTTTAAATATAACTATAAGTCGCACTTTTTTGTGGACGGATAGTACTATCGTCTTGGCGTGGATAAATTCTCAACCAAGCACATTAAAAATATTTGTTGGAAACCGTGTCAGTGAAATTCAAAACCTGACATGCAATACTCAGTGGCGGCACGTCAGAGTCCAATTCCGCTGATATTGCATCACGCGCAACTGAACCATCAAACCTTCTAGAAAATTCACTTTGGTGGAATGGACCGGAATGGCTCCTAAGGAGTGAAGAATTCTGGCCTAACCAAATCCAACAATCAGAAATTGATTTAGAAAAACGAAAATCTCAAACAGCCCTTAAGGCAACCCCAAAAAAAACTTTTCAATTGTTTTCTAAATTTTTATCTCTTTATAAATTACAAAGAGTAACAGCTATTTGGATTCGGTTTATTAATATTCTAAAAAATGCCCAAAGCAAAACAAAGGGAAAACTAAGTATAGAAGAGCTTGACAATTCTTTACTTAGTCTAATCAAAATTGCTCAATATGAGTCATTTTCAGAGGACATCAAGTGTCTTAAAGTTACTAAGCATGCACCTAAAAATTCAAGACTAAAAAATTTAGATCCTTTCATAGGTTGAAACGGATTTGTACGAGTCGGTGGCAAACTATC
Organism: Pissodes strobi; assembly: GCA_016904865.1. NCBI lineage: Eukaryota > Metazoa > Arthropoda > Insecta > Coleoptera > Curculionidae > Pissodes > Pissodes strobi. Next base: position 69,365 of record MU182784.1, on the reverse strand, counting down.
AAAATCACATCTAGGTTACAACACAAATCATCAATACATTCTTGAGCAACATCATATTTTAACTCGACTCATTATCTTAAACGAACATGATCGGCATTTATACGCGGGAGCACAAACTATTCTGGCTGCTACTCGTGAAAGATTTTGGATCCTTAATGGCCGAACCACAATTCGAAAAATCTTGCGGAAATGGACTACGTGTTTTCGGGTAAATCCAAAAAATATTATAAGAAAAATGGCAGATCTTCGTGATGATAGGTTCACACCGAATCGACCTTTTTATATAGTTGGAACTGATTACGCAGGTCCATATAATATTAAAGACTGCAAAATTAGAAATAGGCAAATAATTAAAGCGTATCTATGTCTTTTCGTTTGTTTTACAACAAAATCAGTTCACCTGGAAGTTGTCAGTAATTTAAGCACAGTATCGTTTCTAAATGCATTTAAAAGGTTTGTCGCGAGAAGAGGTTTGTGTAAACGCAGATATAGTGATAACGGCACTAATTTCATCGGGGCGAACAGAGAAATCAAAGAACTTTATGAAGCCATTGGAAAAATTATCATTGATCCTGTGGTAACTTCATGGTTTCTTAAAAATAATATCGAGTGGAAATTTAACCCACCACGCTCTCCTCATCGTGGCGGTTTGTGGGAGGCTGCAGTCCGGCAAGCTAAATATCATCTTAACAGAGTCGTAGGGAAACTTATTTTAACATTCGAGGATTTATCTACGGTGTTCACCCAGGTAGAATCAATTATGAATTCTCGACCTTTACACACCCTATCCAGTGACCCCAATGATTTCTCTATCCTTACACCTGGCCACTCCCTTATAGGCCAACCTCCCACCATCTTACCACAACAAGACTTTACCAAACTACCAGAAAATAGATTAAAACAATACCAAATTCTTCAACAAGCAGTACAGTTGTTTTGGAACCGCTGGAGCAAGGACTACCTTCACTAATTGCAACAAAGAACACGTTGGCAGGACAGTTCCCAAGAATCAATCAGTATAAATAGTATGGTTTTACTAATTGATAATAATCTTCCACCGTTATATTGGAAATTAGGAAAAGTGGTTGATCTTCATAAAAGCAGTGATGGTTTAGTGAGAACTGCTACAATTCGCACACCATCTGGTACTACAACTCGTGCTGTTCAAAAACTTTGTATTTTACCTACTTCGGTCAGTGATTCAGTTATTGAAAGACTTTCAAATTAAATACTTGAGTCTTTCAAGGGCGGCGGCATGTCTGTACTTTATGTGTTGCCCTCATAAACTTTAGTTATTCACTGCACCTCGTATGCATTTTAATCGCGATACAGTCCACCACCTTACCAACTGGGTGCAGATTTCACTTAGCGGCCTATCGTGTGCCGCCTCCAAATTGCAAGCGCAGGAACTTATATTGGAATTCCAGAATCAATCAAGCGATCGAAGAGGTTCGAGAACGAATGCGGGAAGAAGAAGGCAACTATGCAGGCATTTTACAAATAGACATTTGCTATTTTAACCAATATTCTTAACAATATACTTTGTTATACGAGTTAATATATACAAGTAAATCAAAATCGCCTTTAACATTATTTAATCACAGCAATCACAAACACTGTTTTTGAAATATTGGCAGTTGAAAATCGACCATTTACCAAGTTTGACAGCCTGTAAAATCTAAACGGCTAAAGATAAAGCAAAACGGTTTGCACTTTTCTATCTTGGTTTTTCATAAGCTATCGTTTGACACTAATTTTAGATTTAACCAGAGGTTAAATTTAACCGGGATTTCTTAACCTCTGGTTAAATAAAAATAGCTTATGAAAAACCAAGATAGGAAAGTGCAAACCATTTTGTTCTATCTTTAGCCGTTTAGATTTTACAGGCTGTCAAACTTGGTCGATTTTCAACTGTCAATATTTCAAAAACAGTAACAGATAGGTATAAGACATTATTTTTGAAATATGTCTAGAATTCTCCGCAAAATCCATATATGCAATAATATATAGGGTGTTCCATTTAAAATTTGATAGTTGCTACTACTTTTTCGCAGAAGCGGCAACACTGCACTGTCGAAAGTATTTTTAGCAAGGTAGAGCATATTCGTTTATGTAAACGACCAAATTATCAGAATGATCCGTTGAGTGGTTCTCCAGTGCTTCAGGAACTTCGGTAGGTCAAAAGGTTGGAGGATTTTAAAGAAGTTAAACTTACCTTTGGATATGCACTGTGGCCAAAGATCAAAAGGCTGAAAATATTGGGTCTATAGAGTTCCCTATACGACTTGGAGATAGAATTCGAATTATGGAAGTGATTGTATTGCCTAATTTACCCCACTCATTGATTTTGTGTTATGATTTTTGGGTTGTGATGAGTGGGACGGTCACTAGCACCCTTCGTATTTGTCTATTTGGACGACGTGGTAATAGGGACACAAACATTTAAAGAACATTTGATAGTTTAGGAAGAACTTTTAAGAGAATTAAAGCTGCTGAAATTACTAACAGTTAAATTTGGATATATGTTATGTTATCTCAAATAAACTTAGAATTTTTCGCAGAATTCAAAAATCCACTATAGTTCGCCCAGCCGTTGTTGACCCTCGAAACGCATGCAATTGCATGCGTTTCGAGGGTCAACAACGACTGGGCGAACTATAATATACAGGATATTCGATTTAAAAAAATGCAGTTTCATCGTGCAAAACTACACTCACCGGCACAAAATTCCGCCACCCTGAAGTTTTGGCCAAGTTTGAAATTTTATAACTTTTTTATTTTTTATCCGATTTTCATGATTTTATTATCAGTTTGTAGATCCGTTTATTGTGTTTTTCTTTAATCACTTTATAAAGTAACATTTTTCGATTAGGCTATATTATACAGGAGTAAATCAAACTGTTGTTTTTTTTTTTAATGAAATGCTGATTTGAAGCCAATTTATATTAAGAAAAACAAACACCAGGTATATCATAAAGTTAATTATCAAAAACAATTTTAATAACGTGTGTTTCCTCCTCTCGCAGCAATGACAGCTTGCAGTCTTCGTGGCATCGAATGAATAAGGTTAGTTATTCTTTCTTGAGGAATAGCCTGATATTCTTCGGTCAGCGCCAGTCGTAAGTCTTGCAAGGTTTGTGGTTGCACAGGGCGACGACGAATAGCTCTTTTAAGTTGATCCCACAGATGTTCGATTGGGTTGAGATCCGGGCTACATGCGGGCCATTCCAATCTTGGAAGTCCAACTTCATCGAGATATTCGCTCACTACATGTGCGACGTGAGGTCTAGCATTATCATGCATTAATGTAAATTGGTTCCCAATGAAAGGAGCAAATGGAACAACAACTTCTTGGATGATTTCCTCAATGTATCGGTGGGCGGTTAGAGCTCCATTTTCAACAAATACACGATCAGTGCGGGCTTCAGTAGAAATACCCTCCCAAATCATCACTGAACCGCCATGATATGAGATTTGTTCTGATATGGTGCAGTCAGCATATCTTTCATTTATACGTCTGTATACCCGTTTACGAGCATCCGGCGACCTTAAACAAATCCTGGATTCATCTGTGAATAGTATGTTTCCCCACTGTTCTAGACTCCAGTCACAATGCAATCTTGCAAACCTCAGTCGCTGTTGTCGATGACGAGGAAAGAGTTGTGGACATATTGCTGGCCCTCGTGAATGAAGCCCAGCTTCTGCCAATCTTCTACGTATCGTTCTTTCACTTACATTTACTCGACGAATCATGTGCAAGTCATTTTTTAGACACACAGCAGTAGATTTTCGATCTCTTAAAGAACTAACGATGACAAAGTGATCATCAGCTGCAGTGGTCATTCTTCTTCTGCCAGAGCCTCTCCGCCCAGTAAAAGTCCCCGTCTGTAAATACCTATTCCAGGCATCTCGAACTGTAGACCGCGCAATTCTCAGAGTCAGGGCGACATAACTTTAACGCAACAATTCTACCCACGTCTGCTGGAGTTAATACCATATTTACATACAACAAATTATAATATTATCACTGTCAAACATTCTCTCACAATAATCGTGTACTTAACCAACGTCGGTAATTTTTAAACGAAAGTTTGCCACAATTTTTTCTAAGAATAACATCGTTTTAATAAAAAATTTGTAGCTCGCAGCAGAAATGAGATAATGGAATGAATCAAAAAACGAAATGTTTAGAATGCATCAAAGATTGCAAGAAACTGTATATAAATAAAATTATCCACCTCAGTTTTCCCACAGGGTGTTTTGAAGTTAAGACAAAAAACAACATTTTGATTTACTCCTGTATAATATAGCCTAATCGAAAAATTTTACTTTATAAAAAAAAATAAAGAAAAACACAATAAACGGATCTAAAAACTGATAATAAAATCATGAAAATCGGATAAAAAATAAAAAAGTTATAAAACATCAAACTTGGCCAAAATTTCAGGGTGGCGGAATTTTGTGCCGGCGAGTGTATTTAGGTGGTATGTTTAAAAAATATTTTCCTAAAATACGCCGTTATGCATATACATATTAGGTTAGCACTGGAACGAAATTTTTATATTGTGTGGTATAGGAGCTCGATGCACATTACAGGACCCTGTATGCAATTATTATTAACTACGAAAATGCAACTTATTAATCAATCAAATAAGTTCTAAAAATATGTAACACCTCAGGGATCTAAATATGTACTTTATTTTCCGAATAAACTAGTACTATTATTATTCTTTGCAGTGTACATTGATGGAGTAGAATTTAATGGGGTCAAGTTCTTCCAGTTAAGTTCCACTTGGCAAACTCACGTCAAAAATCTGAGTGTGTCCCTTGTGGGAGTGCCTTTAGCCAGCACTGAAATGAACTGAAGTGATTGATACTGCCCATTGTAGGCAAACACGTTAAGTAGTTTGTATTAGGTGATATTTTTACTGTATAATGTTAAGAGAAAATCATCAAGACATTTTCGTAAAAGTAGGTCAACTATAATTCAATATCTGTCTGAATATAAGAAGTTATTAAGGAATTCAAATTATTTATATATAGTGTGTTCATTTTAAAAGGAGCAGCAGAAATAATTTATTTTATACTTTTTCTGTAAATTTGCCAAATAACGGTAACTGATTTTCAGCCCATATGTATTAGGACCCCCTTCCTCCCCGTTAATGATCTTCAAAGGGAAAGTGGAATCGAATCGTTTTATTTTCTTTAATTTGGCCGCAACCTTAAATCAATTTGAACGGACTATTCCCGAAAAACTATCTTAAGGCGGGAGGGAGGTTCCGGAAAGCGATGCTAATCGATCCATTAAGATACTTTCGTCCACTTTAGGGGATACCTATTTTTCCAAGCGCTATGAATGTCCATCACATGCAGTCTCAATTCATTAGCGTTTTGTTTAAGAGTCCATGGCGCGCCTAAAATAGACCCATTTTACGTGCTCGGCTCTTAACACATATTTCGAAAACGAATAAACTTAGCGACCTAAATTAAAAAACACTGGAAAGATAGCCCTGTTTCCTAGGGTTGCCGTGTAATAGTTTTTCCAAATTGTTTTTTTAATTTTTGAAATTTAGATAGTAATCTATGCAATAAATCGATATGTTTACAATTTTTTTCCTTAAAAATAGGGACCTAAATCAAAAATCGCTTACACGAGGGAAGTGGGCCGATCTTTTAGCTTTGCAATGATCCCAAAATAATATCGATTTGACAAAAATTACTCAAAATTCTATGCTAAGTCCCGAACGTCTGCAGCGCTTCACAAACCAAATATTAAAATGCATCAGTCACGTGCGTTTTATTCAAGGGGAGGAGCATGTGGCCGTTTACTGCGGTCAGGACTGGACTTAAACGTAGCGGATTATATATATATTTTTGTGTCAAATAATATATTGGGTGCAAATCACTTTCACTATTCATGATTCTATAATCTGTAGGATTCAAGCAATAGTTTTTCTCTTTTTCCGTTCATTCTTAGAATACGTTTGTATTCGTTTATAAATCGGATCCGTTCGGCTAATTAATGAAAACATATATTTAAACAATATTATTTAAAAATATGTTTTCATTAATTAGCTGAAAGAATCCAATTTATAAACGGATTCTAAGAATGCGAAGCTTAACCGGAACTAAAATGTTTTCCGTTTGTCATGCTTCAAATAAATATTTCGTATCAGTTCTGGTAGGCTCCAACCAGTTATTAATTCCCTAAAATAATGCATCATCGGTCTGGGATTTACGAGCACGGACAAAAAAACGGCGGGGGCGGCTTGTTCGACATCAAAAGGGTCGGTCAACTTACTTATTCATTGTAGGTACTCGGCGCCGCGCCATCCATCTGCATACAATAAAACGGTCTAAATTTGAATACCGCGCTTATTGTCATTTGTTGTCGATTGTTCGTCTTGTAGTAGTCTTGTCAAGTTCTTACAAACTTTTTTCTGTTTCCCATTGTGTGTTGTTATTTACTTTTACGTAACAATTTTGACTACATTGAACTTAGTGCTTAGTTTAGTGATCAAGATCAACTCGTGCCGCGCCGGCCAGACATTCTGGACTTTCTGTTTCTACCTTAGTGCCTAGTTTAGTGCTTTATCATGGAACCTGATTATCGAAAAGGAGCAAAATCAAAGTTGCGTTTGTGTGCACGTCGAAAAAAAGGGAATAACATCGCTAAATATAATGCGTAAGTTTTTTTATTGACAACCTCATGAAGCACCATATTTTTTAAGAGCGCTCATTCCTTTTGAAGAGCGGGAGTAGTTACTGCATATAACTAAATGTAAAATATTTAGAATGATGTGGTTACAAGCGTTCAGCTTTTTGAAAAGATGGGAGAAATGGTTTGTTTTTCGGATAAATTTTTAAGTTCTCTGGATAGATAAACAAATTTCTCAGGTTTTTTTTTTATTTCTTGAAAATTTGAAATATTAAAGTAGTTATAACACTTTGAACTTAGTTGAAATTCGTCATTTTTCTACTTTTTAACTTCATGCACTGGGGTTATAGGCCATTATAAACCAAAACCAAAAAAAAGAGAACCATGGAAAAATATTTTTTATCCGATCGGACGAAAAACTATACCTTTCCGATGTGTTTTCTCACCACAAAAGTCATGATTCCAGTATATTGTTTTCGTTGCTTGGCAACATGCCATAACTGTATGTACAACATTTCCGTCCTAGCGTCCTAGGCCGGGAATATAACATTTCTGTCATATTTAAACACCTTGTTTGTGGTTTCCCTAGTTACGTAATAAACTCCAAGCTCGCTCGATTCATAACTTGATATTATGTTGAGTTTAAATTTAAAACACTGTTTTTATTTAGAGTAATATTTGGTTCTATTTTTATAAATACGTATTTTAATTAATTCCGATCGGATAAAAAAGAGTATGTGCAACTCGTAGGAAAAGCACATTCCTGGACTCCTGTGTTGCTGGCCTCGGCTGCGCCTCGTCCAGCAATTACCACAATCGTCCAGGAATGTTTTGCTTTTTCTCCTAGTTACACAATATACTATTTTAAATTAATTTTAAAACCGGAATATAAGAAACCATTTCATTATTGATATCTTTTCAAAAGTGGAAAAGCAGTTTTCGCAATTTTTATCGAGGGGATGATTGCTCTTAATCTTTTTATTTTATTTACTTTTTTATTTAATCTTGACAACCAGTTGTTTTACAATATAAGTCAAAATAGTAATAACCAATTTAGGCATATTGAGTAAAAAAAAACTCCTAGGTGTTTGAATACCCGTATGTTTATCAAAACAATACATGAATATTTTTATTATATATCTACAAAAGATCAAGAATTCAAAATCAGTCGAATTCAGTAAAATTTTCGAGATTTTATAACGATCACTACTAACCCAAACAAAAAATGCTATTTTTATGGGAAACCGTCATATTCGATGACGTGATAACAGGCATAAATATTGCATTTTTAGCAGGTTCACCCAAGTTCAAGATAATTACAATCACCAATACATCTAAATTAAAATTTGTAGTCCAATTTTAACATTTTATATGTCCAGCATGAGCCAATGGAGTTGAATGGAGTTTTTCTCATTGGAGCTTCGATCTTTGCGACCAGATTTTTTGGTATGAAATATTCAAAAAAGATCTTGCATCGATTAAATAGAGCATTTCACAACTAACTTGCAAAATTCAAAAACTTGAATGTTCTCCCAAATTGGCAGACATTTTTTTTATTTCAAGATTCAAAAGTAAAAAGTTCCATATAACCATATGGAAATTTTAGCCTCACAGCTCGATAGTATGTTCGTTTGAAGCTTTTGAAACTGCTTTTGTTTTCCTCCAATACTTAGGTAATTTTTAAGCAAGATAATTTTTTAAAAATGTCGTTGACAAATTCCTTGTTTTTTGTTTTTACAAAGATTTTCAGAATCCTGCTATTGCAAATAAAATTTGATGTATTTTGTTTTGTTCAGGCAGGCCTTTGTTCTTTTCACGAAAATTGTGCATTTCTATTTTTGAGACTGTGTGCCTGGCCATCGGAAATATAGAGGTAGTTGCAAGAAGCCGTGCGAAATGTTTAATTCCAAAAAATCTGTTCACGAAGATTCAGGCTTCATTACAAAAACCGCATTCAATTTCGTTAGCTAGCTATGGAAATATATCCAGGGTCCAAACAATTAATAAACAAATTAATCCTTCACTTTTAGAGCTCGTCGTGTTGATCTTCCTTGCCTGACCAAAAATATTTTATCATTTCCTGATAATGTTGAGTGAGTATATTTTGGAATTTATTATAAATAAATGTGAAAAATAATTTATTTAAATTATTAACTAATGTTACTTATTTTAGAAAGGGTAATGGACGTGAGACAACTTCCGTGAAGTCAAATGATCCGGAAGAAAATCGAAGTGTTTGTATGGATGAAGAACCATGCTGGTAAGAATAAAATAGAAATTATATCATATATCACTTTATACATTATGGCTCAAAAGCCTCCACCCCTCCGCTCTCCTAATTTTAGACATGTCCTAGAAAATAGCAAGATTTAGTTTGAATATATGAGACATACAATATTATTTTTTATTATATTAATAATAATAATATTATTATTAATAATAATAATAATAATAATAATAAAAATAACAATAAAAATAATATTCAAATATTTTTTTCAGCTCCAGGAACATAGAGGTGCTTAGTGTAGGAAATGAACCCTCTGAGGAATCCCCTAAATTACCACAAAAAAGAAAGGTGTAAGTTTTCTTAAGATTTTGTAAAAAAATATAAGTCTGAAACTCTGACAATAAAATTATCGATTTAAAATCGTTGATATCTCTGTTATTTTTAGAGATACGAAAAAAACTCTTGAATACAAGTTTTCAATACCAAACAGACCTATTTTTTCTATGAAATATATCTGGAAAATTACATATTTTACATGGAATTATTATCACTGATTTTTTTTGCAGAGAGGTGACTATCGACGGACGTCGAATAGTATATCTGCAGCAGTTTATTGATTCCATGAAAAACCTTTCGAATCATTCGCCTTTATTTGGATGCAGCCTTGCAAACATGCGTATTGTGAATGAATTGAAAAAAGGTTTTGAGTCGAAACTCACATTTGAGTGTGATATGTGCAACTTTACAAAAACAATTTCTACTTGTCCAGAACAACCTGAAAAAGTTGACATAAACACTTCTACCGTTACAGTTGTAATGAATACAGGTTATACACAATTGAGAAACATTACCGGAGCAATGGACATTCCATCTTTAAGTTTTACGTTGTACAAGAAAGTGCATACACAAATATGTAATGCTTGGGAAGAAATCGCTTGGAGGTCTATGAAAGAGGCCGCTGAAGAAGAGACAAGGATGGCTTTAGAATATAACAGTGTTGACATCAATGGAACACCGATGATTACAGTAGTCTGTGATGGAAGCTGGGCAAAACGATCCTACAGAGGTGGTGGAAATTATAATTCTCTCTCTGGAGTTGCTGCAATTGTTGGGGTAAAATCTTGTAAAATTTTATATTTGGGAGTAAAAAATAAATATTGTTGTGTTTGCCAAAGAGCTGAAAACAAAGGTGGACAAGCTGCTAAACATACCTGCTACAAAAACTGGAACTCATCTTCCACGGCTATGGAAGCGAGCATAATTGCAGAAGGATTTTGCTCAAGTTTGGAAATGTATAACCTTATTTACAATAAAATGATAGCAGATGGAGATAGTAGCTGCTACAAGAAAATTCTTGATAGTAGGCCTTATGAAACCTGTGTGGTTCAAAAAATAGAATGTACTAATCATTTGCTAAGGAATTATAGCAGCAAATTACGGGAGCTTTCTAAAGTAAAAGGCGTTCCTGGGGCTTTGAGAAATATTATTTCAAATAACATTTTGCGATGCAGAACAGCTGTGGCAAAAGCAGTTCAATACCGGAAAAAAGAAGAAGGCCTCAGTGAGGAGGAAAAAATTAGAAACCTAAGGAAAGATATAATTAACAGTATAAGCCACATATTTGGGGAGCATAAAGGCTGTTCCGAATTGAAATATTTTTGTCAAAAGATAGAAGCTGATAAAAACAATTATATGTCGGATTTCCGAACATTTGCCATTGAGGAAAAACTAATGGAAGCCGTGCGCTATTTAGCAGGTCATTCCAGAAGCTTGCTGGAAAACGTTAACACTAACATTGTGGAACAATTCAATGCTAACATTGCACAAAAAGTTGGAGGTAAACGAGTAAATTATACTCTTAGAAGATGTTATCAAGGACGCTGTTTTTCTGCGGTGGTTTCAAAAAATACGAAAAGACCGCTGTATATTATTCAAGCACTTGAGTGGGGGACACAGTCCTGGAAAAAAATGTGAAGATAATTGAGCAGTTAAAATTAAATAGGCAAAAGAAACATTCTCAGTCCAGGAGGAAACTAGTATTCTCTGCTAGCAAGTCAAGTGAACCAGATGCTTATTATGGAGAAAATTGTCAAAAGCCAGATCTGGATCAACAAGCGTTTGAAGATTTAAAAACGGAATTATTAAAAAAGTTGAATAAATCCGAAGCTGAGTATAGACAAATAGAAATTAATACTCGTCTTCAAGCGGATTCTGCTGAATGGAGGCAGTATAGAAAAACAATGTTAACATCTTCCTTATTTGGGAAAATTTGTAAAATGCATCCAACAACAAGTTGCGCATCTACCATTGCAGATATCTTGTATAAAGAATTTTTTTCTAAAGCTACTGCCTGGGGAAAAAATAATGAAGACAGGGCAAAAAGATCGTTGGAATCAAGATTTGGTTTCAATATTTCTGATTCCGGTCTTATAATAAACCAAAATTGTCCATTTCTTGGTGCTTCTCCGGATGGTATCGAGGAAAATTCGGGATTCCTAGTTGAAATCAAATGTCCCTTTTCAGCAAGAAACCTGACCATTAAAGAGGCTATTTCAAAAAAATTAATACAATATTTGGAAGTAGACGGTGAAAATTACAAATTGAAAAAAATCACAATTATTATTATCAGGTTCAGGGCCAATTAAATATAGCCCTCAAAGAAAAATGTTATTTTTCGGTATGGACTCTTAGAGAAATTATTTATTTAGAAGTTCCAATCGACAAAGAGTTTTTCGAAAAATCAATGTTACCAAAGCTTGAAAAGTTTTACTTCAATTGTCTCTTGCCTGAAATAATTGATCCAAGACTTATATTATTGAGGCTCAAAAAATTAAAGATAAAAAATCCTACACCCCTGAACGAGCCCCTGAATGAAAACTATGTTGTATTAAAAAGTAACTATACGTTTCAATTATAATGTAAGCTAATTATATAAAGTAAAGTTCTTCTATTCTTAGTTGGAAGGTCCAAATTGAAATTTTTGTAGTTCATATCATATGACACACTTTATTATTGGCTTCTCAGACAAATGTATTCGTGATAAAACTCTGCATAAAAAACACTACATAGTAGTACAGTGTGTCCCCGGATCGACGCATGAATAAGTGAAAAAGACTGAAAATGTTCAGTTAAAATTTCGGCTTCTGGGGTTCAGCCCTGCTTGTAGAGAATCTAATTTTTGCTATGATTTTAGTTTCAAAAATCGAGTATGCCTTGGAAATTTACAAAATGGTTATTTTTTCCCACTAGTAAACTGCTTTTTCTGTAGGAGATACGACAACATGTTATTAAGAAAAGTTGTTCAGAAAGGAAAATTGAGTAAGAATACAAAATTTCAAACTTTGATATTTTGCCTTATTTCTTCTTTCTTTTTTAATAAAGTACAGGTAACTTCCATGTTAAACATATTGAAAATTTTCGTTAAAAAAAGTTGTTCAGAATGATACATTATCGAAGTATGCAAAATTTCAAGAAGATCAGTTAATTTTCTTAAAAAAAAGAGAAGAATAAGACAAAATATCGAAGTAGGCACAGCCTTTGAAATTTTGCACTCTTACTCAATTTTCCTTTCTGAACAACTTTCCCTAATAGCATTCTGTCGTATCTCCAACAGAAAAAATACTTTACTAGTGGCAAAAATAAGCTTTTTGTACGTTTACAAGACATGGATCTGGATTTTTCGAAATTGAAATTATGGCTCAAATTAGTTTCTGTCCAATCAGGGCTGAACCCCAGAAGTTTAAATTTCAACTCAAACATTTTCAGACATCTTCACCTATTAATGCGTCGATCCGGGCACGCACTGTATATGATGTGCAAAAAAGATATGATTTTTTTAAGTAAAAAGTTATCGGATATAAAATCTTTGAAACAGCGAATTTAAAAGCCATCATAATGCAAGCAAAAACCCTACAACTTTTTTCAAATGAGGTACAGCTTTTTAATAAACTGGAGTCAAAAATTGGTACCTAGTTTATTAATTTTTTTCATTGTTTGCCATCAGTTTATTGAACAACTGTCCTTCGTACGTAAAAACTTAATAAACATTTTTTGTTTGTTTTTGATCCATATAATTTTTTTTTCCTAAGACGAATAATTTTTTCTGAGAAACCAAAAACAAAAAGGTTTCCCATATTTTACGAACTTTTTGGAGGGCACTGTATAAGCTCACCAAATAACAAAGGAAAACACAAATTTCGAGTAAATTTTTTTCCAAATATAAGGATTTTTTTTAATTGTATTTGTCTTTTATTGATATTATAGACTGAAATTAAATATTCCCACCTGCATTTTCTAGTGAAAATACTATTTTTTTGCAATTAATTAATAGGTTTGACTTATCACCTAAAAATATCGAGAACATTAAATTATTATTGATTTTATTTAAGCCTCATCTTTATGAAATGAGAAAATATTTTTTATCCGATCGGACGAAAAACGAGACCTTTCCGATGTGTTTTCTCACCGCAAAAGTCATGATTCCAGTATATTGTATTCGTTGCTTGGCAGCTTGCAATAACTGTACAAGAATAGAAAATAACTGTCCGGGAATATAACATTCCCGTCCTAGGCCGGGAATGTAACATTTCTGTTCTATTCAAACGCCTTGTTTGTCAAATCGACGTCTATCAAAAGCAACATTTAGATGTTATTTCCGTAGTTACGTAATAAACTTCAAGCTCGCTCGATTCAAAACTTGATATTATGTTGAGTTTAAATTTAAAACACCGTTTTTATTTAGAGTAAGATTTGGCTCTATTTTTATAAGTACGTATTCTAATTAATTTCGATCGGATAAAAAATAGTATGTGCAACTCGTAGGAAAAGCACATTCCTGGACTCCTGTGTTGCTGGCTTCAGCAATTACCACAGTCGTCCATGAATGTTTTGCTTTTCCTCCTAGTTACACAATATACTATTTTTACTCTTGGTAAGCATTTAATTTTTTTCCCCAAGGTATTGACATAAGAAAATATGGACTTGAAGAAACGTACAGGCCCGGAAGTATTTCCCAAGATTAAAAAGAAGGAATACTAAAACACCCGTTTTCGCGTTTTTTTTCTCGGAAAAAATTGCAAAAAATACGATATTATTTTCCTTGTTTTTGTGGTATTTTTTTAACATAAACAAACACATTAAAAAATATGCAAAAATAAAAATATTTACCTTTCGTACTCTCCTCTACACTAGTATATAAAAAAAATTGTGGTTAAGTCGTTTTTCCCTTACTTTGGCTGGTCATTAACCCAGAATAGGTGTATTCTTCCCATAAATTTGGAATTATATTTTCCAGAAAAAGCTACTGCTATACAAAAAGAGTTTAATTTGCTCTTTCTCATAGAAACCTTACTTTTAAAAAGTTTCAAACATAACCTTCAAAAACACGTGTTTTTGGGTTTTTCGAGAGGAAGTTTAGTTTCCATTGAAAAAAATGTCAAAAATAAATATGTTTTTATTTTTTTTATTTAATTTTCTTATCCAGTTTTCCTGGTACGCTCCAGGAAAAATCTGACGTCACTTCGGAAATCCGCAACCGCGAAAACGCCTATATCATAAATGAAGATATTCGCCTTTTTTTCGTTTTTTTTTCTTACCCAGGAAAAATTTTAGGTCATATATGAAGTCCCCGTTCCCGAAAACCCCCTTATACCGAATTTGAACTCTCCACGGCATATCATTTAAAACTTACAATTTTTAATGGAGGAGTGGGGGGAACGAAATTATAAATTTGCTTTTTGGGATCATGGCAACCCCTACCATCCACCTATCGAATATGAACACGATCGAAAAAAAAGTATATTTTTTCCCCAAGAGGAAAAATAGGCGTCTCCGTTTAAAAAAAATACCGAAGCAAATTTTTTCAAATTATAGAATACGAATTATTACTGATTTTATGGAATCAAATCGCAGCAGGCTTCCTCAATTTAGGGCCACAGAGCTATACAGGGTCAAAATGTTCTTAGTAGTAAAGTATAGCCAGGCTCGATTCTCAAAGGGGGGCATTTTGGAGCACTCGGAGTGAATTCTCATTTTGGGGCAGCCGTCGTCGATTCTGATTTTAGGGCAACCGGTTTCGGCCCGCATTTTGGGGTGCTCATTTTGGTGTATTCGACCTTGATAGCCCACTTGGCCTCGGGTGTATTCAACCTTGAATGGCAGGTAGCCGAGGTCGATCCTTTTTGGCAGGTAGTCGGGGTCGATTTTCTTTGGGGCGTAGCCGACGTCGTCCTTGGAACTTTTAGTGTGACGCCAGAAATATATTGTGGTCGATATAAAAGGTTTAATAATGCAGAGAACAGTTATTGTATGACATTGAGATAATTTGATCTTGGCTCTTGAGACTGTTTGCAGAGGGTTATTGTTCACGAAGATTGAAAGTCAGTTAAGGGCATGCAACTTGACTTTGTGCGCCCTTGAGATAATTTCTAGCGACATCGGCCTTGAGAGATAGGGCCCCACG
>MU182784.1:15187-34020 GCA_016904865.1 Pissodes strobi | reverse complement strand
AGTGACGGTAACTCAGTTAGCAAAGCCGGCATTTTTCCTTTTTTTTTTGTTCACTTTTTTTCAGGTGTAGAAGTTCAATAACATGTTAATGGTGTTTCAAGTTCACGTCCAAGGATTCTGTTTTGGCAATAGTTGACATTATTTGTTGTTTTTTTTTTATGGTAGTGGCACTAAAGGGAGATCCTATGGCGCTCCACAAGCGGTGTGTGTGCGAAGATGTTGATTGACACGGTTCTTGAATAGTTGTAGGTTTCGAAACGAAACGATTATAGTAAGATTGCATTTAAAAACCATATGAAATGAAATGGTCATCAAATATAATAGACCACTCATAATCAACTCTCAACCAATAACTAGAACTAAAAGAAATATATAAAAAGTAATAGATCTAGTTAATAAGAAATTCAAACGGTCAACACAGGAAATTGATGGATTTCCTCTTCAGTCTTTAGGAATTATGGTCTTAGAATAATACTGGTTCCGAATTACATACCTATCAACACTTCATCTCTTCAAAATTTGACTACAATGACGAAATTCGAATACCTATTCAGGAAGTTGAGGCCTATACCATACCTTCAGAAAGTTTCTTATACTTATATTGAGGGAGCTCTAGCTACTGAAGATGGAAAGTATACACAAAAATTGAGATGTATAAACAATGGTATCGCATTTTTGTTTAGAGAAATACGATATGAACTTAATGGGGTGACAATAGATTCCGTAAGAAATGTCGGACTAGTTTGTACAGGGTGTCCGAAATTCGAGCCTCATCATTGGGATCTCGAGAACTAGAAGAGATACGAGGTCGGTTAAATGAGGCAAAGTTGCGCGATTTGATGCTGATCAAAATGCCACCTTACAAGTTTAAAAATTCCGAACACTTCCGAAGATTTTTGGAAAAAACCGAATATTCGTGATTTAATTTTTATTTTTTTATGACTTTATTTGAATAGATATAACAAAATTAATTTCACATTCTCATTGTTACTTTTTTCTGTTCTACAAGATGGTGTTATCAGATTTTCAAACTGACGTTTCGTCTTTGAGCTGTCATCATCAACTTTGTTTTTTAAATACGGCCCTGGATTTTTATTACGGATCTTAAGAGCTTCTAAGGTCCCAAAATCAATGATGTATCGCACTTATTCGAAAAATTCATATTAATGGCATTTTTCATAAGAACTGGTGTTAGAGAGAGACAAAAACAGATTTTTGGTAAGATCTTAACATTCAAAAATCATTAAAATGATTTTTTCGAAAAAGTGCAATACAACAATGAGAATGTGAAATTTATTATTTGTTCCAAATCTAATCCCACACAACTATTTACTTGGGTAAATTGCTAAATATATAGCCTAGAGCCTATGGTTTGAGGGTAGACACTTCCATAATTATATTATTTATTAACCACTTCTTATGTTAGTTTTTAAGCTTTCTTTACACAAAGCGTTAATGCGTAAAACAAGGTTTTTGTTTTTAATCCTATTAAAAATCTATTTTCTGTCTCTCTCTAACACATGAGTTCTTATGGAAAATGTCACTAATATGAATTTTTCGAATGTGCGATACATCATTGGTTTTGGGACCTTAGAAGCTCTTAAAATCCGTAATAAAAAATCCAGGGCGGTATTTAAAAAAACAAAGTTGATGATGGCAGCTCAAAGACGAAACGTCGGTCGGCATGAAAATCTGATAACACCATCTTGAAAAACAAAAGTAGCAATCAAAATGTGAAATTTATTTTGTAATATCTATTCAAATAGTCATAAAAAAATAAAAATTAAATCGCGAATATTCGTTTTTTCCAAAAATCTTCGGAAGTATTCGGAATTTTTCACTTGTAAGGTGGCATTTTGATCAGCAACAAACTGCGCAACTTTGCCTCCATTTAACCGTCCTCGTATCTCTTCTAGTTTCCGAGATCCCAATGATGAGGCTCGAATTTGGGACACCCTGTACATTGAAAGGCTATCTTTCTTTCATAGCAAGACACAATGCTCGATGGTCTCCTAGCAGAAAAGAAAATGGGAGAATTTTGGAGGATGATAGAGGAAAATTTAATGGCTCCATAGCGTTGAAGATGCTTGTTGGATTTTGGGGACCACAGGATAATAATAATTATAAATATGAAACAAAAACTAGTTTAAATTAGAGTGAGTATAGATTTGGATAGAATTTTTTTCAAAGATGATTGATGTATACCAACTAGTTTTGATTAGAGCGAGTGTAAATTTGGATAGCATTTTTTCCAAAGATGATGTAGACCCTAAAACAACTACCATGGAAACTACTAAAATTACAATTGATAAATTGTATTGGAAAATACCTCATATTTCAAGCGATATTCCTCAACAGGTCACCCACACTAAATTACTCGAATCAAGCAGAGAACTTTTAATTGGATTTCGAAGCTGGGAAATTGTAGAATATTCTTCTTTACCTGAAACACCCCATCAAACGTGACCGGTAAAGGCAACTAGTAAACTTGAAGCCTCCCGTCCTGTTGCTATTGCCTTTCAAGAAAACAAAAAGATACCCATATCACAATTTATGCTTAAGTGTTAATGCTTTGTATGAAATGTTTGCGGATTTTAGAAATTCCTATTACGCAACTAATGTTTAGCTTTGAAGTCAAAATGACATAATAAACTGAAGGAAAATGGTTTGGAGATTCCTACTTTAACATTAAACAGTCAAAGAGATGTTTTACCAAAAGTAATATAAAACTTTATGATGCTTCATGTGAAAAACTGCTACTAAAAAAAAGTTTGATATTATTTGTTACCACTTTATTTATTATTTTTGTAATTGAGGATACGAAAATGACATAATAATCACACACAATGTTATCACAAAAGTAAAAATGTTATTCCTATGATTTTGCAAATCAAAACATCATATAACGATATTTCAACCAAAATTAATAATCAATGAGTTGTCGAAGGCTGCGAGATTCAATTCAACTTCATTTATTTACCTTCTACGTAGCAATATGTCAAAAAGCTCGATTAGATATTTAAAAAACATTTTGCTATATGAAGTAAAATTCAAGATTATGCAAATATACTGGGTACCCCGTGGTGAGTATGCATTAGAAGGTCTGAACAAAATTCAAACTGTGCATTATGACATCAAGTATGACTTATTTAAAAAAAAATCAATTCCACGTTGTGACTTTCGGTTAGGCGGTTAAATCAGAAGTAACAACTATCTTGTTTATTTTAAGTGGAATATCATATTTTACATCTGATATTATAAATACGAGTATAAAGGTTTTTTTCTATGACCAGGCCTAAAATACAAATCTCAACCTTTGTCTAGAAAAAGTTTTTTCTGAATTTAGCATGTGGCTGTTTGTTGCAATTTCTATGTTTGAAATAAAAATGAAAATACAGGGGGTTCAAGAAGTAACATTTTTAAAGGTTAAAAATAAAATTGCAATGGCAGTTACTATAAAACGAACGAAGACCTGTCATAATATGATATCTCCAGTACATATTTTATAGATTTCTTGATATTTCTAATATTAAATTTGTTTGCCATTTGGTTGTAAGACGTGATTTTAAACATTTTGACGGAATAAATTCGTAAATCAACTTCAGAATGTTTGAACTTTTAAAATACTTTAAAAATTAAGGGGAATTATGAATTTATATTTGGCAGTTAGAAATAAAATACAATTTGTGGGTGCTCGGTTCCTTTCCTTTCCACGTTCTTACTTATTTTTAGAAATATAGTGGCTAATTAACGCTCAGATATTCACCGAAAAATACCTACCGATTTCAACAATTTGAGTATATCAAACCGAGTATTTGGTGGCCTATATTGTAAAATGATCCACACATTGTTTTCCAAAAATATTCTAGCCAAATCCAACCCTTTGCTACTTGTAAATCTGAGTTCATAATGGGTTCCCGCCGCAGGATGATTGCTTAGATCTGGTGCACAGTTGTAGCGAATCCGGGAAACGCAGTTTCTATTTCGGCGGTTACAGCAGATTGAAAGGATATTTAAGCGATCACTGCTTGCTTTTCTAACCAGGGTATCCACATACTCTGGTCTCTCAATGGCACCTTCTAGCGCGCACTAGAGACCTAGAATGTATGTGATTATCCGCTCTTGAGGAATCTGCAGGCATTGCTCGGTAAGTGATTCCTTAGCTCTTGAAGAGTACTTAGTTGCACAGAACGACGGCAAACGTTTTTTTAGGTGATCTCAGATATGCTCGATAGAGTTCATACCGGGGCTGCACGCAGGACAATGCAATCTCTTAATGTCAACTTTATCAAAGTGCTGTGTAACCACCACCTGCGTAATATGGGGCCATGCATTATCGTGCATTAGTATGAAATCATCTCCATCTAAAGGAGGGTACGGAATGACAGCTTCTTCAAGGATTTCTTCAATGTATCTGTGGGAATTCATAGCTCCATTTCCACAAATCTGAGATCAGTCTGAGCTACAGGACAGGATCTGCCCACACAATCGTAATGATATATGTGCTCCGTTACAGTACAGTCACCAAATATCCCACTGTCCTCAGCTGTGGTTGTTATTTTCTTTCGTCTAGACCCCGGCCGCCTATAAAAATAGATCGGCGGAATCACAATGGCCAAGCCATATAAATTTTACTATGCCCTCCTCTATTAAGGCAACCGATTCTTGCGTTATCTGTAGTACTTAGAACCGTGATTACACTAAGAAAAGTTATGTTATCACTGGCAACATCAAATATCACGTAAGCTTACTCAGTTTTAAAATGACTGGTGGGCGAATCATTACTTAATAATATTGCCAAATTTACATCATCTCGTTTAAAATGCTAACTAAAACATAATTGGAGATATTCATTCAAAAATCAAACTGTTAGCAATACATGGGCTAGTGGCAAAAAATAACACAAATTGTCATTTGAATTAAAAAAATAATAATATTCAACTTTTATATAAAAAATTGAATATCTCATTTAAAAATACTGATATCGAGATAATTCAATAGGAATACATGACTTGTCACAAAATAATGAGAATGAAACCAAATGTCACGGAATTAATGAATTCAGAGTGTTATAAACTTGGCGGAAAAAAAATATTTTCACCCCTGTATATCACCTCTGTAAACAAAATTTGTTTTAGAGCAGCATAATATATCCTTAACAAGAGTGTCTAGAAATCTGAAAAAAAGTCATAAAAAACGGATTAAAAATAAGAGTTCTAAAGCATCTAACTCTGCTAAAATATCTGGGTGGCGTTTTATGGGTAAGTTTAGTTGGGAAATCTCTATTAGTGTATGAATTACAAGTTTATTTAGGTTTGACAATTTTAATTTGATATTAAGTAAAAATGCAATGATTCTAATTTTTCTCACGTTTTCATCAATACCGCCAAGAATTTCTGTTTTAAAGTGGAGATGATAGAAACCACAACGTAATAAACACTCTTTACACACCTGTAATAAAACAGTTCAACAATGTTGAAAGATTTAAATGAATTCAAAAACTTACATTTACAAACGGAATGAACAACTGACTAGTTTCATCATAACAAGTCAACATGGCTTCACCAATTGGTAGATAAGCTAATGGAGCTGAAAGTGGTACCGACGTATACCGAATCAACCTAAAAATATATTAAATTATTAAATAAATTTCAACACTCACTACTTACTAATGATCAATATTAGTAAATTTTATAGAAATTGACAAGCGAAAAAATATTAATTAAAAAGTGTTTACTTATTATTCGATTCTAATTATTGCATTGCAAAGACTTACTATAGTCTATAACAAGTCGAAATAAATATCTTACATGTTTTGCCCATTATCCAACTAATTTTCTATCTAAAATGGATTAAAAAAGCAGGAACAATTAGATTAATAAAATTCCAATAATAATAATAATAATAATAATATAATAATAACTGGCCGAAATGTTTTGCTGGGACCGACAATCACCGAGGCGAGCTCGACAACGCATGACATGAAATGATCAAATGAACCACACTTCCATGGGCTGTTATTACCTTTCAACAAAGCTTCGGACTATAACAACAGGATATCGCTCAGAACTTCACAGACTTTTCACTACAAAATACCCCGATCTAAGTTGTCACAGAACACAGATTGATAGACCAGTGTAATACTAAAGAACAATAGACTAACAGCACACGAAATACAGAAAATCAAAGGAGTCGCAAAGGAACTGAGATAAGGAAGAAGCAAACATAATAGATACAAACGAGCAAGAACAACCACACTTCACACAAACAACAGATAAGCCGATACAATCATCCTCATCACGAATAGTACAATGAGACTACGTGGCAGAACAACATCAAATAAAGATCTCAAACAACCCACTACAAAATATTTTTGACATCAAACAAGAACTAAAACGAGAAATGGAAACAAGTTTAACAATCTGGGGAGGTAGCAATTCAACTGTGAGAAATTACACTTTAAGAAAGACACAAAATTAAGGAACGAAGGAACATGGTCGAAACTCATACAACTAATCGAACAGCATCATGGATTAAAGAAGAGGGGAATACACAGTAAGACAAAATAATACACGGAATACAAAATAACAACAGAAGAACTAGCAAACATTATTAAAAACACACATACTTGGAAATGCCCAGGAACATATCAAATAACAAGTTTTTGTATAAACAGTTCACAGCCATATATAAATACCTAACTATTCAAATAAATATACTAATAGAAAACCCACAACTATTACCACCATTTCTAACAAAAGGGAAAACATATATACAACTGAAAAATCACAACATAGATAATCCAGCTAATTATCGACCAATCACAGACACTGCATAAAATAATAACATCAGCGATATGCACGAAAATAGATCAACACCTTCAACTTCGGAAGAGACAGAAGGCTGTAGGAAGGAACGGTCAAGGATGTAAGGAACAGCTAAAAATAGACTCTGTGATAATGAGACAAACAGAAAAACAAAGGAACCTTCAAGCATGTTACATAGATTACGAGAAATCTTTTGACTCCTGTGACACATTCATGGCTAAAGAAAATACTAAAAATCTACAAATAGATCCAACTATAAGAAATTTCTTGTCAACCATCATGAACTCCTGGAGAACAAACACACACAGGAAACGAAGAAATAAAAACCCACACCATAAAAATTAAAAGAGAAATCTTTCAAGGAGACTCACTAAGTGCATTATGGTTCTACATCTTCCTAAACCCATTCTCCAATACATTAAATAATACAAAATACGGTTTTCAGATCAAACATCAGAAGAAAGTAGAATACTAATTAATCACCTTCCATATATGACATCAAAATTTATGCAGCAATACACTTAAATGAGAGAACTACTAAAAATAAGTGGAAAGAACAGCAGACATTGGAATTGAATTCAGAATTTGTAAATGCAAAACATTATGTAGAACGAGGCAAATGAAAAGAGGGAATAGATGCAGCAACTCTTAACAAAGATATACTACATAATATGCAGGAAAATGAAACATACAAATATTTTAGATTTCAGCAGAAAACAAGGAACAGACAATAATAAAAAAAGCAACTATCTAACGAATATAAAAGACGCATTAACACGAAATTAAATTCAACACTCATTCAAAGCCATTAACACGTTCCATCCCGCTCCTCACATATTCCTTTGGAGTAATAAAATGACAACAACAGACCTAGAACATATAAATATGCTCACAAGATCTGAACTGATCAAACATAGAAAACTACACTCAAACTCATGCAAAAATAGACTCACAATAGATAGGAGAGACTCATAGATATTCACATACTCCACGCTAATCAGATAGAAATCCTCAGAAAATGCTTCCATAACAAGCATACTTCCTTGCACAATTTGAACCAAACAAGACACATACACGTGGTATGTGTGTGGTAACAGCAACCAAGAATTATCAAGAGTACATTATGAAAAAAAAAAACGGAGATAAATGGCCTATGCCGGAAATGCCTTGAACACCAGGAAACAATTGCACATGCAATAGGAGGATTGAAAATACTAGCAGGCACAGCATACACAGAAAGACACAACATAGCAGGGAAAATGATACACCAGACATTAGCACTCATATCAACAGAAGCACAATATTATAATTACAGACCGAGCAGTATATTGGAAAATAATAAATTGGTTCAAATTGTACTGCGATATGACGATATAACCATACACACTGATAAAACTATACCACACAACAGACCAGATCTTACATTACTGGATAAAAAAAACAAGACCACATACCTAGTAGATGTAGTGATACCAACAGATACACTATCAACAAAAAATACATCGAAAAAACAGGAAATATGCAGAAAGAATCTGGAAACAGGAAAAAGTTCAAAACATTCCATTCATAATATTCACAAAAGGCATTGTATGTAAAACCTTCATACAACATACAGAGGTACATCATCGTAATATGCGATAATACTGAAGACATACAACATATAGTCCGAGCTTTTCTTAAGCAATGAACGCACTAATCAGACTTGGTTACACCCGTCTGCCTAGGGAGAAACTGGGACTCAAGAAAAATTTAAAAACGATAATAATAAAAATAATAATAATAATATCCCCAACAGACACCACACATAAAACCTTTACACAACATGCAGCATAGCCCTAACTTTTCTCAAGCAATAAGCGCACTACTGGGCAGATCTGGTACACACCCGTCTGTCTAGAGAAAAACCAGGAGAAACTAGCGAAAAAATTAATAATAATAATAATCCATAAACACCTCATTGGGAAAGAAGATTGAATGCTAGGATTGATGACATACGCCAGGGTTATAGTTGCGCAACGGCCTTGGCTGAGGTTACGGACAATATTTTTCATTCCCTGGATAATAACGATGCTTCAATTCTAATTATGCTAGATTATACTAAAGCTTTTGACATGCTACATCATCAGTTGTTATTAGCTATCTTAAAATATATTGGATTTACTACTTCATCTTTAAATCTCGTACAATCTTTTCTCTCAAATCGCGTTCAAAGAGTTTGTGTGGAGGATAGGGTGTCGGACGCTGCTAATGTTACAATGGGTGTGCCGCAGGGGAGCATTCTCGGGCCTGTGTTATACTCCATATACACCTTTAACTTTTATAAATGTCTCCAATACTGTGACTACCATATGTATGCCGATGACACACAACTAATTTTTAATTTTGAACGCTCTCACTTGCAGGAAGCAAACGCGCGCTTGAACATGGACCTTAATAATTTGTTTATCGAATCTAACAATCACTTGTTAAAACTAAATCCAAAAAAATCCGTTGCTATTTTATTTGCAAACGGAAATTATAGAGAAAATTTACTAACAAATTTAAATTAACAAATTAACAATGAAATCATTCCATTTAAGGATTTGGCAAAAAATTTGGGCCTAATAATTGACTGCAAGTTGCGTTTCAAAGATCATATCACAGCTAAATTAAAAATAGGCTACTCAGTCTTAAAAATGTTATATCCACATAGGCATTATCTAAACCAAACAACCAAAAATATATTATGCGAAGCTCTTGTACTATCACATTTTAACTTCTGTGATAACGTTTACGGTCCCTGCTTGGATGGTGTCGATAAGCAACGAGTAAAAAAACTGCAAAATTCTTGTCTCAGATTTATATTTGGTATTCGCAGGCGACAATGTATATCCCATAAATTAAGAGACATCAATTGGCTCAGTATGGCAGATCGTAGGGAATTTCATTCAGTTATGTTTTTCTATAAAATAATAAAGAATAAGCTACCTTCTTATCTATATAATAAGATTCGGTATAGATTTGATGCTCATAACGTAAATATCCGACATAGGTACCTTATTGATATCCCGATTCATCACAAAGAAATATTCAAACGCTCGTTTTCATACAATGCTGCTGCTTGTTTGAACAAACATAAAATTTCTAATTTATCCTTGTCAGTGACAGTGTTAAAAAATCTATATGGAAAAGATTGTTTAATCCATAGTCGTATTACTGCCTGTGTATTGATTCTTGTGTGTATATTTTTAAACTATTCATTCTTATGAATTTCATTTGTGCGTCGGCCACATCTCTCTCTCTCTCTCTCTACCTCGCTATATCGCTCTTTTTTCTCTCTTTTCTCTTCTTCTAATATTTTACTACCGAGATTTTGGTTTGTAAATTATTATTAATAACATAAGCTACTTTGAGATGCAACAGCGCCCAACCTTTGGTTGGGATGCTGCAACTATGCCAATTAGTCCATGCAACTTTCTTTTTCAGCGCTGTAATTCATGCAACTGATATATGGATTAATAAACGTTTATTATTATTATTATTATTATTATTATATAGGAAGGCTAAAAGAATACATCAATGGAGTAAGGTCCAATAGACTGGAAGCTTGCGTTCGATCAATCATGACTCGATATCGAATCGTGATGATCGAGAACACCAAACACACCAGCAATGTTTTGACACTTTAAAACAAAAATTATCTGTATTTTCAGGCCGTTTAAAGAGATACAAATCGAGTAATAAAAGAAAACGAAATAATGTCTTAATCCAGCGATCAGAAAAAACATCATACAAAGCATTAAATACGAGGGCTAGAGAATCAAACAACAAATTCCCCAGCAGTGACGATGTGGAACAATTTTGGAGAGAACAGTTGGGAACACCGACCCAGTGCAACGCTGAAGCAGGCTGGATTGCGGAGGAGCGCCGGACCTCCCAGGAATACGACCAAATTCCTGACGAGCCGCTTATGACAGCAGAAGTTACAAACATCATCAGAGTTACCCATAACTGGAAGACACCTGGCCCAGATGGAATACAGAACTACTGGCTCAAGAAACTCCAATGCATCCACGAAAAATTAATAAATTTAATTAATTACGTAATCGCCAATCCTGAAAATATGCCATGCTTTCTATTTCAAGGTGCCACATACCTTCTAGGGAGGAGGACCCACAAAACACGGAGGATCGATTCAAGTACCGACCAATCACGTGTCTCTCAGCGATGTATAAAGTGATAACTATCTGCTTAGCGCACCGGCTATATGCCCATTGTGAGCGAAACAAGATCATTGCTGATCAACAGAAAGGATGCGCTAAGGGTTCAATGGGGTGCAAAGAGCAACTCATAATCGACTCTGTCATCTGTAACCAGGCATTTTCCAAGCGTAGGAATCTGTACATGGCTTACATCGATTATAAAAAAGGCTTACGACTCTGTGCCTCATGAGTGGCTACTAAAGATTCATCAAATATATAAGACTGATGCTAACATTGTTAACTTTTTAAGGCATGCCATGACATCTTGGCAAACGAAAATATATCTTAATGAAACCGAAATTACCACCGAAAACATACCAATAAAAAGACGTACATTTCAAGGGGACGCCCTCAGTCCGCTATGGTTCTGTCATAGCCTAAAGAAAACTACAGCCGCGACACTCGGCTCGTTTAGTGGGGTCCGGAATCAAATTTTCTCCGTGAAGCTCAGTGAAGAGAGGACACCACGCAGTTGAAACTCGATGCCAATCATACGCGCTTACCTGGGCCGGAGTGCAATAAATTTTCATAGGAATTAAAATAGAAAAAGATTCGTTGTTTGGGTAAATAGACGTTATGCGTATATATTGTTTTGTTTGTATGTTATATAAATAAGTTAATGTTTATGTGTTAAAATGGGAAAATAACGGCAGAATTAAGCAGCTAGTTAGTTTGTTTATTTAAACTTAAATTTGATCATAAGGTATCGGAATCGGTTCAAGTGACTAAAATAAATTGGAACTAACTGAAACCAACCGAAAGTTAATTGAACGGCTAACCAAAGCTAGCCAAAAGTAACCATAAGCTCCAAAACAGGCTAAAACGTACCTATCGTAATAGGTTACAAAAATTAAAGTAAGTTAAAACTAACCAAAACGAAAGGAATTTAAGCGACTAACCAAAAATATTAAATTTGCTTATAACGTATAGGAACCGATTCAAATGACTAAAATAAATTGGAACTAAGTGAAAGTAACCGAAAGTTGATTGAATGACAAAACAAAAGTAACTAATAGCACAAAAACGGACTAAAACGTATCGGAACACATTAAAAATGTTAAAGTAAATTAAAACTAACCCAAATTAACTGAATATTGGCAAGTAACCAAAGACATTAAAATTGGTTATAACGTATCGGAACCGGTTCCAATGACTAAAATAAATTAAAACTAACTGAAATTAACCGAAAGTTGATTGAACGAAAGTAAGTTAAAACTAACCCAAATTAGCCGAATTTTGGCGACTAACCGAAAGTAATCAAAAACTTTAAAATTGGTTATAACGTATCGGAACCGGTCCATATGATTTAAATAAATTAAAACTAACTGAAATTAACCGAAAGTCGATTGAACGACTAGCCAAAAGTAACCAAAAGCACCAAAAGGGCTAAAACATATCGTAACAGATTAAAATTATTAAAGTAAGTTGAAACTAACCCAAATTAACCGAATTGCACCGACTAACCTAAATTAATTAAAAACATTTAAATTGGTTATGACGTATCCGAACCGATTCAAATTACTAAACTAAATTAAAGCTAACTTAAATTAACCGAAAGTCGATTGAACAACTAACCAAAACTAACCAATAGCATCAAAAAGGACTAAAACGTATCGTAACAGAATACAAATATTAAAATAACTTGAAACTAACCAAAATTAAGCGCATTTTGACGACTAACTTGAATTAATTCAATAACTAAAATAAATTGAAAGTAACCAAAATTTGATTGAAAGACTAACCAAAACAAACCAAAAGTAACTAAAGGTGCCAAAACGAGCTAAAACGTATCGGAATACCTTAAAAATAATATTAAGTAAGTTTAAACTAACCCAGATCAATTCAATTTTGGCGACTATCCAAAATTGGTAATAACGTATCGGAACCGAAAGTAATCGATAGTTGATTGAACGACCCAGTTTTGGCGGCTAACCAAAACTAACCAAAAATATT
Organism: Pissodes strobi; assembly: GCA_016904865.1. Classification (NCBI taxonomy): domain Eukaryota; kingdom Metazoa; phylum Arthropoda; class Insecta; order Coleoptera; family Curculionidae; genus Pissodes; species Pissodes strobi. The sequence goes on along the minus strand of MU182784.1, from coordinate 20,999 downwards.
AAAATTGGTTATAATGTATCGGAACCGGGCTCAAATGACTAAATTAAATTAAAACTAAACGAAAGCTGATTGAACTAACCCAAACTAACTAAAAGCACCAAAACGGACTAACACGTATCATAAATTACAAAATTTAAAGTGCCCAAAAATAATCGAAAATTAATAATATGGAAACATTGATAAAATATATACGAAGGGTACAGGGGAAAAACGATCTAAGCGCCATTTCCATAGGAAACTTTTATTATTGATTTCACAGAAACTTTTATTCTTGATAAAAGTTGGTGCTTGGAAAAAACTAATTTTGACAATGTTAAATTAAGACTAAGTATTACAGGGTACTTAAAAAATACAAAAATGGCGGTTAAAAAAACAAAAACTTAGGAATATCGGAAAAGCTTCTACAGGAAAAATAAAGCTCCTATACCTAGTCCTAGTCAAATACCATTTTTTCCAAAAGTGCATCGTTGCTGAAAAAAATAAGGACAAAATCAAAAGAAAAATCGGGTTTTTTCAGTAATTGAAATGGATTTTCTCCGCAACGGTGCAGTGCACTTTTGGAAAAAATGGTATTCGACTTTTATTTTTATCTTAATACGAGCTTTATTTTTCTGTAGAAGGTTTTCCGATATTCCAAAGTTTTTCATTTTTTAACCATCATTTTTGTATTTATTGAGTACCCTGTATAACTTATCTTTAATTTAGCATTGTCAAAATTAGTTTTTTTTTCAAAAACCAACTTTTATCAAGAATAAAATTTTCTGTGAAGTCAATAATAAAAAAGTTTCCTATGGAAATTGCGCTTAGATCATTTTTCCCCTGTACCCTTCATATGTATACACATTTTATGGAAATAACATGTTTTTAATTTTTTTATTAGTCTTACAACCATTTCATCATTTAGTCATGTTGATTTCAGTTTGACAATATAATTGAATTATATTTCAATATAAAAGGTCTCAAAAGAGCGGGACATATTTTCCGATTTTCGAATTCTTCTAAAAATTCTAGATAAATTTCATGTAGCATGTCGAATAGCCTCCGTTCCATTTAAAGAATTTGATCTGTTTAACTTAGCCCGGAACGATTTGCATCTTCTTATCTTAGTTATTTAGTAATTCTATCTAGATCTACGATCTAGATATACGAAATTTTCGGTTTGGTGGGGAGTATTTTCCAGGTTGTGGTTATGTGGAAGATAAGAAAGTGCAAAACATTTCGTATTCTACCATAAAGGCATAAGTCTCAAAAACATTGTTTTTGCTGGTTGTTTTTCGTAAAAGTCGATCGTTATCCACATATATCCATTATCCACCTATATCCATTATTTCAGATTTGATCAGCACCTTGATATCATTTTGATTCGCTGTACCTTTTTTGGTTTTAAAGATACCAAGGTAAACAAAAAAGCAAAATGTAGGGTTGGTAGCCAAGTTTTTTCTACATATAAAACAAACACCAATAATTTTCTGACATAGAAGCCTACTTTATATATTTTTTAAATAGAACACCCTGTATATTACTACATTTTTGGACTCTCTAGTGAAATCAAAACACATGTCATGTATAGTATCCTATACCTATCTTTAGCTGTTTACGAAATATTGACAGTTGAAAGTCGGGCATTTTGACAGGCTCTAAACCGCACGAGATCAAAGAAAATGGTTTGCACATCTCTATCTTAGGTTTTCATAAGGTATCGAATGACAGTGGCTTTCAATTTAACCGGAGGTTTAAAAGTTCCGGTCAATTTTATTCGCGGGTTACATTCAAAGTTACTGGCATTTGATAGCTCATGAAAACCTAAGACACGAATATGCAAACCGTTTTCTTTGCTCTCATGCGGTTTAGATTTTAAAGCCTATCAAAATGTCAAAATGCACGACTTTCAACTGTCAATATTTCGTAAGCACCTAAAGAAAGATAGGTATAAGATATTATACAGGAAATGTGTTTAGACTTCTCTAGAGATTCCAAAAATGTAGTAATATACAGGGTGTTCCATTTAAAAAATATAGAGTAAGCTGATATGTCAGAAAATCGCTAGTGTTTTATTTTATATGTAACGTAGAAAAAAATTTGGCTACCAACCCTACATTTTGCTTTTTTGTTTAACTTGATATCTTTAAAAACAAAAAAGTTACAGCGAATCAAAATGTTATCAAGATAAAGTGAACGCACGGTACAGGTTGCTCCGATTTAGCGTAATTGTGCACTTCATGCATAAACTAGTTCGTGAACTATAGCCAGATCAAAAATTTACTTTCATTTCACCATCTTGACAATATATTTTTATTACGCATGCATCATAATCAACGATTATCGCAGGCTGTAGCGTGCATAAAATGATGTTTATGGTGCGCCTACTTTTTTAAAGGTTGCTATAGAAACATTTGATCATATCAAATGTGACAGATTAATATATTCGTCAATATATCTCTTAAGTTTAATATTTAAAACATTTTTGAGATTATGATGTATTCGTAATAAAAAAATAGCGTATGATATACGTGTATAAGAGGCCTTTAAAGCTCTTGCGACTTACAAAACACTCCGCTGCGCGTCGTGTTTTGAAATAAGTCGCGCGTGCTTTAAAGGGCCTCTTATACACTTATATCATAATATACTATTATCTAGCGAATAAAATGAAAAAGCTGTTACGAAAAAATATGCAAAATCGTACATAATACGTTTATAAAATTGTGCAGGTTGCTAAGAATCTATATAAAACAAAATTATGTACTTATATAAGATCTTTTTTTAGCTTAGAAGAGAACAACTAGATAAATCAAAATTTTCAAAATTATTATTGCAGATCTTCACAAGTTCGTCTAAAACCGTAACTACTGGTGCAAAATAAAATCTCATATAAAAAAACTTTTGTTGTGTATAGATCTTGTTGATATTTAAAGATTAACTTGGAGCTTATATTCTATTATAGTTATATTCAGCATTCAAGAATGCTGTACTTACTACAAGTAATCTACATTCGCCATTCTTAATTTCACTTCAAAAGACATTTTTAACTATTTCTTTCAGGTGTAATGTTTAAATAAATATTCGGCTCTCTTTATGCAGCTTTTTGGATCAAAAAAATGGTTATTTTCTTCAAACGTCAGTAAATCCGTCATTACTCGACTGTGTAGGCGGCCGTGAAGTTTCGTTTTTCCTCCGCCGGAGCTTTACTTTTCACTTTTCCGCCGGCGGAGGTAAAAGTGTTGTCATAGCAACATAGATACAATACAAACAGACAACAAAATAAGCGTCAACAACTCAAGATTTATTAAACTACAATTTGTATTTATCACTCAATTTGTAACTGCATTTCTAAAAATCACTAATTTAGGAACAAATTGGTTATTATTTAATCGAACTTACTCAATAACTGCTTATCAATACGGAATTAAAACGCAATCGGAGACACATCCTAAAAAAATAATTATTATTGACAGTGTCCACTGACAGCTTTATGTTACATTATATTCACCGACACCGGTCTAAGCAAGGCCACCTACGACCGTGGTCTAAGCCGCCTTGCGAACCCATTTATCTTTAATAATAATTAGATATTATTACTATTAAAAAAAGATGTTTCTGCATTAATTTGTCGACATTTGAAGAAAAAACAGCATATTTTATTTGGAGGAAAAGTTACTTTTCATGGCTTGCTCTCTATTACCGCCATTACCTAGCGCGCCATGAAAAGTATCACTTTTCCTCCATATAAAATAATATACTATTCTCTACACGAAATAAACAGTATTTTATAAACCATATATTTTGTGATGAAAGTTTAAATAAAATAATAGGGGAGAGTAACAATTTTAGTATATGACGTCCCATAAATTTTAGTACGGCTCACTTCACTAATGATTGCCGGGGGGTTGACGACCAGTTAGATTTATTTATTTTCTCCCCACTACATAGTGATAAAGTTGGTCCTCGCTTCTCAAAGGTGCCGCGCTTAAGTGTCGCAGCTATAGTTTTCTTTAGGCTATGGTTCTGTATTCCGATGAACCAACCTTCTACCCCACCAGCTGAATTCTACTTCCCATGGATACAATATCAAAAACAACAACGAGGCAAGAGAGAAAGTCAATCATTTGCTCTATATGGATGACCTAAAACTTATGGGAGCTACCAAAAATCAGCTAGAGCAAATGTTGAAGATTGTAGAACAATTCTCCATGGATATTGGGATGCGATTTGGACTGGAGAAGTGAACATCATGCGAGGTAAAGTAGGTTCAGGTCACTTTGAACTTAGGAACGGTCAGATCATCGAGGAAATGAAGGGAGATGAGTTTTACAAGTACCTCGGAATGAAACAAACAATGCGCATATCACATGGCGCAATGAAGGCTGAATTAACAGAAGAATTTACTAGAAGGATAAAACGTTTGGCAAAAAATCAACTTAACAGCAAAAATCTCTGCAAGGCTATCAATACTTAAGCCGTCTCAGTTCTTAGATACTCATTTGGATTGGTAGCATGGACCGGCACTGACATTGAAAATCTCCAGCGGAAAACAAGAACCTTACTTACAAGAGCACACAAACACCATCCGAGGAGCGCAGTGGAGCGAACAACCTTGCCAAGACATCTAGGTGGAAGAGGTCTAGCGGATCTACGTAAACAATTGGATCGGCAAATAAGTAATTTGCGCAATTATTTTCACAGGGAAGCGAATTCCTCAGAAGTTCATAGGGCAGTTTGTAACGTAGATGACTCTACACCACTGCTTTTAAAAGAACACTAGGTTCAAGACCGCCATCATACCGACCTTGAGAAAATTCGAGTGTGGAAGTAAAAGCCCTTACATGGGAGGCATGCGAATAAGGCTACCCAGGATCACGTCGACAATACAGCGTCGAACTATTGGTTAGTTTCTGGACAAATGTTCCCCGAAACCGAGGGCTTTCTGTTGGCTATTCAAAATCAAGTGATTTCCACCAGAAACTATCTCAAGTACATAGTTGGAGATGCTTCGGTGGCGGATGATCGATGTCGATACGGCTGTCAAACCACTGAGACCATCCAGCATATTACAGGAGGATGCCAAACGTTCGCAGCAACAGAATATAAAATCAGGCACGATGCAGTTGCGAAGATAAATCATCAGGAACCAGCAGAGAAACTGTTGCTGATGCAGACGGAAAAGGTAAGTTATTATAAATACACTCCCGAATCTGTTTTAGAAAGTAACAACTCTAAGATCTACTGGGACCGTACTGTGCTTACTGACCAGACGGCGGCGACCCATAATAGACCGTACATCATTCTCGTAGATAAGGGCCAAGGAAGCCACGCTGATCGACATCGCCATACCCCACAACAACAATTTGCAGGTCAAGCACGCCGAAAAGATCGACAAATATCGAGATTTACAAGAGAAAATCCGGCAACAATGGGGAATGAAGAGAGTAAGAACGGTGCCAATCATTGTATCATCAACAGGACTCATTCCAGAGAACCTGTTAATAAACATCAAGGAACTCGGATTGAGCGAATATCTTTTCAAATTGATGCAAAAAGCAGTGCTTCTCGCAACAGCCCGTACCGTCCGAAAAATTGTAGGAAATCCGTAGATGCCACCAAGAACCCGATAACATGGAAAAGGTTCCCTCAGAGCTTAATTCTTTTGATATCCGGGATATCTGGGATAAGTGAATGTTCCCTTTAGAGGGAGTGCGAATGCCGTAAGGCTAAATCATAATAATAATAATAATAACAATAATAATAATAATAATAATAATAATAATAATAATAATAATAATAATAATAATAATAATAATAATAATAATAATAATAA
>MU182784.1:0-15177 GCA_016904865.1 Pissodes strobi | reverse complement strand
AATAATAATAATAATAATAATAATAATAATAATAATAATAATAATAAGAAACATAGCTGTTGCCTGGATAGACTACCAAAAAGCTTATGATTCCGTTCCTCATACATGGTTGCTCCACATTTTAGAAATCTATAAAATCGATCAGAACATCATACGCTTCCTTAAACAAACAATGAAAAATTGGGAAACAAAATTAATACTCACCCTACCCCACACAGATCTAGAAACTAATAACATAAAAATAAGAAGAGGAATCTTCCAGGGAGACACATGGAACCCAAAATGGTTTATCTTAGCTCTCAACTCACTAAGCAGCCTTTTAAAGTCGATAAATATTGGATACAGCACAACAAAAGATTACAAAATATCACACCTGTTCTACGTGGATGATCTAAAATTATATGCTCTGGACCAAAATCAACTATCATCGCTATTGGAAACCACTACTAAGTTCTCCAAGGACATACGAATGAACTTCGGACTAGATAAATGCACATCACTTATAGCAAAAAAAGGTAAAACAACGGAAACTAACAACATAGAGCTTTTAATAAATAACATAACATTCCCTACACTACCCAGCAACGAAACATACAAATACTTAGGAGTAAACGAAACACTTACACATAAAACGAAAGAAATGAAAGAAAACATAGAAAACAAATACAAGAACAGGCTAAGAAGAATCATGCACACCAAACTCTACGCAAAAAATAAAATTAAGGCTATAAATACCTGGGCAATACCCATACTAACCTACTCATTCGGAGTCATACAATGGACCTTAACGGACGTACAAGCACTAGACAGACTAACAAGAAAAATCCTAACGGATAATAGAGCCCTACATCCTAACTCGGCTGTTGAAAGATTGTATCTACCTAGGAAACAAGGAGGACGAGGCCTAATCAATATCGAACTCACACATAACATTCAAATACATAGCTTACAAAAATACTTCAACATGAAGGCAACACAGTCACCACTACACGGGTCTATCAAACAAGCAGACAAAAAATACACACCGCTCAGCACACACACACAAATGCAACAAATAGACAAGAAAACATTCCTCACAAACATCACACAGACATGGAACAGCAAAAAACTACATGGCAAATTCAAGAACGATCTGGATAAACAACATCAGCTCTCAACCAAGTGGATCGAACTCGGACACCTGTACAGTGAAACAGAAGGATTCATGTTCTCCATACAGGACCAAGTTGTGCCGACAAAAAATTACCAAAAGTACATCACAAAAACTAACATAGAAAACGATAACTGTAGAGTGTGTAAATCAATGCCCGAAACGATACAACACATAACATCAGGATGTTCTATCCTAGCACAAACAGAATACCTAAACAGGCACAATCTGACAGCCAACATCCTCCACAAATACTTACTCCACAAACATAACATTAAAACTATAGAAGAGCCGTACTACAAATACACACCAGACCAAGTCAACGAGAACCAGAATTACAAAATATACTGGGACCGACGAATTATAACCGATAAGACAATTATAAACAATAGACCAGATATAACAGTAATAGACAAAATTAATAAAATCACAATGTTAATAGATATTGCACACCCCCTGGACCACAACATACAGAAGACAATAACAGAGAAAATACGAAAATACACGGACCTAGCTGAAGAAATAAAATCAATGTGGAAAATGGAAGAAGTCCTCATCCTCCCCGTAGTCATCTCAGTTACAGGTCTCATACCACCGGAGTTACCCGCAGGATTCACGAAACATAATCTTCCACATCAACTAATAACAGACATGCAAAAATCAGTGATCCTAGAAACATGTCGGATAGTCAGGAAAATCCTAAAATAGGTCAACCACATACCACATATGTAAATGTGAGACTAAACAAAGAAATAATAATAATACATTAGATTGGTTAAACGTAAAAATGTTTTATCTTCATTTACCAAATGTTTAACGACTTATTGCGCGATTGAATTAAAACATTATGTAACACAAATAATAATAATAATAATAATAATAATAATAATACGAGACATGATAATATAATAAAGTATTTCAAAACTACTTTCAACTTTGTGAATTATCTGTTGTTAATATTCAATTTTTACCTCGACTTTGTATCTATCTTAAAGAATACTTGACGACAATGTTTATAGGTACAGGATTTGAAGTGGAACAAATACCAAATAAAGGATCATATATAATTCCTTTAAAATAGGATGTGACGAGAGCATAGTAAATAAACTAAAAGACCCAGCAGTATGGCCAAAAGGGATAGAAGTTTCCGACTTTCTTTTTCGGAACAAAAGACCTACAGCATAGCAATACTCAAATACGCAAAGATGGTGGCAGAAAAATTTCAGGTCTTATCGAAACCAAAGAAGATGAAATTCGGGTATTAAACCTAAATATACGCAGTATGCGTAATAAAATAAATACAATAAATTTACTTTTGCATACCTTGTATTATCCAGAAATAGTATGCCTTACCGAGACATGGCTGAAGTCAGATGAAGCCGCAATGGTCAGTATTGAAAACTACAATGTAGCCACTCATTATTCACGCTCAAGCCCAACTGGAGGTGGCGTATTAATATTAGTCAAGAAAAATGTATTATTTAAAATAAAGAACATTTCTTTTTCTATAGAAAAAAAATTCGAAGTTACTTCTGTATCCATTAATTTAAATAAGAATGTTAGTATTAATGTATGTTGTATTTATAGGTCACTAGAGGCAAATATTGCTTATTTTGTGGAGGCACTCGAGAGACTTTGCTGCATGTTTAAAAAATTTAAAGGTATTAGCCTATTTGGTGGAGATTTTAATTTGAACTTTTTGACGAACTCTGATATGGCGCAGCGTGTGTCTGAACTTTTTGATTCGTATGGATACAAACAAACTTTTCATGAGCCCTCGAGGGTACAAAAGCAAAGCGCTACTTTAATAGACAATATTTTCACAAATATTCCTGTGAATTTAATTAAGGGTCAATCAATTCAAACAAATTTATCAGATCATTCCGCGCAACTTAAAAGTCAGTAAGTTCTTGTAGTTCTTGTAGTTTTTTCAAATGAAAATAAAAATAGTTTCAAATACTATTTGAGGCAAGAATCGTAGGAAAAACTTTATAATGAGGGAACTTACGAAAGCAAATTTGAAATGTTTGTGGAAACATTTAATTCTTTATTCGAAATGTGTTTTCTGATTGTGGACAAATTTAAAAGTAAATAAATCTTGGATCACAAAAAAAATAATTGAAGGACAGTTACTTAGAGATATATATTTTATTTTTAAACAAACAAATGATCAACACATTAAAATACGGTATAATAACTTAAAAAAATGACATGAAAAAAATATAAAAGAAGCTAAACTAAACTTTAATAAACAACTTTTTTCACGTTCTAATAATATATCTCGTACTGCATGGAATATAATAAAAAGTAATTGTAATGGTTTCAAAAATAGCAATAATCATTTGATTCCTGATTACATAGAAACAGAGAACGGAACAAAAATAGTTGACAAATAAATTCAGGCTGAACTATTTAATAATTATTTTGTAGAGTCTGTAAAGGTTTTAACAAAGAACTTTGTTTATGATAGTGAAAATTTAAATGTTGATAATAATAGCAACAACATTAGCAATATAAATACATTTTTTGTATCCTGTCACAGTGGAGGAAACCTACCAAATTAATATAAACTCGTCTAAGAAAAAATCGGAGGGATTTGATGAAGTGCCTTGTAATTTATTGAATGATATTGTTAATGAAATTGCAGAGCCCCTAGCTTATTTAATTAACATTTTTTTTTCGAGTGGATATTTACCATGTTATCTAAAAAAGGCCATTTTTCTAATAAATTGGAATTTATAAAAAAAATGGTCCAGAGAATATAAAGAATTATAGACCAGGAGCGTTGCTACCGGGATTCTCAAAGACTTTTGAAAAGGCTTTTAAAGTTCGATTAACTCGATTTTTAAATAAAAATAATATTATTAACCTGCGTCAATTTGGATTTGTCTCAGATCGCTCAACCCAGGATGCCCTTTTATCCTCCTACAACCAAATTTTAGAAGCTTTGGAAGCAAAAAATTAGGCTGTGGGCATATTTTACGATATGACCAAAGCTTTTGATACTTTAAATCAACAATTATTATTGGATAGGTTGGAAGGAATCGGTATTCGTGGAGTCTCTCTGAGATGGGTGGAATCCATTGATTTGTATAGGAGTGGATAAGCAATAAATAGACCAAACATGGCAAATTTACGACCGCGAAATGTAAACAAAGAAACTTCAATTTGGACTTGCGCATTAGAAAATTAGTAGGAGCTAGCTGTTGCACCGTGAAGGTAAATAGGCAGGCCCGGGCTTCGAAAGTGATTATTTCACCAAATATTCGGTAGAGGAGTCCTGCCGATTGGGAAATGGGCCCCAGTTAGCATAGTGAAACAAACAATAAGGTATAAATAAGTAATACTTATAACAATTACTTACTTGAAATAGGAGATGCCGGGTATTTTGCCTCGAATCGAACTCGAATTATTAACTCAAAACGCCGCGCCATCAAAACGAAAACACGTCAAAGACAAAAGCCAAGTTCGATCCTGACCGACGCCTGCTGAGACGGCAAGTGTTTTAGTGCGCATGACAAAACGGTATCACCTTTGTTTACGTTTTTCCATTTTGCGTCGATTTTGTCATGCGCAGAAACCTGTTTTTTCGCCCATAGGTTGCCACTTTTGAGTAGTGCGACAGGCGGCTATTGCTTATCCACTCCTATACAAATCAATGGTGGAATCCTATCTCTCGGGTAGAACCCAGAGGATACGCTTGAATCATGACGGGGGAAAAGTAAACTCACGGGAGGTTAAATCTGATACTGGGGCGCCACAGGGTAGCGTGTTAGGTCCGCTTCTGTTCATACTTTATATAAATGGGATTCCAAATCTTTTACATAACTTTTTTGTTACTCTGTTTGCGGATGACAAGTCAGCTTTAATTAAATATATTAACTTGAGTACACTTATTGAAAAAATCAACAATTGTGTTACATTAATGCGAGATTGGTACAACACCAATAGCCTAGTCAGGAATGGAACAAAAACAAATTTGATATTTTTTTCCCCAACTGGTGTAAAGAATGATTTGAGTGTGTCCATAAAAGATCAAAATAAATATTTAGTACAAATTGAATCGACAAGATTTTTAGGGGTTGAGATTGATTCAAATCTATCCTGGGATGCGCATACAAATGTTTTGACTGAAAAATTATCGACGCGGAATTTTTGCATCACACAGTTGCGCCAGTCAGTGGCCGTTAATTCATTGAAATTATATTACTTCGGTTGTGTCCAAAATATATTATCTTATGGGGTGCTATGCTGGGGGAATTCCACAAGAGTAGATAAAATATTAATTTTACAAAAAAAGAATATTACGTAATATGTTAAATCTAAATTTAAGAACCTCATGCCGGCCATTTTTTAAATCAGAAAAAAAATTAACCTTGTACTGCATATATATACTTGAAGCAGTTTCGTATGTACATAACAATAGAAGCAGTTACTTAAAATGTGGAGATGTAAACTTTTATTCAACACGTTCCTCTAACAATTTTTATATTCCGCCGTATAGGCTAACACAAACAGAAAGAGGTCCCCTGGTGATGTCTCTGAGAATGTACAATTGTTTACCATCTACAATTAAATCTCTCGAAAATTATAGAAAATTTAGAAATGGAACAAAAGACTTTCTTATAAATCATTCATTTTATTCCTTTGTAGAGTATTTTCAGATTTGTGATACCTAATGTTGAGATTAATGTTGTGATAATTGTATTGTTTGTTTTATTTGTTAATTTCATTGTAATTTAATTTTAATTAGGTTAGTGTTTTAATTGACAATTCCTATACTTATAATGTAAGTCTGATGGAAATGAATAAATAATAATAATAATAATAATAAAATGAGATTTTTTTTATATCCCCTAGTAAATAACCATATATCAAAAACATAAATACATACTACAAATTTATTTGCCTTAAAGAGTTAATATATATTATTATATTATTTGTGTATTACAGGCATGATCTTTAAATTCAATAGTGTGCTTGCTTTCAAATATACTAATTAAAATATTATAAATACATTTCATTTATGTTTGAGTATAGCAAAATTATTTATTTGGATTTTGTATAATCCTATCGAGTGCAAAGCTTGCTCATAGTTTATATTTTTGTCTTAACTTCGAGTATTTATAGTGAACCAACACCTTTCCTCACAGAACATTTTCCTATGTGCTTTAATTTTATAAAATATCAGCAATTTAATAGATCTGAATCAATTGAAAGTCAATATCAATTACATTATTGAAGTACTAAAAGCGATAAATATTTATTATGGAAAATACGCATTCAAACTAATTCAATTCACTTACTTTTGAGCAATTTCGTCGGCTTTAGGTTCCGTTTCGGCTGGAAACAAAGCCATATATACAGCATCGATGGTTGCTAAATGTCGACTAACTCCACAGGTTCCCAAGGGTACAATGAAAATACGAGTATATGATAACCATTCGGATGACTTACTTGATAGAATCTCTACGAAAGGTCGGACAAACCACCCAATTAACGTGTCTCCACCGATAAGTGCAATTTTTATGGGGGTACCAGGTTTCGCACAGCTGTTGCAACTAGAATGACAAAGTGTTTTTATTACAACCTTTGAAAAATATTGATTAAAAAGAACCGCACTAAATGTAAAGCATAGCTAATTTTTGATCAACTTCTTACTATTCCAAACATTCGTTGAAACAGATGCGTTTTAAACATTTATGTTTTTATGTTTATAATAATTATATATTGCAATTTTGTAAATTGTGTAGCATATTCCTCTAAACTCCTCATTTATACGTGATATATAATAAAATAATAAAAAAATGAGTGTACCAGAAGTGAAACTTCATCTGCACAAAACAAAAACGGAGAATAGCCTACAGGCCTGCACAGGGTAGTAGGTATACGACATATAATTATTCTCTTTCCCCATATTTGAATGTTGCATAGGAAATATTGCACGTGCTTCGGTAGTAGATAGTACACCACATTTTTTGCATGACTTCTAGGTCACATGGGGTCCCAAAAAGTTCATCTTCCTCAGGTTTATATTTCATAGTACAAACCTGTTGATACTTCGAACTAGTTAGCGAGGTCATAGTTCGACAAAGCAATAATTAAAAGCAAAAGCGATTAGTAATCCTTTAGTACTTTTAGCTACAATTTAAGTCCACTCGAAAATAATAAATAAGTAATGAAAATTTGGGGATTTAAATAAGTAATTCAAATTGATGATCAATATGGACAGTAAATGTACAAATTGTAGTACAATTGTTGATCGTAAACAAACCCTGAGGCGATGATCGTGTACTAATCCCCAATGGAATGTGTGTTTTTGCCGAATTCGTGTAGTTTATTAAATATGAAAATATTGGTTAAAATTTGATGTGGGCCAGTACACAAGTTGTTTTTCCATAACACAACAGTGTTATCAAGATTGCACAGACAAAACCTACTTTCAATTTTAAATAACAAGTTGCCTGGTGAAAAGCACAAATACGTTTTTAAATATTATCTTTCAATATCAGAATAAATAATAAATTTATGGTTCGCTTTAAATATGAAAATTTGAGAATACATATTTTGTATATATAAAGAAAGATATATATAAGGCCGCTTCGGCTACTAGTGTACATACATATTACTCCGTTCTAGTGATTACAGTCATAGATAACAGATCGCACTTACTATTTTTGAATTTTCGAAAAGAGTGCTGAAAGAACAGCCTTTACTTCTATGGCAGACGTAGGTTGAAATACTCTGAACGTGGTCTGAAGTGAAATCAGTCTATTTGATATGGCTGAGGAGATATTTTCTGGACCAAATATTAGAAGTACGCATTCAGGAAGAACATTTTCTTCAGTAGGGAGAAGTCTTGATATTTGTTCCAGGAACCCTTTTCGTACCTAAAATTTGTAGTATAATTTAGTACTTAGCTTATAGGTCAGTAAGATCTATAAACTAACCCAAACACTTTTTGTATCCCCGAAATTTTGGAGCTCACACGACAAGAATGGTTATGTAGATATGTTCTACATTGTTCTGGAGGATTCATGTTTGTCAGACAAATTGTTACCTTTTTTCTTCAACTGAAATCTAGACTTTCTGAATAAGGCCCCTTCGGCTCTGGCTCCAGTGTGTAAATTGCACAAGTGCTAATTTACTGACCCAAACGAAGCTGAAAAATGTAAAAGAACTGAAAAATGTAATTAAAACTATAAAAAAGTCATTTCAAAACTTGACAAATTGCACTAGATTTTTATAGTTTAAATTGCATTTACTAATCATTTTCATTTTTAGATTTCTCGTTCTTGACAAAGGGGGTAGATTCGTTCCTCGAAACGTCGAGCATTTTCCAGTTCTTTTAGGTTTTTCAGCTTCGTTAAGATGACTAAATTAGCACTTGTGCAATTTACACCCTGGGGCCAGAGCCGAAGCGGCCTTATTCAAAAAGCCTAGATTCGAGGTGGAGAAAAAGAGAATCTGTCTGACAAAAAAGAATGGTTATGGATATCTTACCAAGATAATGTTTCAAAACTTAAATAACATTTAAAAATATGGCTTTAGAAACAAAAATAGATTTAATTATCAGATTAAATTTATTTATTTTTTGGGAAGTTTTCAACATTAGAACTGTCCATCCCAGGATTAACAATTATTCATTCTATTACGTACGCTGCAGTGGCAACTTGCAACTAAATGATGTCTGTTTAGCAGCAACTAAATTTTTTATTTGAGCGGGTTTAAGTTTGCAATGGAAGGGCGTTGCCCTAGTACAGGTCTTTCACGCGCCATCTTCATGACAACATACTTAGTACGGCGGCTTTTTTATGGTCCTGAACGATGTTACAAAAGGCAAAAATGTAGCAAATGATATCCAAATAGTCTTCTTTCATTTTATGTTGGGGTTTGGAACCTTCGGCGAAATACACTAAAACAGAGTTTTATCCACAATACCGAAACATAATTTTTTTACGAGTGACCGCAAAGAAGGTACTTTGCGCACACTTTTGCATATGCAAAGTAGCACTTTCCCGCACACTATGCGGAAAAAAAATTTTCTGCACACTTATAAAATCACACTTGATAAAAGTTCGGATAAGCTTTAAGTAGCTGTACAGGGTGTCCCATTTTCGTGTGTTTGACGGGGTTTCTCGCTTATGAGTAGAGATACAAGGATGCGGTTTTCGCAATAGTTGACTACTTTTTCGTGAAACTAAAAATGCCACACACAGATTTTTCCCAGCCCTCTTACTTTCTAAGATACAGGGCGAAATTTAAAACGTTGCATTTTTAGACCCCCCTCGCATCTCAGTTATTGTTTGACTTATTGGAAAGGTAAAAAATGTTTCTTATGCATTTTTTTACGCAGATTCTAGTAGCGTAGATAGATATTTTGAAAATTTTTCGGTTTTTGAGTTATGGACTAAAGTTATTTTTTTTCGGACAGTAGTCAGTAGCGTCCCATTAACGCGACTTGTGTATCGCACGTGCAGATCGTGCTGCCTGCTGTAGTTAAAAGTGTATCGCGAGTTAAATAAAATAATAGTGTGAATATTTGTTTTTTTTTTGTTTACACCAACTTTTCTGTACAACGAGAACAATGAGTAGAGTCAACACATTTAGTTTAAACTTCACCGAGATTCCCGATAAAATATCAGCATTGGATTTTCACACTTTTGTACAAGAACAATTAAAACTGAAAGCTGAAGAAGTTTTCTCCTTTGGAATATATGGAAAGAAATTATTTATTAAGGTAGCGACTCAAGAATTATTTGAAACGATCTTCGAGTCATTTGAAGGGAAGCTGATGTATAATGCTAAAGACCAAGTCTCTTATAGTGTTCCCGTAGAAAATGAGAGTGCCAAAACGACAGTAAAAATCCACAGAATACCTATTGAGGTGCCAGACCTTGAAATCAAAACAGCTTTGTCACAATATGGATTCATCGAATCCGTTAAAAATGATTTCTGGCGCGAGCTACCATACAAGTGTTACAATGACACAAAAATTTTGAAGATGGAGGTAAAGCGTGCAATACCTTCATATGTCATTATTTCTGGAAGACCGTGCTGGATAACCTATCTAGGCCAAGCAAGAACATGTCGGAAATGCGGATCCACTGAGCATGAAGCCCTAAATTATGACAAAGCTGCTAGTCATAGACTACGTAGTTAGGCAGCTATAACTGCCAACAACGCTAGAGCATCAATACATCGCCCGGTAAATATACCAAGGAACGAGTTATCTCAAGAAAACTTTGCGAGTATGAATCAATCAATTACCGAGGTGGGTACAACTCTTCAAAACACGCAGAAAAATCAACAAATAAATCAAGAAGTAACAATGGAAGAACCCGAAGAAGACCCGCTAATAGGATTTGATAGAAATGAGCAATCAAACAGCACTCAGCGTTATGAAAAACTGGAGAACTCACTCAGCTTAAAACGTTATAGAAATCCGGACCAGATATCAAGTGAAACCTCTGCAGACGAACAAACATCAAAACCACCAACCTTGAAAAAACAAAATGTATCATGGGCATACGAAGTAAATGCAGATCCTCCGCTGGAAACCAGTTAAATACCAGAGAAAATAAGTAATTATTACCCGGTCACCTCTGTTAGTATGAACTCGTTGGTATCATACTCGATAGTCACAGTAAACATTTGTACAATTTCTTCAGACCTAAAATTAAATCTTTTAAAAGAATTTGTTTATATGAATAATATAGATATTTTGTTTTTACAAGAGGTGGCAGTTTCTGATTTTTCTTTTATTCGTGGATACAATTATATCGTTAATATTAATGAAAACAAACGGGGAACAGCCGTTCTAATACGAGATGGTCTAATATATGAAGATGTAAACTTACTAGAATCATATAGAGGTATTTCATTTAAAATTAGTAGTTTCAGATTTGTTAATGTATATGTACTAAGTGGGTCACAAAATAGGCGGGAAAGAGAAACATTTTTTTAACACGGAGGTTTGTCTACTACTAAAAGCGGGTAAGAATGTCTTTATTGGGGGTGATTTTAACTGTACACTAGCACAGAGGGATTCGAACAGTCAAACTTTAAACGACTCTAGGGGCCTTAAACAAATTATATCAACTTTCGAGTTACTAGTCTTACAAAAAGGGAAATGCTCCTGGCTATACATATTTTCACTCGAACTTTGCGTCTAGGTTAGATAGATTTTATATGCCAAAGAATAATTGCGAACGCCTAAGCGACGTCAAATTGATCCCAGTTGCTTTTTCAGATCACCGAGCATTGCCTTTTATTCATAAGTTTCGATACGGTGACAATAGCGAATCTTTTAAACGTAGAAAGTTTTGGAAACTTAACAGCTCCGTTCTTTTGGATAAAGAAAGCACCGATTTGTTTAAAAATAATTGGATTAATTGGCTAAAATCCAAAACACGATATCGTTCAGTGTTGGAATGGTGGTGTACATATGCAAAACCCAAAATTGATTTTTTTTTAAATGGAGGGCGGGGGTGATTAACAAAAATAGAAAGAGAAAAGTAGACTTTTTTACACACAAGAGCTAATGGATTCAGAAAACTTCAATGCAACTACCTTTTCAGAAATTAAAAAATTTAAGGCGCTTATTTTAAAAGAACAAAGATCTCATCTAGAAGGGGCAAAGATCAGGGGTAGGTACTATGAACAGATTGAAAACGAAAATTTTTCTTTATTTCATCTGAATAAGGAAAATAAATTAATTCATAAAAATCAATAGATAAAATCTGTATTGATGGTGAATGAATTAGGGATAAAAATAAAATAGCTGAAGGTATACATAATTATTTTCACGAACTGTACAAAAAAACAAGTGAATCCCCAAATTACGCTGAATTTCCTCAGCAAGCGTTTCAAAATACAATTTCAGATGATGGTAATATCGAGTTAAAGGCGGAAATTCTTGAGAGTGAAATAAAAGACATTCATAAGAATATTCCAAAAAACAAATCTCCAGGACCCGATGGTCTAACCCCTGAGTTTTACGTATACTTTTGGAACCTAATTAAAACTGAAATCCTGCAACTAATTAATGAAATACACAACGGGGCCCGCATCCCCGCTACTTTTAAAAAGGGTGTTATAGTTATGATTCCTAAAATAACAGATTCAACTTCAACTTAATGATTTTAGACCGATTTTACTTCTTAACACAGACTATAAACTGTACATGAAGATGCTTAAAACAAGGTTAAGTCCTCATCTCGAAGCTTTTATATCAAACTGTCAAACATGTATCAGCAAAAAAATAACATATTTGTTTCGTTATGCAATCTTAGAGATACTGTGGATAGCACAACAGCCAACAAGACACACAATCTACTTGTAGGTCTTGATTTCGACCATGCCTTTGACCGGGTCTCTCATGATTTCCTTTGGCTTACAATGGCTAAATATAACTTTGATAATCAGATCATTAACAATCTAAAGGCCCTATACAACGGAGCCCGTTCTATAGTGCAGATAAAACAGCAAACAGCACAACCGTGAAATTCTCATCGAGAGAGGTGTACGACAGGGCTGTCCCCTGTCTATGCTACTATTCGTTTTGGTTATCGAAACCCTGATTTGTAACACAATAATATACAGGTTTACGCTTATGCTGATGACATAACCCTAACTGTAAGCTCTCTGAACGAATTAGAGTTAAGTAAAAGACAAGTCGATATATACTGTAAATACAGCGGTGCTGTTTTAAATCTAAATAAATGCGAAGCTATTGAGTTAGGACCAAGAATCAAACATACATTTAGAAATCGACAATTTGACTGGTTTAAAATATGAGAAAAAATTAAGATTTTGGGGATATATTTTTATACTACAGTACACTGTACGATTAAGAACAACTGGTATAATAGAGTCAACAAAGTCCGTAACGTAATTATGGCAAACATTCATCGAGATCTAAGTCTTATACAAAGAGTTATCTTTATAAACATGTAGGCTCTGTCGGGAATTTGGTTTTTGCCGCAGGTGTTGCCAGTTCCGGTGGGAGTAGCTAAGAGACTTGCTTCTATGTGTGGATGGCTACTGTGGCGAAACAGCAGTTTAAAAGTTGCAAGGACAACATTAATTCGACCAAAGCATGAAGGCGGACTGGCCTTAATCGATCCTTGGATGAAATGTAATGCTCTTTTGATCAAAAATACTTACTCTAACATTAAAAATGGTATAACCCTGTATGTAAACTTTTCACACATAACAAATCCCCTTAACCCCCATTTCTTCTCTTGTGACTTTCCTCACATTAAAACTTTTAATCATCTCCTGATGATGCTAACATGGTTAGCGAAACGCGCGTCGAGTGCAAATATTCTGTTTCTGTATTGTGGATAAAACTCTGTTTTAGTGCATGTTGCCGAAGGTTCCAAACTCCAACGTAGTAAACACAACTGTTTTTGAATAATTAACCAACATTTTATTTTTTTATGGGGCACTATATATATATTTTTCACAAATACTATATAGTCTATATTTATTTTGACAAATAACCTGACAATTAAGTGTCCAAATTTTAATCTGAATTTTTATTGGGACAATGGGTTTATATGTATTTCTTGCATTTAGCGTTTTATTTTACAAATTGAGTGCTTTTAAAAAAACTTTTATGTTTAACTTAGTAGGCCACATCGTTTTTAATCATAGGTAACCATGACGAAATTTCTGACACTTCTGTCATTAATTGACAGAAGTGTCAGAATTGATAAAAGATTATTCGTCAAAATAAAGAACAATTTAATACAGTATGGTGCATTTAAAAAGCCACGACCAACAACGTCTAATAAAGACAACGAAGAAGCGACGGTCAACGTACTAGCATGTGTGGCTGTAAATTCCGAAACTTTGTGTAGGAAAATTGAAGATGAAGTACGAATTTCAAAATCGATGGTGCAAAGAATTCTTAAGTCAAACAAATTTAAGCCGTATAAATATAAATTAGTGCACAACTGTGCACTGTGCGATGCCGAAAGACGCGTCCAATTCTGGAATTGGTTCATTAACGGGTGCGTTACGAATAGAAACTTCGAACGACAAGTTTTGTGTGGTCAGACGAGGTATTTTTTTTCAAGCACTGGCATTTTAAATAGACACAATTCATGCACTTGGGCGCAGTAAAACCCACATAAAACATTTCCCAGAGAAAGCCAGGGCAGCTTTGGGTTAAGTGTTTCCTGTTTTATTTTTGGAAGGAGAATTGTATACAGGGTGTCCATTTAATACTCCCTCGGAAGATATCTCATAAACTATTAAACTTAGACAAAATATTTATGCAGGAAAGTTGTAGGCTCTTATAAAATGCATATTTTAAAAATATTTTCGATTATACAGGGTCTGTCGCAAAGTCGTGATATACCAAACTTACTTTTTTTTAAATGAGACTCCCCATTTTTTTTTTGCATATTTCGGTTCATCTTAGTCGACTTTATGAAATACAAAAATTTTACCTTATTCGTTATAGTATTTTAGGAGAAAAAAATTAAAAATTAAAAAAAAATTGTTTGCAGTCTCAAAAAAAAATTGTTTAAAAAAATTCAAAAACAATTTTTGAACACTCGGTATGTTATGATATAATATAGAAAGGTCTAAAGATATAGCTCATCAAGTTGTCTAATCTTAAATTTCTACAGGGTGTCCAAAATTAAGGTCGAAGGATGGCACATTTCAAACCAATTTTTATCCAAATTTTCAAATGTAACCCCCTGTATATTTTCTCACCGTGTAATGCAGAATTAAAAAACAAAACTTTTTTGTAATTACAACTGTGCCGAAATTCTCAACCGTTTCCTAGATATTTACGAATAACCATTAAATGTTGATAAATGGTAAAAAAATTTAAAAAAAACCCATGAAACACCCTGTACATAATATCACCATTGAAGAAAGCGATCAATTTGCTTTAATCTGATATAAAAATACCTTACCTTTTTCTCCAGTAAGTTCCGCAAAAATTACGCTTGAATTAAATTTGGAGCAGTTCAATCAAATTTTCGCTGGACGCAAAGAAGGCTATG
>MU182783.1:254809-271703 GCA_016904865.1 Pissodes strobi | reverse complement strand
GTTTTACTGTCTGTTTTGTTGTTTCTTGCTGTCTGTTATTCACAAAATAGACAACAAGAAACAGCAAAACAGACAGTAAAACAGCAAAACAGACAGTATAACAGCAAAACACAGTAAAACAGCAAAACACAGTAAAAAAGCAAAACAGACAGGAAAAAAAAACAACAAAAACAGCAAAAAACAGCAAGCACAATACAAAAACAGCAAAAGACAGTAAAAACATGATTTGTAGTACACCGGGAAAGAACGGGAACCTATCTAGAAGATATCTATTATATTAGCCTAACAAAAATGTCAAAACTTTTTTGGCCTTGGTTTTAGTGTCAAAAGTAGATGTAAAGGTTATAATCTAGATTAGCTCCCGCTCTTTCCCGGTGTACATTGAAGAAGGTTTTTTTTACTGTTTTTGTGTTGTTTTTTGCTATTTTTGTTGTCTGTGTTGCTGTTTTTGCTATCTGTTTAGCTGTTTTACTGTCTGTTTTGTTATTTCTTGCTGTCTGTTATTCACAAAACAGACAACAAGAAACAGAAAAACAGACAGGAAAACAGCAAAACATAGAGTAAAACAGCCAAACAGACAGTATAACAGGAAAACACAGTAAGAAACATTCTTTGTTGTACACCGGGAGACAACGGGAATTGATATAGCACATAACCTTTACAACTACTGCTGTCTGTTTTGCTGTTTTTGTGACTAACAGACAGTAAAACAGTAAAACTGACAGTAAACAGCAAAACAGACCGCAGAAAAAAAACAGCAAAACAGACAAAGAAACAGTAAAAAACAACACAAAAACAGCAAAAACAAACAGCAAAAAACAGTAAGATAACATTTTTCGATGTACAAAGAGCGGGAGCTGATCTAGAACATAACATTTACATCTACTGCGAAAATTTCGTCAATTAACAGAGAACCTGAAGTAAAGTAAATGAAAGTAAACAGTAACTAATTAGTTCCTAAATTCACCGAAACACGATCATGTTCTGTTCACACTTCCTGAGTCCAATAGGACATAATGCCAACTTGCGTTATTCTAGTTAAAATACGTTGAAATATTGGTGAAATCGAAAAGGATTTATCCAGTTCGTTATTCACATACCTAGGTAGTTCTGATAATTAGTCTGGCCTTTAATTAAATTAGCTTCTTAAGCACAAAAAGCAATTGGAGTAAAGTAAACAGTAAATATTTAGTTCCTGAATTATCCAAAACACAATCATGTTTTGTCCACTACGCTAATAATTGTACTATCAAGTTAAATTAATTCTAATGATCGTCTAGATCCAAAAATATATTTATATAAACCGCTTTTGCTTTTTTTGTGCTGCCTACCTAATCAGGCACTTTAGTTGAAAACTATTTTCGGATTCAGTTTTGATTGTACCAGAAACAATAATATTTTTTCGAAAATTACACTGCATATCTTTTGAATGTCGGGCGAAGTGTGATCTGTCCTAAGTTTGTTCATGTAAACAAGAGATTCAGCGGGGTCTGGCAATGCCACATAGTTCCGGTTTGATAAGCCACAATTCAACTTTTTCATTAAATGAGTGAAAACATCTGTCAGATATGTTAATAATAATTGTACTATTTATCAAAATTAATTCCAATGATAGTTATATAAATAATTCTTGCTCCTTTTCTACTGCTAAGAGCCTTGCTAATTCAGGCACTTTGGTTCAAAATGATTTTCTGATTCAGTTTTGCTTGTACCAGAAACAATAATATATTCTCCAAAATTATATTGACAATATTTTAAATGTGATCTGTCCTCAGACATATGTTTGTCAGCGAAATCAAGAAATTTGCTGAGGTCTGGCAATGTCGCATAGTTCCGGTTTGATAAGCCATGATGCAACAATTTCAACTTGGTCATTAAATGAGTGAAGAGATCTTGGTAGATATGCTAATAATAATTGTACTATTAAGCAAAATGTATTCCAATGATTACCTAGGGCCAAAGATATTATTTATATAAATCATTCACGAATGCCTTTCCAATTCTGGCCATTTGGCTGAAAATAAATAAATAAATAAATATGCCTATTTTTTTTCATCGTTTTCAGTATTTTTACAATATATGTATCCAAAGCAGTACTTACTAAAATCTTAAACAATTTTTTAGAAGTATTTTATATGTTCACATTTTCAAGTAAAGAAGGTTTTCTCCTTTTTTTTGCTCTGTGATCTTTCGAATAGCGAGAGGGCAACTTTTCACCGGCAAGACAGATGATGCCGCGTATTCTTGTTCTGTACAGACTGTTATTTTGATCATATCTTTTCCTTTCTGTTATATCTTGATACGTTTGGGACTGTGTTTATCTGAATATTATTAGAGCAATACAATCTTGCCAGGACAATATGCTTATCATCACCCATAAATGAAAATCGCAAAGGGTAACAGTTTCATTACAAAACTTCATGGAATCCAACGATTGAATGGCCAGCTTTACTGAGTCTTAAAACTTATTTGTCCCATATTATTCATCGTACCTTAAAAGTTTTAAACTCTACTTTTTGGCTTCTATAAAAATTAGAAATTCACGCCTCTCGCAAAGTAAGATTTATGATGCAAGTAGGAAGGATTATGCCGATGCACCTGGGGAATGAAAATTATTGTATTCAGCAGGAACATAATTTTTCTTGTGGATTTCGAGCGGAACTTTTATTGCGCTTAAAAGTGGGAAAGCTGATGTTCTTTTTTGTTTCACACAGTGTTGAGAGTTGTAAAGTTAAATCCCCGCTAGGATAGAAAAATATTTGGGTGTTTGTTTTGTAGGTGTATGCAAACTATGATTTTTTGTGCAAATTAGTAGTAAGAGATAAATAAATGGAACAGTCAGAAAATTTGAATATACTTGACTACTAATTAAAGTTTAAAATTCTTATTTACCATTTTTTTAATTGAATTATTTTTCATCCACCATTCTGTCAACAATGGATCAATTTCTTGATCATGTCGATTAGTTTAAATATTAACTAAATTTCAAGAATAATATTAATACGGCTTATTAATACAACTTAAATTAATTACAGCAAAAACTCAGTAGTTTACATCCACATCTCATTGCAGTAATGTGACTATCTAGTTCGACAACATTCCTTTATTTCAGTGGCCTCTGAAAAGAATGATGATGGTCACACATGTGGTTACGATAAATAAAAGTAAATATTTAATATTGAGCGGGTTTCAGGAGCTTGAACTCCAATTTTGATTCCATAATCTGCATGTGAACAATATTAACTTACCTTAAGAGACTATTTACTCTTCAAAAGTCAACTATTGTGATTGGCAGTGTGTGGTGTCTCGGTAGAAAATTATTTTGAAATGCCCATGTTGGGTCTCAGGCAGTACGTTCTTTTTAATTTTAGTGTATTATTTGTTTGATGCCATGATTCACCCTATAACTGGAATTTTTCACTGCCTTCGTCGCACTTCTTTTTTTTGCGTCTCAATTTTGTGCTCCATCATCTTCATTTAATAATGTAAGGTTTGTGTAAATTTCCATTATATAAATTGAAAAGATTCAAGTTTTCTTTTGTAGGTGCATGCAAACTATGATTTTTTTGTGTAAAAATAGTAGTAGGAGATAAACAAATAAAATAATATAAAAAAATAAAATATTGTGAACTACTTAAAAGCATTAATTAAATATCACCCTGTCGTAAGTTTGAACTTGAACTTGACAAATGTTATATAAACATTCACTGGTAATTATAAACAACTTGAGCGGTCGACGGGAGCGATTTTAATCCTTAATGATGCAGCCATCAGCATTTTGTAACATATAAATACGCAGGCAAACGTCAAGTTCATCAAGGCTTTCGGGTCTCTCAAACCGCTCAGTCTAGTTGCGGTACAGCACACAGGTGCGTACACTTCTAGCTGTTCTCTCCCACAACCCTCATATCTGTGAACACCTGGACACAGGTCCAGGGCGATCAGGTCCTTACCTAACCTGGATGAACGTATGCACAGGTATACGGCATTCGGGGGCTACTAAAAGTATAGAGAGAGTCGAATTTACGAGTGAACTATCAGAACTTCCAGTAAAGGGATAGTTTTTGGGGAGTTTTAAAAAGTAGTGAAAGTGCCTTAGCAATTTGCGATAAGCTTAAACCAGAAAGAATTACCTTATAAATATCAGGACGAATACATAAATAAAAGACAACTCCGCTCACATAAACTTTATTAAATAAACAGTTCCGTCGCGTTCCAGAAACAATTTGAACTAAGCCTCCCTCGCTTGCCAAGTGATTTAATATTAATTGAGCGTCGTGACACTCATAATTCATCTACGTCACATCTATAAGCAAGCGTCCAAGCAATTTAGTTTTAATTGGGCCTAGTGCCGCCATCTTAATGAATCTACGTCACAACAACAGTAATAACTTAAATTAAACATCAAAATCAAGTAAATCATTAAGTAATTAAACATTTAATAACCGCAGGCTAGGTCAGTGTAGCTATTGAATAAAATCTATACATATAATAAGCACATATTGGTTTCGAATCACGCGCCGAGGTACGGCCAAGTGCTGCCATCTACGGGCGGTCGGCATCACCAAAGACAGAGTACGGACACGTGCTGAATCTACGGACGCTCGCCGAAGTACGGTCTGCGTCACGGAAGGTAGAGGCGCCATCTAGCGGTCTATGTTCATACCTGAAACAAACAAAGAAAAAAGTTAACTACATTGTGGAACCTGTTATTTTTGGCGAAGGCGAAAACACAAATATAATTAAGGAGATAGAGCAATACAACAGATTTGTATAGGAGGAACTAAAGGAAACCATGGAGCAAGAAGGAAAAACTACTGAAGAGGACGAAGATAGGAATAATATAATTATATGGAACAAGTACTCAAGTAAAAAGAAGAAACTAAGCAACTAAAACAAAACACAAAAACTAGGAGAGACCCGAAGCTTCAAAGTGTAAATAGTGTAAATATAAAACCCAAGTGCTCACAGAAAATGATATATACAAGGCACTTGGGAGGTTAAAATATAAATAAGAAAATTGTATATTGAAACATAGAAAATATATAGTGAAACATAGCATAATATAAGCTCGAGTGTTAATAAGATAAATATATAAATAAAAACACTTAGGATGTTAATAAACTGAATATAGAATAATAAACATTATATAATATAATAGGACATTGAAGGATTTATGAAGAAAAATGGGGCTAGAAGAATGAATTAGGTGAATATTAGCGAGAAGAGTAGTAAACTATGTATGCAAATTAAATAGGTGAAGCAAATGTGAAGATATATACAGTAAAGCACAAGTAAATGTGAGTTGCCATTAAAATTGTGTATTGAGAGTATATACAGAAAAAACATATGTGTATACGAGGAAGTATTATAAAGTAAAATGTTCTCCGGCCTAAATAAGACTGCAACGACTGAGTATCTAAACGAGAAAGTCACAGCAAAGGATTTAGGCATCGGAAAGTTGAGCATATAGGGACTGAAGTAGCTACGCTGACGTACAAGGAAGTTGAAGCAAATATTTTGGTACCCGAGAAGCTCAAGGGCAAAGTACCCAGGTGAAATGTTACATAAGCAAGAAATGTTTATGTAAAGCATGAAGAATATAGAAGAAGCATACATAGGTTGAAAAGTTGTTTATGTAAAGTGAGAAGAAATATAGAACAAGATGTTTTTGAGATAAGAAGAAGCATATATAGTGAGGAAATATATAAGCAAAATGTGTTTATGTAAAGCATACATAAGGAGAAATATTGGAGAAATGTATAAGCAAATGATGTTTATATAATGTGTGTTTAAAATAGAGCATACGTGGATATATGTAATGTCCTATATTTTTTACATAAAGCTAGTCACGTTATGAAGCATAGATAGATAGCATAGCATAGATATACATAGCGTGCCTATATACGTTTAAAGTAAACCTTAAGTAAGAAAAACTAGATATGGAAAGTAAATATAAGAAACATAGAATAAAATAAATATATGGGAAAATGTATATGTAAGCGATACAAAGAAGTGTATACCAAAGCGGTAAGAAAGTGTAAATAATGTATATATAACCTTACCTTGAGAACGTGCTGCATGGATCCCAATCCAGGACCAGTCAGGACTCATTCCAAGCCATAGAGGACTCAGCCAATTGAAGAATCACTAGTAGCAGTTCAGAAGTTGCCCCCCCGTTCTTCGACTAGGGATTCCTAGAAGATAAAAAATTATAAGAATTTATAATATGGATAAACTACCAGTAGCAGTAGACAACGAATTAGATAATTTAAAAAAATAATTGAATAATAACAAACCTTAGAATCTATTCCAGATCAAATCTTGCCAATTGTCTAATATTGCCAAAAATCATATTCACGATACTTATATTTGATTGTATTCTTTAGCCCATCCAATACCAAAACACGAAGAAGCAAATCCAAAATCAAGTCGACGCCATTTTGTCACGTCTTTCAAGGAACAAAGAACCCACTACGAGACTACGATCTACGGCAGACAGCATTGTAAAAGAAGACCGCTACAAGCACTATCTACCAGGCTTTTCGTAAACAAGCAGTCCGCAACACAAAAGCAAAGTAAAAGGAACGCCCAACAGCGAAGAAGTCTGCAAATAATGACATATGCAGTCGCCATCTGTGATCCACGAAAGCGTAACGTATAGGTTTCGTTTATTAAGTTAATTTACATCATGTTTACTGTAATAATAGAAATATAATTTGAATATCATTATTATAAAGTGACACAAGATTGTATTGCAAGGCGATAACTTGAGAAAATTCATAAAGACATATGATATATTGCAAAGCTAGCATGTTGAATTAGGTCAGCAAGTTTTGAATAGGTCAAGAAATATAACTAAGTCAATAAACTGTTATAATGCTGTTAGCAAATATTTTATACATAGACGGGAAAGTCTATATACTATATAGTTTTGATAAATTTGTAGATAATGAATATAAAAATAAGAAATAAATAACAATGGTTAAATAGAATATAGACAGGACCGGCTTTTGGGATTTTATTCTAACAAGAAATAAGTTTAACATAACGTAATATTGTTAATATAGGATAGGTAGTTTATTTTAAGACAGAGCAGCAATAAGTTGATTTTTAAAGCCAAGGGTAAAATTCATTATCTTTATATATAAGCCCCATTTTACCAACTATTCCCAAAACTAACCAATATAAAGAGAATGAATAAATGTTACCTCGGTTGGGATGGACGCATCTTAACAGAGGGGATATCATATAAGAGGCAATTTATTGTCCATAGACATAAAACTCTAGTTTTAAAAATAAATGGCATTATACGCCAGTATAAGACGAGACTCCCAAAACGGATAGGTTTGCATTAAGTATAAGGTATAATATATAAGTAAGATTAAAGAAATCAAATAGGGAGAATTTTTGATCATATATAATTAGTAATAAGTTAAAAACAGAACCGTATTTAAATAATACGTTTGTCACGTAGTTACTTTATTAACACAATGAATGCTAAGACGTAAAACGTTGTTTTCCATAGAAGCAAATACATTTTGAAATAATACATCTCTAGTAAAAAGTCGGGTTTAACGAATTATGATTTTGTTAATAAGACAACTACAAACGTCACAAATAAGAAAACATAGGATAAGATTATAACATTGTTCATATAACTTTTAAAATATTTTTTCTTTTGTTACATGTATAACTAGCTAAGGGCGAGGCAAACCACACAAGAACTTACGACTACATGAAATGGAAATGGGTGGATCTAAGCCAGAACAAGACCACTGACGAAATATATATTAAATTATAATACAATTAGGTGCAATGCAATATGTCTTATGTCTTCTCGAAATGAGGCCTGTTTTTTCTCTTTTAAAGCAAATAAGTAGGTTAAAGCGTTGGGGACCAACGTTATCAGGGAGGGGGAATGTGTGAACTACTTAAAAGCATTAATTAAATATCACCCTGTCGTAAGTTTGAACTCGAACTTGACAAATGTTTTATAAACATTCACTGTTAATTATAAACAACTTGAGCGGTCGACGGGAGTGATTTTAATTCGTAATGATGCAGCCATCAGTATTTTGTAACATATAAATACGCAGGCAAACGCCAAGTTCATCAAGTCTTTCGGGTCTCTCAAACCGCTCAGTCTAGTTGCGGTACAGCACACAGGTGCGTATACTTCTAGCTGTTCTATCCCACAACCCCAGTATCTGTGAACACCTGGACACAGGTCCAGGGCGATCAGGTCCTTACCTAACCTGGATGAACGTATGCACAGGTATACGGCATTCGGGGGTTACTAAAAGTATAGAGAGAGTCTAATTTGTGAAGTATCAGAATTTCCAGTAAAGGGATAGTTTTTGGGGAGTTTTAAAAAGTAGTGAAAGTGCCTTAACCAGAAAGACTTACCTTATAAATATCAGGATGGATACATAAATAAAAGACAACTCCGCTCACATAAACTTTATTAATAAAAGTGACGTCGCTTGCTAGAAAAACTTTGAACTAAGCCTCCCTCCAGAAGACATGCATTTAATATTAATTGGGTATAGTGTAAACTCTTAATTCATCTATAAACTTAAACACGCCTTTAATAATATACAGTCTAACCGTTGTTAAGTTTGTTTGTAAATAAACTTGTTATTGTTTTTATCGATGTATCTCCTTTATTATCTCTTCTCAACTTGACGTAGTGCGTTCCTAAATCTGAGCTACTCTCCTACACGCTAAGTAAAGTGTGGCGTCACAGATAAAAAGCACAAATCGTGACAATATGAATATGAAAAGTTAATAAACATAAAAAAACAAACAAATAAACGATAAACATATATATTCCTGCATTTTAAGAGAGTGGCCTGGAGAGTTGCTCATGAGTTGCTATTAGTCGATTTAGCTGATCGAACTGTGAAGTCTAGATAAGCAATTTTTTATAAATACTTTAGATACTACTAGGATACATCTCTATGAAAAGGCGAGGCTTCTAGACTTTGCAGCTGTGTCTTTGTTTAATAACTTAACTTAATTTAAAGCTAGGCTACAGATTTTAATTATTAGAACTGACTATTTGAATAACGAGTTATCTTCACGGATATTTCAACGTATTGTAACTAGAATATCGAAATTGGTATTACGTCTTAGTGGACTCGAAAAGTGTGGACGAAACATGATTGTGTTTTGGATAATTCAGGAACTAAGTATTTACTGTTTACTTTCGTTTACTTTATTTCTGGTTTTTTATGGTTTTCATTTAATTTAAGATCAGTCTAAAAATTTTTATTATTAGAACTGACTATTTGAATTACGATTTTTACGGATATTTTAACATATTGTAACTGGAATATCGCAAATTGGTATTAGGTTCTAGTGGACTCAGGAAGTGTGGACGAAACATGATTTCCACCCATAAAAATTTATCTGAGGTCGCATCTCGCGGGTCATTTGATTTGCAAGATAATTTTTGAGAATATTTTACTGCAGCAAAACCAGATCAGAAAATAATTTTCTGCCAAAGTTCATGAATCAGAAGGGCTTTTAGCAACACAGAGAGAGCAAGAATGATTTATATAAATATTTTTGGACCTAGACGATCATTGGAATTAATTTTGCTTGATAGTACAATTATTATTGGCATATCTATCAAGATTTTTTCACTCATTTAATGACAAATCATCGCTTATTAAACCGGAACTATGCGGCATTGCCAGACCTCGGAAAATTTCCTGAACTGAATCAGCAATTTAATTAGGAGTACTGAAAACGAGCGACCGTTTCCATTAAAATTGCGTACAAACTTGTCACGAGACTAACATGTCTCCGAGCAGCGGTGCCGGTGTTTCTACTTCGGGGACTGTGACACTGTGCAGGCCTGTAGGTTGTTTTCTGTTTCTCTTTTGTGCAGATGAAATCCACAAACATACTATTTTTTTTTTAATTTTGAGAGTTTTCGCCATTTTTATCTCGGCTTTGAATGCCTATATAAAACACGTGGAACAACTTGAAAATGTCAAGGTTTATTAAGTCGTTTTAATTAAATGTGAAAAATAAAAAAGCCATTTTCATAGTAATATTATTATGATTTCATGGAGTGCGCCAATTTCTCAACATTGTCTATGACAATAACGCCAAATTAGCATCGATCCTTTCCATTTTAAAGTTTCCACTAGTTCTGACGCAGTCCTAAAAATATCATTTCCTCTAGTCGCCTCAACTTTTCTAATTTCCTTTTTGCGCCATCTTTTTGTCACGTTCTCGAATAAAATTTTAGTTTTATGACGTTTGAGTCAGTAAAACTGGATGAGAGTTCATAAAACAGTGAATATTATTATTAAATGGAGAGTCAGTCGTTGCAATGGACCTGCGAAATAATATAATATTCCAATTGCAATAGTATGCATAATATTATAAAATGAACGAATATCTCAGCGAGTTTCCTTCAGAGATTTTTACTGAAGCTGTTTGTTTTGGGTTTATTAGATACGTTTTTTTTTGTTGATGTAGCCTTTGAATATCTTCTTTTTATTCGAGTATCAATATCAATTTGTGTAGATAATAAACGTATTATTAATATGATTATTAATATTAACGGAACTTATAGTTTACTATTTCCAGATAAAATTTCTTCAACCAGATCACATGCATACAAAGATGTCCCAGGGGCTGTGGTTACGCCATATCCACCGTGACCATAATTATGAACTATTTTTACTTTCTTTCCATCGACATTCTTGGTTTCCTTCTCAACCTACAATACGACATAAATAAAGGACTGTTTAATTAAGAGGTGAGATTTCTGATATTTAGTGATGAGTAAAGCAAGACCAAGACCAAGGCTTACATGGTCTTGATCTTGTTCTTGCACATAGAGTCTTGGTTTTGGCCTAGCTTTCAAACAAAGCGTACAATTTAAAAAATAATAAAAAAACCAAAACAATAGAATAGTCTCGCAAGACACTTGCAACTTGCAAAATTTTGGTCTTGCGGGACATTGTATTGGTATTGATCTTGTTCTTGCATACACAGTCTTGGTCTTGCAGTTTTTGCACGACCAAGACCAAGACAAGGCTCTCTTATCACTACTGATATTAAGTATTTCTCAATTCCTTTATTATCTAATCGTGCCTCTTGATAATTTAACGTGCAAATTGCGACATTGTCTTAATCCCTATTAATTTTATTTCTTATTTTTATTCTTTGCCTCTACGCATTTCATGCATTGATATTTTTTAAACCTAATTTCATACCCTTACGACGCTTCTATGCGGCCTCAGTCCAACTTTATGTCCAATAACTTCAGCTCCCTGAAGACTAGGTACAAGTGATTCACATTGTTCCTTAATTTTTTGACTGTCGTATTTATTAACCTGAAGGTCCCACGACTCGTACTGTCTACATCCACCAAGTGTTACAGAGTCTACTCCTGGAATGATATACGTATCAAGATCGCCATAAAAACATGTTTTTATCCATGGGGCTTTAACCTAAAATATGAAGATATTAGAAACTCATAACCACGCTGTTGATACAGGCCGAAATAGTTATTATGCACCAAGTTTTGTAAGCCTATTTTTTAACGTAGGCCTAGAAAGTTGCTTTGATTATGGAAGAGTCCTCGATGAGAAATAATGTAAGGGCAAAATGCAAAAATGACGGCAATGATAGTTTCGTATGTTTCTAGTTCTGATTATGAAATTAAGTGAAAGCTCCGCTTTAAATTATATATTCAGTAAAAATCCAGAGATCGACTCCCATGGGAATTACAAGTGCTATGAGGACGGCGCCCAGCAGGGCTCTTAAGTGACTAACTGCTTGGCAGCTCCTCCACCTATTCCTGGAGGCTTTCAGGTTTGCCTTCGCTAGGCTTTCGAATTCCTTTATTCAACCTCAATTGGGCTAGTTTGGGTTAGTAAATTCCAATTCGATTACGAAATTTTCCCGTAGAATTTAGAATTCCAAATTTGCTGTGCAGATTTTGTAATTTCGCACCAAAGCTCGATATTTCAGGATTATAGTACAAATTTTCGAGGGTGCTTTCGTTTCAATCATAAATAAATTTTTTATTTGGTTTAGAAAATGTCGAGTTTTTAAGCTTAGAAATGACCCAATTTGGGTTAGTTTGAGTTTGGGTTAGTGTTGCTCAAAAAATATTTTCTAGCTGCATGGGATCTCAACTAAGGACCCCTCTCCAATCTCAAAATATATGTTTTATATTATATTTTGCAACGTTGTCAAATTACATCTTTATATATTTTTTCCTTGACTTTCTAATATATTTTTAAATCATCCTGTAAAGAACATTCAA
This sequence comes from Pissodes strobi, assembly GCA_016904865.1. Classification (NCBI taxonomy): domain Eukaryota; kingdom Metazoa; phylum Arthropoda; class Insecta; order Coleoptera; family Curculionidae; genus Pissodes; species Pissodes strobi. Next base: position 259,405 of record MU182783.1, on the reverse strand, counting down.
TTGAAATTTAAATTCAAAATAGTCGAACAAGCTTAATTTTTGTTGATAAAATTGCGATATGGCAACGCCGCAAAGTGGGTAAGACAGTTAGGTCCACAGCAGAAGCTATGAACGGCTTTAAAAGTGCAATTATTGGACGCTTATGGCAACGTTATCAGGATACAGGGAATGTCCGGGCAAGATACAGGGGCGCTGCAAGAGCTACACTTCCAATCCATGACAGATTCATTGAAATGCAAGCTTTAAGAAACAAATCTAGCACTGCCAATCAGATAAGAATGGAACTGCACAATGTCCACCACGTGGCTGTAAGTGACCCGACTATACGAAACCGACTACATGGGTATGGACTTCATGCCAGAAGACTAGTACGGATGCCTGTGCTATCCAGAGGAAATCGAGCTAGGCGTTTACAATGAACCCAAGAGCACTTAGAGTGGGAGGATGAAGAATGGGAGCGTGTCCTCTTTACGGACGAATCCAGATTTGGATTAAGGCCAGACTCGAGAAGAATAAAAGTTTGGAGGGAAGCTGGAAATGTAAACCGCTTAGAAACAGTCCAGGAAGTTGATAGGTATCAAGGGGGAACGGTGATGATTTGGGCAGGGATCAGTCTAGGAAGCCGTTGTGACCTGGTTTCTGTCGAAGGGTTTTTAACGGTAAATCAATGCCGTGAAGACATTTTGGAACCTTTAGTTCTTCCATATGCAGCACACGGGAACAATGATTTCATTCTAATGCACGACAATGCTCGAGCACATACTGCTAAGACAGTAAGAACGTTTTTAGAAGAACACAATATTGGTGTCTTACCTTGGCCTGCGCAGTCACAGGATCTAAACCCCATCGAGCATGCGTGGGATATTCTCCAGAGACGCGTATTAGCACAAAATGCAATATTTCAAACAAGAAACGAATTGCTCAATAGCCTAGAACAACAATGGCGTTTAATTCCCCAAGAAGATCTTGACAACCTCATTAGAAGCATGAGAAGAAGATGTAGAGCTGTAATTAACAATCTAGATGGTCATACTCTTAACTAAAATGTTACAGCATTTGTTAAATATGCGTCTGTTTTCATAAGAATTGATATTTCGGTTTGGTGAAATGGCTTTTTTTACACCCTGTATAGTTAATCGTTTGCCTTAATAAATCACTACAAATAACCGATAATACTTTGATGAATTATTTCTCATAATTTACGTAACTATTTTTGACCTATAAATCTCCTCAATTTAAATCTGCAATGTTGTCCCCTATTCAATTTTGATGTGTATATATATACTAGCTGATCCGGCGAACTTCGTACCGCCGAAGAGCCAATGAATGTCGTGTTAACTTTTAGCTAAACTTAATTTATTATTTTATTACCGTAAAAAAATCAATACAAAACATTTATTACGTTCAGTGGTTTATTAGGATAATATATTTATAGAAAACAAAAATTCAATAAATGTTCAAAAATCAAATATTTCAATGGCGTGTCAGCAAGGCATTTACTTTATTCCAGCTATGTATATTGCTGCATGGGTTGATCCTCTTTACTGACGCACATTGGGATATACGACATTTTTCGTTTTATTATCATGCACATTTATTATTAGTTTATTAGGATAATATATTTAAAGAAAACAAAGATTCAAAAAAGTACACAATTCAAGTATTTCAATGGTATGTCAGCAAGACATTTGATTTATTGCAGCTATGTATGTTGCTGCATTGCTTGACTTGGATTGATTCTCTTCACTGAAGCACATTGTGATATACGACATTTTTCGTTTTATTCTCAGGCGCAAGAACAAATAACGCGGATGGGTTGCCGACACGTGAACATGCTTGGCCTAGTGATTTATTAATCGTCATGGCGAATGCAAGACAAAACGGAAATTGAATTCGTTTAAACTCAAAGGGCATAACGATTAGGATCATCGGAATTCTAGGAATGAGAACTTCCCCATCTTTGAATTTTCCTTTGAGTATCGTCGCTTGAACCACATTGATCATCAGTTTTCTTATTACCAAACGCGTTCCATTGCATAGATTTGAATAGGTTAGATTTTGAAGGATGATGACTACCGAGCCAACCTCCAGTTGGAAGTTGTGCGGTGGTAAGCCAGGCACATCCAAGTAGTTTAAAAATTCAGTTGGATAGTCGGTGGCTTCGTCTACGTTTGTTACACAATCAATAGATTTGTATGGACGCAGAGTACCAAAGATTTGATTTTGAATTACGAAGTTTATGTCATTCACATATTTGTTCTTAGGCGCCAAAATTGCTCGCTCACTCAACCATTTGTTATTTTTGAGGTTAGCAATGATATTCGGAAATACTTTGTTGATGAGATAGTCTTTCGATGAGACGAAATTACAAAAATTCGGAGGAAATGAAATCAATCCGCTCGATTCGTCGACAGGAACACGACCATTACTGATAGTCAGCAATTGCTTTGAGAAATCTTCAGCAGATGGATCATTCAGCAATGCAACTCTCATGTTTGCCGCCAGCTGAAGTTTCTTCATATAGCGCCACAGATTTGATGATTTGAGGCAAGCGTTTATTTCATCGGCAGCAGTCGGTCTTGGAATGTCTGGCAGTGTTTGGCGGAAATCGCCAAACAATAAAATCATTGCGTCTCCAAAACATCTCGAGTCATTGCGCAGATCTTTCAATGTTCAGTCAAGTGCTTCCAGTGTGCTTTTCTGCGCCATTGTGCATTCGTCCCATATGATGATTTTAGATGCTACTAAAACTTTGGCCATTGCGGAGTGTTTCGCAATGTTGCATGTCGGTTGTTCATTAGTTAGCAGGTTTGACGTCAATATTAAAGCTGAATGAGCTGTACGGCATCCTTCTAACCATGTGGCCACTATTCCAGAAGAAGCACCTGTCAGATCTTGCACGAACAGTGGACAAAATCAATGGTATGAGGAATGTCTTCCCAGTTCCACCGGGGACATCCAGAAAAAATAAGCCACCATTTCCATCATCAGTTGCCGTCATTAATGTATTATAGACTTGCTTTTGTTGGGGGTTCGTTCAACAGGGGTATATTCGTTTGAACTGACTGGTATAATTCATGTCGTTCAGGTTAAAATTCTCCAATAAATGCGTCATTCATTCCACGATCTGGTGCTGGCATTCCTAACCTGACTAACAAACTGCCGCACATGAGGTAACACATCCCTTCGATCAAGAGTAAAGCTTGTTTATGCACCTTCTGATTCACCTCAAGATCGGGACTTCTTGAAGTGACACGAATTCGATTTAAAATGTCTTCTGACATGTTATCCTTGTATTTGGTCCACAGGTCACGTTGATTCGATGGGAAGCATGTCGAAATGATGATTGTCAATAATGTGCGTATCTGACTTGAAGTGCAGAGATAATTGCTTCAGCGATTGTCATGTCGCATTGAATTCGTTTTCAAGCAAATTTAGCTCTTGACATGCAGCGCGAACTGTTGGGCACACTATACCATTAACAGTTCGTAATGATTGAAATGATGTTGGCCCACGAATATTCACCAGGCACAACCGCAAATTCATCATTCTTCGGATGAACTGTGTATATAGGACCAAGAGCATCCGTAGAACGCACATGCGGATGACCTGGAACCGCACCGCCATGCTTCCGACGTTGATATTTGTTCGATGAAGCGTTCCAAGTGTAATAACGTGGCATCTCCGAGTAAAGCAACGTCCCTGCAAACGGATCGCTTTGGCAAATCTCAAAGAAACTGGTCAATGTTGTCGCTGGAGGAGTTTCAGTACGTTGAGCAACATTCGACGCGGTGAAATATACTCGTTGTCCATTCTCTAGATGCACCGTCAAATGTACATGTACAATAGTGGGATGACGTTCGTGAATAGGGAGTGAGAATATAGGCCAAATCGCCTCATTGCATTTCACATATCGACTAACTTGATAGCAAGTAATTTCATCGTTGATAGTGGAGGTTTGGATGCCAAAAACCGTCATATTGCTGCCTTTCGTAACATATTTGCAGATGTATTTGATGGAATTCACCGAATTGCATTACTCAATGTTGTTGATTTATTATATATTACTGGTGCAATAGCGGTAACAAAAATATTCTCATAAGTGAAATCGGGTCAGAAAAGATAGCCCCGTCTCTGTCTAACACATAATCTCTTATGGAGGGAATCTAGATTTGTTGATATATTGATAAGTGTGATACATCGTTGGTTTTGGGAGATCAAAGGCTTTTAAAAAATGAAATAAAAAATCTAGGTCCGTATTTAAAAAAATGAAGTTGATGATGGGGGCCCGGACACGAAACGTTAGATTTAAAATTTGACACTGCCATTTTATAAAGGATAAAAAGTGGCAATGATAATGTTAAATTTATTTTATATTATCTCTTCAAATAAAGTCAGGAAAAAATAAAAATGAAATAGCTGCTTTTCGGTTTTTTACGAATATCTCCGGAACTATTCGGAATTTTATAAATTTCAAAACTGCATCTTGTTGGACATCAAATTGCGCAACTTTGCCTTAATTTAACCGACTTCGTATCTCTTACGGTTATCGAGATCCCCATGCATGCACTCGAATTTGTAGCACCCTGTATATAT
>MU182783.1:230080-244809 GCA_016904865.1 Pissodes strobi | reverse complement strand
GGAAGCTGTCTGACAATTCACCCTTCAACTTAACCTTGGAGGTTGATGCATCATAAAGCATGGCTGTTATTAGGGTATTACTTATTCGAGATCTTTCTATTACTTGCCATAGTTTTTGCACTGAGGCAGTATTATACGCTTTCGTAAGGACATCAAATAGAAGATACACTTATCCGTTTCTTGCGACTTACTTATCATTTAGTTGGGTAAGGCTTAAAATATGGTCAATGCAGTTGCTTGTTCTTCGATTTCTTGATGTCCGTATTTTTCTTCAAGAAGACTTTGGAGGACTTTCCCATACAGACGGCTCATGGTGCTGGTAACAGATATACACCTATAATTGGAGCAGTCATCTCTGCGTCCCTTTTTGTGGATGGTAATGAACCAGGCTTCCTTCCACATTAAGTGTATTGGGTATTTCTTCTCCATTCACCAATATAGATACCTTGTGTCCATTTGCTGTTATAATTCTTTCCTAAATTGCATCCCAGTTTGTAAGGGTTCTATGATATTTCTTGTTTATGAGTATGGAGACACCCCTACATGCTCTTGTGCTTTTGTTAATTATTCCGCTGTATATATGGATGTAGTCTGCCAATAATTCAATTCCGTTTCCTTTCTTTTTTGTCTCTGTAAGTCCAACTATGTCTATCTTCATTCGCTGCATTCCCTTTATAATGTCTTCCAACTTCCTTCTCAATCCTTGTACATTCCAGGTTCCAATTCTCATTTCCTTATTGCTTAGCCGTGTTCGTTTCCGAGAACCGAGAAGGTCCATCTATCATCCGAGGCTGTTTGCGAAGATTTTTAGCATTTTATGTTTTTATGTAATAACCCCCAATCTGGAGGACCAGGAATTTTTCTTTCGGGTTATCTTCCTCTAGCCTTCGATGAACCAACATCCATCCTACAGGATGGATGTTGGTTCAGGGTCCCTGACATGGTGTTATCATCCGGGCCAGATGAACCCTGGTTTTTTACGAGGTTGTTACTCCTCCCCTTCACCCTTTTTCAACCTGGCTTAGAACAGGCTTAGGCGGGTTTGAGTTTTATAAAGTAATTTAGTGGAAGGCACCTTGTAGTAGAAAGTAATATTGGGACACGTCGTATTTTGGTATTTTGGTGTCCCACATTTGGTAATATCAGTACCTCGAAGGAAACAAGATCGGTTAAAACCGTAAGCATTGTTGAAATATATTATGTTATTGAGTTACCATTTCACAAAAACTCGAGGAATTCACGTAATAAATTGTGGCAAATGATCAATATCTAGCAAAACATAAATGGTAATAATATAAGGAAATTATTACAACTTGACGATCCTATGATTTTCCGTAACTTATCACATTTCCATATAATTTAGATTAAACTGGTTTTAGACAGTTTGATTAGACATGTTCGGCAAAGCGAACGGTTAAATTTCGAATGGGAATTAAAAGGTGGATGATCAATTAGTTAGAACTATTCTACAATTTTAATAGAGGGTGACCTAACTTATTTTAGCAATAAATTAGTAAATCAAATAATGTTGTCCTTTTAATTCGTGTTTTTCTATCTAACCGAACCATGGTTGAAACGTTAAAATAAAGATGTAAAGGAAAAAATAAAGTTTATTTCAATAAAAACCCAAGAAAATTATGTCAAAAAAAAATTGGCTTTAAAAACTTGAATAAACTTTGAAATACTGATGTATTTCGGAAACTATTGGATCTACATAGCACCTGTGGTTTCAAATTATAGATAATTTAGCCTTCTTTGAAAACGTACTTTCAAAGTTGTGAATTTTCAATAACCAATTTGAAGATGAAAAATTGAATAAATATTAAAAAATATCAACTTATAGGCACCTCATTGATGTGTAAGATACGTACACATAAAAATTTTCCATCCAATTCTTAGCGATTATATGAACAGATCATAAGCAACTCTTGACATCTCAATTACTTTAATCACCCTATACATACATGTTACATAGAATATTAATCATGGATTGAGTGAATATCCGAATATAATAGATGCGTTTCAAGTCGAGGGGCGACTAGCGATCGTCGAGATGTCAACCGCAGAAGTCGATTTCGATTTAGGTTCCCTCTTTACCAAAAATCATGAAGTATTTTTCTACTTGGGATTTTGGAAACCGGATGACCATTTTCAATACAAATCTTTATATAATTTGTATACGCTTTTCTATTTTTGTGTTTTAGTGTTACTTCTTTCGTCTCAAGTAATTTACATGATTGTAAATGGTAACGATGTGATGAAAGTCACCGCAACTATGTACGTGTTCAACCTGTTCTTGATAAATCTAATCAAATCTGTAAGCATTTATTTCAACATGGATCACATTAAGCTGATTTTGATCAATTTTAAAGAAAATCCTCTTCTTCAGGTAATAATACAATAAACACGTAAACTCGAATATTTAGGACGCAAAATTCGAAACTAGAGAATGCATTATTAGGAATCTACTCGTGACTAAAAAATTATATCGAATATAAACTTTTCCGTACTGCCAGAGACAGAGATACCTTAATACTGAATGACAAATCAAGAATACGGTCCTGAAGTGCATAGTATGGGTTTTGCCGAGGCTGTAAAAAATAGTATTTTTATAAAATAAAATAAACAATTTGTAATTTCATGCCGCACACCCTTTATATATTATTCAACATTTTATAAAATACGTAGCCTAAAAACACAATATCGCACGTAGCGCGTTTTGTAGATATCCTTACAGCCCTCCTATCATATTATACTAAAGCCACAATTAATCTGTAATTTATACAATTTATTTCAGGTAAAATTTTCAGAACATCTCAAAATCGCTAGGACAGCCAAGAAGCTAAGCGACCATTTGTTTTTCCTCGGCTGTTTCCTTGGCATTGGTACCCAAATTTGCTGGACATTGAGACTATTCTTTCAAAATGAAAAAGCACTGATCATGAACGGGTGGTACCCCTATAATGTCATGACGGCTCCAAACTTTGAACTTACGACTTTGTTTCAGATAGCTGCCTGTGTCTTTAACATAGCTCACACTATGAATATAGATTCATTCACGTTCAACTTAATGATAGAGGTTAGTATGTGAATCATAATCATAAGGTTTGTTTAGTACGTGTAGTGTCTGGCGATAGTTCGTAGGGAACAACCAAGTTTCCAGGTACTCAAGCTGCAAATGTATGACCAAGAAAAATATCTAAATAAACTTAGATGTGCAAACATGTACTTGAACACCCGTCGGTTAAATCCGTGACAAATGCCCTCCACAAGAAGTTGCGACATAGAACAATAGCAAAACTGGGTAAGATAGTGAAGGCACTAAACACTAAAGTGGTAAAGCTTAGGCAAGAACCGAGGGATGTGGGCTTCCCCCAACTATTGCTTCTCTTGTCCAAAATGCTTACGAAGAAAGCTTTTTTATTACCCTTTTTTAATACACCATTGTGAAGCTTGAGACTCTTATAATATTAAGTCATATGTTTTTATTTCAGGTGGGAATGCAATGTGACTTTCTAAAGCTAACTCTGGAGAATTTACCGAAATTTCGCACATCCAATGGCCATTTTCAGTTTCACGAATACGCATCGGATACACATAATAAATGCTTTGTGGAGGAAATGAGAAGAAACTTAAAGTGTTGCGTCCGACAATACATTGAAATAAGAAGGTGCGAAATGATCTAGAACAAACGCCGAACTAGCAAGTGCAACAATATGAATTTTAATAATATTTTAATTAGTTTTGGTCTTGGCAATCATTGGGATCCAGCGTTATCAGGAAGGGGGCATGTGTTGGCTACTAAAATATTTAATTAATTATTATCACCTTATCCTAAGTTTGAGCTCAATCTTGGAAATATTAGGTAAACATTCAAGGTAAATTATAAGCATTGAGAGCTTGCAACGATCAGCAAATTTTAGTCAAGCAAACCATCAGTTCGTCAGACTTTGTCTTTCACCTACTTCTGCCCAAACCAGTTTGCTACAGTATAGCACACATGCATGATGTTCGGGTGTCCTAACCTGCAACTAGACTTCCTAAGCCCAAACCGGGAGTTACAGTATACATGTACGTGGTGTCCACGGAGTTACCCTCCTAAGTAAATAAAGTTGCTTCTACGATAAGTCTGTCAAAGTTCTAAGTGAGGAAATTTCGAAAGTTAAATCTGTCAAATAGTTAAAATGCCTTAAAGCTCTGAGGGAAATTAAGCAATAGCGATAAAACGAATAAACAATTATCCAAGAAGAATAACTAAAATCTACCATAAATTGGACACAACACAGCTATTAATCAAAAACGACTAACCCAAACTCGATTTAAGGTTTTTCTCTCTCTTTTACGAACGTAGAGGTCTGTTCAACCGTTGGGATCCAACGTTATCAGGAAGGGGGCATGTGTTAACTACTAAAATAATTAATCAATTAGTATCACCTTATCCTAAGTTTGAGCTCAAACTTGGAAAATATTACGAGTAGGTAAACACTCGTATCCTAATTATTGTAACATGTGACGTGTCTTCTCGAATTGAGGTCTTTCTCTCTCTTTTAAGAATGTGGAGGTCTTGGCAATCATTGGGACCCAACGTTATCAGGAAGGGGGCATGTGTAAACTACTTAACCGTTTAATTATTCAATTATCATCCTATCCTCAGTTTGAACTTGATCTGGGAAAATATTATGTAAACATTCAAGACAAATTATAAACAATCCAAAGGGGAACTAAAATCGATCTACACAGCTATTAAACAAAAACCTCATTATACAAAGTGACATAAACCAGGGGAGTGCGATCCATGGAAGCAAGGGAAGCATTGCTTTCCCTAGAATTATCAACCGAAAAAAAAATCTTCTAAATATAAAGGTCCAGCCTGCATAGTTGTGTTGATTAAATACGTGTTCACGCTATGTTTGTGCTTGTACAGGGTTATCCAACGAGGACTAGACCAGGCGATTTTTTGACTTTCCCTGTACTTTTATAAAAAAAAACTGAAGTAGCCATCTTATGTAATTTTCTTCCACGAATTCGGATATGTTCAGCAAAAAAACAATTGAACATTAGATAAAAGTGCTAGAGGTCACTTTGATATTTTTTTAAATGGAACACCCTATATATTACTACATTTTTGGACTCTCCAGAAAAATCTAAACACATTTTGTGTATAATATCCTATACCTACCTTAAGCTGTTTACCAAATATTGACAGTTAAAAGTCGGGCATTTTGACACTATGACAGGCTCTAAAACCTAAACCGCACGAGATCAAAGAAAACGGTTTGCACATTCCTGTCTTAAGTTTTCATAAACTATCAAATGAAAGTATCTTCGAATTTAACCTGCGGATAAAATTAACCGAAACTTTTAAACCTCCGGTTAAAGTCAAAGTTGCTATCCTTCGATAGCTTAGAAAACCCAAGATAGGATGTGCAAACCCTTTTCTTTGATCTCGTGCGGTTTAGATTTTAGAGCCTGTCAAAGTGTCAAAATGTCCGACTTTCAACTGTCAATATTTGGTAAACAGCTTGAGACAGGTTTCGATTTTTCTAGAGAGTTCAAAAATGTAGTAATATACAGGGTGTTTCATTTAAAAAAATATCAAAGTGATCCCTAGCACTTTTATTTGATGTTCAATTGTTTTTTGCTGAGCATATCCGAATTCGCGGGAGAAAATTACATAAGATGACTATTTCAGTTTTTTTTTTATAAAAGTACAGGGAAAGTCAAAAAATCGCCTTGTCTAGTCCACGTTGGCTAACCCTGTGCTTGTGTAGTGTGCTTCATGTTGGACAAGCGGTTCAGTTCTCGGAGTCTGTTGAAAAATCAAGCATAATAAATAAATATAAGTCAAAGACTGAGATGAAGAATGAGAGGATAATATAATTACACTATAAATAGGCAAGTTTTAATAAATTGCTTCCCTTCTTCCAAATTCCACCGCACGCCACTGCATAATCCATTATAAAGTACCTAATTAAAGTACACCTTTAATCTCAAAACATACGCCTACTAGAATCGAGAATCGACTTTTTTCATTGACATAATGGTGGAGGCACCGTTTCACCTCAAAAGAAATCAAATCATAAATCAAATCACGTGCCTTCAATTATAGGTACAATAATTGTAAAATGCGATATGTCTTCTCGAGTTGAAGTCATTCTCTTCCTTTTAAGAAGGTGCAAGTCTTGGCAAACGATGGGGTCCGACGTTATAATACAAATGATATATAAGTTGTTTGTCTTTGAATGACCAATTGTAAATTCGAAAGACTTTTCCTCCAACAGGTAGTCAAAATTGTTAATTTGTGAGAATGAATCAGCACTTAAAAACAGATTATTCGCCAAAATCATGCATCCACCATGAGATGATGTTGATCTGCAGAATGAAGCTAGAGTTGCATAGTTAGGAATATTCACCATTTCTTCCTCCTTTAACCAGTGTTCAGTGATCATAACCAAATTGGGAAAATTACACTGGTCAAGAAAAAGATCCAACTCATTAGTCTTGTTTTTCAGTGACTGAATGTTAAGTAAAGGAAGAGATAAGGTTGAAGCATTTGCGGGACTTAAATTCGTATTGGAATCTGGGTTATTAGGGGAAAATTTGAATTATCAGTTGCTGAGGGCGAACAAATAGTCCCATAGTTAACTTCTTCTTGAAAATGATTTAGATCAAAAACCTGCTTCACATCCACTGGAAGCATTCTGAACAAAGCCACTGTCCAAATCTGAGACTTCCTGGTTGAGATCTATAAAAGTTAAATTTTTGTTTTTTCTTTGGAAGTATATAGATAGCATTTTTCTACAAATACTTTTTCGAGTAGCGTTGCTATTGTCACCTATATCTAACAAATCAAAATTTCCTTGCATACAGCCATTTAACCTACTTAAAAAACATGCCAGATAGGAATTAAATTTGTATATGCATCTAGTCTAGAATCGCTACTATTTTTAAAAGTTTTAAAACGTGAAACAAAAAAAACTATTACATTGGTATGAGTCAAAAGCTTTAATCTTTTGTTAATCTCTTTAAATAAAGGAACTTTACCCTTGAGTAAATCATTCGCACCAGCCACCACAATAACATGATCATCCAAAGTAAAATCTGTTGTCAATATATCGATGTTTTCTACCACATTCAGAAATTTAGCATACGGTTTAACAAAGGCAATATTTCAAGATTTGGCGACATTTTTTCCAAAATATTTCGTAATTTGTAGCAATTTTGATCACTTAAAATTAAAATTCGTTTAGAACTAGCCATTGTTTTAGGCTTAACTATACTAACATATTTGCTACAGTTATCAACTGGAACCTGATGATCTAAATTACATAATTCTGAATCTGCATTCGTACCGACTTTCAGTTTTTGAGTTTCCCTAACTACCCTCAATAACTTAATGCTAGTTAATAAACTGTCCCCCAAAATTACAAGTTCCTGAAGCTTATCATTAAGATTGGTCCCCTCTAGTTCGAATTTAGCAACCTGTTCTGAGAGGACTTTGTTGGTTTCTAGAAGCTGTAGAACCTCCTTGTTAAGTTTCACAATATCTTCCTTTTGATCTTTAATAATTGCTTCGCACTGCTGCTCTCTTGAATATACTTCATCCTCAAAGTCCTGTGTGTTTCTCTTCAGACGTATTATATGTCTTTCCTTTTCTTGTACTGCTAAAGTAATCTTGGTTATTTCAGCCTGATTTTCTCGATCCTGTTCATAAAGATCTTCCTTGAGGCTAGCAATCTGCCGGTCTTTCTCTGCACAAATGTGCAAAAGTTTTTCATACTCAGAGGCAGAGATCGTAATAATACTATGGTTGGAGTTAGAGTTATTGGCAGATGACGGGTTACAGTGCATGCAGTGAAATAAAAGGCGTATCTGTGTTAATGATATGGCATGAACTTCAGTTGTTGTTATACCAGCACCATTTTTGCAAAATGGCATAGTACAGCAATCGTAATCGTAAGGTAATTTTGCTATTTCATAATGCTGGAATGTACAATAATTGCCATGCCCCTTTTAACATTAGAATTATTCTTGACCAAATGGCGAATGTCCGTTTTTATTTTTAGGATTGCAACTACCCTGGAAAATATCTACAGCATTAGCATGTTCGCCCTTTTTGTGGGCGGTGCATTTACTTTGTGCAGCATTTTCTACCAGTTGTTACATGTAAGTAATGATAATTTGTAATATTTACATATATTTTTAAATAATACGTACAAAAATTTCTTTTTTGGCAACTTCACATGCACATATTTCAACAAGGAATATCGAGTATTGGCCTAAAATACTCCATTGCAAAAAGGAGCACACACATTTATGAAAATTTTCAGGAAAGTTTTGCTTGTTGTGAATCTAATGTTACATATACGACGATTAATCATTTTAGATCGACACTGGAAATACAGAATTTTTCTATTTAATATTTTTCCTGTTCAGCATGTTAACGGAGCAATTTATTTTTTGCTGGTTTGGAAATGAACTAACTTTTAAGGTAAGAACTAGAATATTTTACATTGCAATATTGTCAATATGTTTCTCTCCAAAAACTAGTTGATATATAATAATTTGAGTTCCTATAAATGTCGCCCTGACAATAATCAGCAATGCCCTGGTACCAACGAAGGCCTGGCTACGGTCCTGCATGTTCCTAGCTTTCTCTTTATTGTATTGTATTGATATAACTTTAGAGTACCTATTTACTTTATATACCTACCTTTTGATTATGCTGTTGACCACGGTCCTGCTTGAAAGAGCTTCTTTATCTCCTGGTTTGCAACTGTATTGCTCTCCCAATCTCCGTGACTATCCCAGTTCCAGAACTAGGTACTGTTCAGTAAAAAGATGGTCTTTGTCATACGACTAAGGGCTGTTTAATGTCTAATGCAAATAATTTTGTATAGTTCCAGATGTTCTGGAATGAGAATATGAAGTTGAATAGTTGCTATTATTTTTAGAGTCAAGAAATATACCGTGCTGTATACGACATTCCTGAATGGATACATTGTGATTTGGAATTTCGCAAATTGATGGTTATGTTCATGATTACGCTAGATAAACCGATTGTCATCTACGCTGGACATATAATACCACTATCTGCAAGAAGTTTTTTAAGCGTACGTATAGCTAAAGGAATTTATGGAAGTAATAAATCATCCAAAGAGCCGAGTAAGGTCTAAGTTTACAACCTTGTTTCGGCTGTGACAAACGCGTAGTACCTGCTCTTTGTTTCATTCAAATATTATTGCTCGCGAAAACATGTAAGTGCTTAGTTGTCTTTAGAATGTTCAATGTGCATGGAATGTATTAGTTTGTACAGTTATTTGAACCCGCATATTTCATCATAAAAAGGCATAGAGATCAAAAGTGATCAGTTTGAAGTCGCTCGAGCACCAAATCTTAATGATGCTGAAGTAATTCAATTTTAAGTAATAAAAAACTGTATCCTTTAAAGTCCTAAATGAAAAAATAGAAACCATTGCAGCTGGAGCTTTCTTCTGTAGAACCAGCCTAATCCAGTGATGCCAGTTTTTCCCAAGTGTTATGGGCCCTTTTGTATGGAGGGACTTTTTTTTGAGGACGTAAAGATAAGGACCAATAAGCTTCCTTGTTAGATTACTGATATCCAGTTCGAACCTTAATAAAAATAGGCTTAAAGTTTGTTATTCTATGCCTAACTGAGGCTATTCGATTTTGATTAAAAAACCTCCTCTGTAGATCAAGCCTGGTCCAGTGGTGCCAGTTTGTCCCTAGGTTTTGGGGGTTTATATTGAGGGATCTTTTTTAGGGCGAGACCTCAATAAAACTGTCTCGTGGTTAATTTTGAAATGGCGATATTCTAGCAAAAGCAAATAAAAAGAAATCTGTATAAAAAATTGAAACTTGATTCAAATTGAAATTTTAAGAAATTTTATAGTTATATTTCTTCTGTCGATCAGTGAGAGCCGCATTTTATTACTTACATTCCTTGGTTAAGCTATTATTGTCGCCATTGTTGTTAAAACGTCTTACGTACATTGTCATCGGAGGAAAAGTTAGTGGAACTGGAAGAGGAATTGAAACACATAAAGTGGGACCTTGTGGGTCTCAGCGAAGTAAGACGGAAAGGAGAAGAACATCCACCTCTAAACTCGGGTCACCATTGTCACCAACTGTTCTACAAGAGTAACGACGAAAAGGCAGGAGGTGTTGGGTTTCTTATACATAGAAAACATACCGAAAATATCCAACAACCAGAGGGTATAAACTCAAGAATAGCATTCTGCACTTTGAAATTGAAGATCAAATCCAAGTTTACGTACCAACAACTGCTCATCCAGACGAAGAAGTCGAAACCTTTTATGAAGATTGAATAATTTTAATTCCAGTTGGAATGCAAAGCAAATGAAACTGAAACATCATTAGGCCCCCACGGGTATGGACAACGCAATGAACGAGTTGGAATGCTTTTGACCTTTTTATTGCAAAATGGTTTCTTCGCAATGAAGAGCTTCTTCAAGAAGAGCCCTCCAAGAAAGTGGACATGGGCTATTCCAGACGGTGTAACTAGGAACGAAATAGACTTCATAATTACAAACAACAGAAATATGGCGCACGATATATCGGTCCTTAACAACTGTTCAATACGAAGTAATCATAGACTACTCAGAGCTAAGATCACAATAAATCTTAAGAAAGAAATAACTAAAATGATAAACAAAAAACATCAAATAGGATGTACTCCTATAGAAATTACCAAGGCCTATGAGGAGGCTTGAAGAAGCAGACTTGGAGGAAATGGACGTAGAAACAATAAACAATCGCCTGTTGGAAGCCGTGAAGAGTGCAGAGGAAAAGTATAGGACGAATGGCAGAGGAAAGGAAGATAAAATCAGCACAGATACAAAGAACCTTATAGAGAAACGAAGAGAACTGAAGAACAAGAACGACACAAACAGGAACGAATTAGGAGAGTCAAATAGAGATATCAGCAAGGCGGTAAGAAGAGACGTAAGGCAATATAACACCAATCAAGTAATGACTGTCATTGAAGAAAGCAAAAGCTTAAAGGTGCTAAGAAGAAGCCTCGCTATGGGTAAGAAGAATATATCCAAACTTGCAGACCATCAAATAAGGATGAGATTATCAAGATTGTAGAAGAGTTTTACAGAGAACTGTATAGAGAAGAGAACAAAAACGAAGTTATTAGGATCAGGAAAGTGGAAAATATAGAGTCAGCGGACATTCCAGAGATAACAACAGCGGAAATCTCAAAATCACTGAATGAGATGAAGAACATTAAAGCAGCTGGGGATGATTAAATTGTTATTGAGGCAATTAAGGCAGGGGGTCATACGATACCAAAAGCTTTGACTCTCTTGTTTAACACGTGCCTCTTAAATGGAGCAACACTGTCCAAATGGGACAAACCAGTAATAATAATAATGCACAAAAAAGGGGATATGACTCAGTTGAGCAACTATAGACCGATTAGCCTGTTATCCCACCTGAACAAACTGTTTTCAAAATAATCGCTAAAAGGCTAGCATCAAAATTAGACTTCTATCAGCCTCCTGAACCAGCTAAGTATGGAACAAATGACCACCTACAAACCATCAAAACGCTGACTGAAAAGACTATTGAATACAATAAACCTTTGATCCGGGTCTTCGTTGACTTTGAGAAAGCATTTGATTCTGTTAACCAAAAAGCAATCCTTGGTGCTCTGGCTGAATGTAGAATAGACTACACCTCCCTCATTGAATATATCTATGAACATGCTACAGCTTTTGTAAGGCTTCATGAGGACACAGAGTATTGAAAGAGGGGTTCGTCAGGGAGACACAATTTCTCCAAAGTTATTCACAGCCCTGTTGGAATATGCATGTAAAACCGTCGATTGGAGTCGAATGGGTATTACTATAGACGGAAAGTTTTTAAATAACCTCAAGTTTGCGATTGGCATCGTACTTATCGCTGACAACTTTGACCAGGCACAGTCAATGCTGCACGGACTCTTCACTGCTTCAAAAGGGGTTGGCCTCAAGATAAACTTTTCTAAAACCCAACTCTTGACCAACCTGGTTCAAACCAAGAACATCTCCGTGCCAGTAACCTCCTACAAATATTTGGGCCACGAGATAAGAATAGGTAGGGATAACCAAACATACGAGCTAGTAAGAAGAATAAGCCTAACCTGGGCTGCATTTGGAAGCTAAGAGACCTTCTCAGATCAAGTATCTCAATAAGTCTGAAATGAAAAGTGTTTGATCAGTGTATTCTGCCACTAATAACGTATGGTGCAGAGGCTTTAATGTTAACAAGAACATTGGTGTCTAAATTGCAAGTCACCCAAAGAGCGATGGAGAGAATAATGTTAGGGGTATCATTACGTGATAGGATTCCTAATGCGACCATCCGCAGGCGATCAGGAGTAACAGACGTTGTTGTAAGAATAACCACCCTAAAGAGGAACTGGGCTGGCTATGTAGCGAGAACAAACGATGACCGATGGACAAGGAGAATTTTGGAGTGGAGACCCCGAATACAAGCACACAGAAACCGATGACATAAAGAGAATAGTATCGAACTGGATAGAGGCAGCGCAAAACAGGACCGTTTGGACAGATATGCGAGAGCCCTACGTTAAGCAGTGGATATCAAGGGCTATGCGGTGATGATGATGATATTATTATTATCACTGGGGTGAAACTTATCACTTTTAATGTTATGAGTGGAAGTTCATCTTCGTCATCACTAGACTTATAGCTCATTATATCATCATCATCATCATCAGTATCAGAACACGTGGGTATCACAACTTTGTCGTTAATCACAGATTGTGAGCTACATGAGTCAGAGTCAAAAGCCACAATTTTTCCTGGAACTACATTTACTTTTGATGTTGCCAAATCTCGTCGTTTTCCCTCTATCACTGTATCGAATTTCTTTCAAGGGATCTATAAAAGAGTCATTTACAGCTCCTACTTCATCTTCTCCCATTGTATGGTCTGGGAGCAAACAGTTTAAGATCTCTTATCCATCCAAATGACAATTGTTGTTGTTGTTTACATTTGAAAAGGCTCCGAAAAAGTTGTGTTTTTGCAGTAAATCGGCCTAATAAACCAAAAATATACACAAAATTACATTCTCCAGGTTTTACTGGATAGAAAGTCGCAAAAATCACCTAAAAATATGTTGGGATGATTAAAATATTTGAAGATAAGTAAAAACCTAACCTTAAACCGAAATCTGAAAATACAAGTTCTACTCCTGTGATCTAAAAATGGGGTCGGTCAAGTTTGCCCCCCGTATTAAACAAATTTCAAAAATAAATGAAGCATAATTTTGCACACATTTTGCACAATTTTGCACACCGAAAATAAAATTTTGCACACTTACACAAGGAAAACTAGGGCTGTTTTTTATACGGGGGGCAAACTTGACCGTTCCCCCCCGTCTGTTACAAAATTGAAAAATTTAGATGCCACTCGAATCGGCAAATTTTGCACAATTTTGCACACTGATTTTAAAATTTTGCACACTTTTCTGGGGAAAGTTATGACGTGTTAAAAATTTGAATTTTCCCCCCCGTTTGTCAAAATGTGGGAAAATTTTGATGCTGCTAGGTTCTACTAATTTTGCACAATTTTGCACACCTATTTTCAATTTTTGCACACTTTTCTGGGGAAAGATATGAGGTGTTAAAGATTTGCATTTTCCCCCCAGTTTGTGAAAAAGTTAAAAAATTTTGATGCTGGTAGGTTCAACTAATTTTGCACAATTTTGCACACCAATTTTGAAATTTTGCACACTTTTCTGGGGAAAGTTATAAGGTATTTTATAATTTCATTTTCCCCCCCGTTTGTCAAAAAGTTGAAATATTTTATTGCTGTTAGGTTCAACTAATTTTGCACAATTTTGCACACTTATTTTCAAATTTTGCACACTTTTCTGGGGAAAGTTATGAGGTGATAAAAATTTGCATTTTCCCCCCCGTTTTTCAAAATGTTGAAAAATTTTTATGCTGCTAGGTTCAACTAATTTTGCACAATTTTGCACACCTATTTTCAAATTTTGCACACTTTTCTGGGGAAAGTTATGAGGTGTTAAAGATTTGCATTTTCCCCCCCGTTTGTGAAAAAGTTAAAAAATTTTGAAGCTGGTAGGTTCAACTAATTTTGCACAATTTTGCACACCAATTTTGAAATTTTGCACACCTTTCTGGGGAAAGTTATGAGGTATTAAATATTTGCAGTTTCCCCCCCCGTTTGTCAAAAAGTTGAAATCTTTTAATGCTGCTAGGTTCAACTAATTTTGCACAATTTTGCAGACCTATTCTCAAATTTTGCACACATTTCTAGAGAAAGTTATGAGGTGTTAAAAATTTGCATTTTCATCCCCGTTTTTCAAAATGTTGAAAATTTTTTATGCTGCTAGGTTCAACTAATTTTTCACAATTTTGCACACCTATTTTTAAATTTTGCACACTTTTCTGGGGAAAGTTATAAGGTGTTAAAATTTTGAATTTTCCCCCCCGTTTGTCAAAATGTGGAAAAATTTTGATGCTGCTAGGTTCTACTAATTTTGCACAATTTTGCACACATATTTTTAATTGTTGCACACTTTTCTGGGGAAAGTTATGAGGTGTTAAAGATTTATCACAAAATTGGCAAATTTTTAACACCTCATAACTTTCCCCAGAAAAGTGTGCAAAATTTGAAAATAAGTGTGCAAAATTGTGCAAAATTAGT
>MU182783.1:198248-218233 GCA_016904865.1 Pissodes strobi | reverse complement strand
AATATCCCAATTCCTGGTTGGAGACATGTCTTGAATCTCATCAAGCTCAATGCTCCATGTCCGCAATGAAAACACAACGACAAGAGTGAGACTTTCAAAAATCTTCCCCGATAGTTTCGTCCTTTCGGGACTCATCAGAGGAACGTGTGTGGACTTTCACCCACTAGAACCTGACTATCTATGAATGTTATTGATACCCTGATGCGCCTACCGAAAAGAAGATATTCATCAGCCGTCACTCGAACCGAGAATGCTCCATCGTCTGGACAAGCCCCGTATTATATGTGAGAAGATTGGATCAGCAGAAACAACTACTCCGAGAGCTGATACCCCTACCGGCATTGAATTATATTGCTGATTCCGTTTTCTCTGGGGATAAACATGTAATGTAATGATTCACACTACACCCAGAGTAATGTCAGGAATATCGCAATGCCTGGTTGTAGACCTGTCTTGAATCACGTCAAGTTGAATGCTCCATGCCGGCAATGAAAACACAACGACAAGAGTGAGACTAAAAATCCAGGGTATTTTTAGCATCCGTCTCAGTATCCACATCTCGAATGCTTTAATTCGAATCATAGATGTGACCTTCAGTGTCCACGCTTCAGCTCCCTGCACGAGAATCGACCAGACATAACGTTTAATCATCCTGTATCTGAGTTCGAGATTTAGATTCTGGTCAGTGAGGAACCTTCTCAGCTTCATAAAAGCTGCTCTCGCCTGTTCTATCCTACATCTGATCTCAAGTTCTGGGTCCCATTGGTCGTTTACAATACATCCCAAGTACTTAAACGTATTAACTCGTTCTATTTGCTCTTCATTGAGTTTAGGGTATACATTTGGCAATGCTTCTCTTGAAATAACCATAAATTTCGTTTTATTGATGTTAATCTTTAGGCCTATCTGTTTGCTCGCTTCGTTATTGCGGTGTTGTCAGCATATCGTATATTATTTATCGGAATACCATTAACTTTAATACCCATAGATTTGCAATAGACTGCCTCAGCGACAGCTCTCTCCATGTAGAGATTAAATAGCAAGGGGGATAGGATGAATCCCTGTCTGACTCTCTTCATTATTTCAAATTCTTCTGTTGTTGCTGAGTTTTGTAATCGAATTTCAGCTGTCTGGTGCCAGTATAGATTAGCAATGAGTCTTACTACATCTTTGTCGTCCAATCCTTGGTCTCTAAGATATGTTATCAGGAGTTCAAGTCTTACATTATCAAAAGCCTTTTCATAATCGATGAAACATATGAAGTCGTTCTTTCTTTGGTCGAGACAATTGTGTACCAGTGTCTGTAAGCTTTAGTTCCAAACCCCTTCTTAAAACCGAACTGACTGAACCCGCTGTGCTGCTCACATTTTCTATAGAGTCTTGTGTGCAGGACTTGAAGAAGCAGCTTTAAAAAATGGCTCATTGAGCCCAATGAGGCGATAGTCTTTACATCTTTGGGCGTTGCTCGACTTTGGCCAGGGTTATAAATGTGGAGGGAAGCCAGTCCTTAGGGATGTCTCCAGTGTCGTAGATATCATTAAACAATCTTACCATCATTTTCATGTTGTGTTCACTTATTAGGTGAAAAGTTTCTGACAGCATGATGTCTGGTCTGGTGGTATGCCATCTTATAAAGGAGAAAAAGTGGCAATAATAATGTTAAATTTATGTTATATTATCTCTTCAAATATAGTAAGGAAAAAATAAAAATAAAATAGCTGCTTTTCGGTTTTTTACGGATATCTCCGGAAGCAATGACCCCTAAATTGCGCAACTTTGCCCCCCATTTAAATTTATGGTTTTCGAGATCCTAATGGTGAGAATATATTTGAAATCAGATAAAAAGATCTTTCGTTTTAGCGCATAATATTCCATTTAAAAAAGTTGAAGTTGCCTATATTTATTCACTTTTTGGATACGATATTTTTCCTGATAATATCAAAAGATAAATGGAAAAAATCTACAATTTTAGTGTACAACTTTTTTTCTATCTTCAAAAATAAAGGCTCCAGGAGCCAAGTAATTACAACCAAAGGCCCTGTACATACTAACACACAGTTTTAATTATCTATAACTAATAATGTGAATAAACTACATATAATAACTAGAATCAGTCGCGTGTTTTTATTTACCAGAACCCTCAAAAAGGTCACCGAGCAGGCTTTTGACCTAATTGTTGTGAGAAGGCATCCAAGTAACAAAAAGAATCAATTTAACCTTATAACGTTATACGAACTGTCACTACTAATAACGGTAGGGAACAATAAAAAAATATTATTAAATGCTACTTACACGAAAAATAGTTACGTCGCTAATTATTTAGTAAAATTAAAATGAGGAAACCTACTTATTACCTGAATCATAACCGTATGAATGGATAATACCCACGTCTGAAAACTGACAATGGATTTGCAATTTTCGCTAGTTATCATTGACTAATAATTAATTTTTTTATTATTAAACCCAACCTAATTTTTTGACGAAAAACAAACTTAACGTTGTTCGTAAATAATTAATATAAAAGGCGTACTATCGGGAGTGTATATAGTGGAAATTTGTCATAGAAAAAAAATCCTAAAGTGTCCCTTAGCCGAGATACAAAACCACAAAGGGGAGCCCAGCGATTTACATTTTCTGAGCGGACTTTTCATGTAGGCCATAAGAAGTCATAAAATCATGCTACAGTTAGATGTATTGCTAATTTCACAAAAAAAAATAAAAACTAGATGCACCATAGGATGGTAAAATAGGGCTTTTGGGGCGATTATTTACATATTTTAAAAATAACTGGAATCAGAGAATCAACCATATACAGACTATCACGTGAGGAAAAAGTGGTCCAATCAAATTACCAAGAAAAAAAATCAGAAGGGGAAGAAATGGACATCGATGATGATTCACAAATCGCTGTAAGACGAATTTTTCACTTGTTTTCAACGCTAAATCACAGCTTAGTACAACAATTGTGGCTAAATTGTGAGATGAAGAATTGGTGCAAAATAGCGCCAAAATATTGGCATTAAGGAAATTGCATTTGTCATTACTCGTTGTTGTATTTTATTAATTTAAATAATTTGCCTATACTAGTTGTCCCATAATAAATACCATCACGAACGTCAACGCAGATAATTGGTTTTCGTCGTTGGAGGTTGTGACAGAACTCAAAAAAAATGATGTGTGTTGTAACCATGAAAAAAATTAAAGGGAAATTTCTCTTGAGATTCTCCCATCAAATCTTCATTTTATGGATTTGCTAACGACATAACTGGTCGGTAGAAACAAATTAATTTTATTAACTTATTTTGACCACAAAGGTGAAGGTAGCAATTAACTGCATAATTAACTACAAGCAATTAAAGGAGTGGACTGTATAAAAATAGGGTGTTGGGGTTTTGTTTTAAACATAGATTATGTCAATTGAAACTCGATAAGTATGTTAATGTACTTTAATGATGCAATTATGCATTTGCAACTGGTGTAAAAAATATAAGTACCATTTTTAATCTACTTCCATGCATTCAATCATTCACTCACATAAAAACTAAATACAAAAGGGTGCTTAATTAAAATAGGTACAAAACCTTCTAGATTTGTTATATACTTTAAAATGGAACTTTATCTTTAAATTTCAAGCTTTCCTTTCACTCTACAAAATACATTGAATTTCTCGTTTGTCCACTATTGTCGTAATCAGGGGTAACCTTTTAGACTTCACACATTGGATTCATGTAGCTGGGATTTGAATAGATTTTCTCTACTGCAAATTTGCAGACGCCATTTTACAGTGTCTTCAACTCAGGTACGCCGAGACGCTACGTTGTTTCTAGCTATAAAGAATTGCGTTACAAAACGCCTAAACGAGGTTTTTGTCCAACGTGGACAAAAATAACAGAGGTACAATAAATATTCTCTAAAAGGATGGGACCTTTTGGCGCGAAGAAGAGAACGAAAATGTTCGTTCTTGCTTGAGTGAACGTTAAACTCGCACTGAAATATGATCTTTCTTACGATCTCGGGAGGGACAGTAACGCGGGAAAGTTACTTACGCGTCAGTTTTATCTGAGAGGGAGAAAACATCTTCTTTCTTTCTTTTACGCACTGCTGTTTATTGACGGAGACACGAATATATTAAATTGAAAACGCTTGGATTGAACCTAATTGAAATGGCAAAATGACATTTAGCTGTATAGAATAGAATCGACCATCCAGGTTTGGACTAAGGGGGTATTGAAGAACTGACATATGCTAATTTAAATGCACAAATTGGGTTGTACTCACGGTTAAAAAAATCTATTTTGAGTTTAATTACGGTTCATTCATACTACATACAGGGTGTTATCACCAAACTATACGGTGAAAATCGACAGTTTCTACACGTGTTGGGGTGTTTCCCCAACAATAGCATTAGGAATTTATGGTCCCAAAGAAAATTATTTGGTAATTTTAGTTTCTAGTATGTATCATAGCAAAGAATTTGATCAGGGAAACCCAAACCAGAAATAATTAATTTTTTCTAATATTACCACAGGATTATCGATACAATAGAAGAAGACGTTGTTGGCCGCTCTAAACTTTTCGATGATAAAGAATGTTTCTGCTGTAAATTCGTATCTACTTTACTTAGGCTTTGCACATCCGACAAATGTAGTGCGTCTCGATTTCATAAAAGCACTGGCCATATAGTACGAAAGCGTAGAGCTGCCATGCCAACATTGAAAAATATTTTCAGGAAAAATGACACTTTTTTTGTCAATTGACACTTTTTCTGTCAATTTACACTTTTCCTGTCAATTGACACTTTTTCTATCAATTTACACTTTTTGTGTCAAATTACACTTTTTCTGTCAATTTACACTTTTTCTGTCAATTTACACTTTTTCTGTCAATTTACACTTTTACTGTCAGTTTAAGATTTTCTACCATTCGCGTCTAGGCACACCAATTTTGAGACTTCACGCATGCGTACGTGCTAATTCATACATTTTTCAAATTTGTTTTATTGTTGATTTTGGGCATATCTTGGGCTAGTAAAGCTTGGGTTAGTCTTGTTGGGTTGCGCCCCCGGAGCGAGCGAAGCGAACGGAGGGCCATGCGTGAATTGATATATTAGAACGATAACACTGCACTGCTGCCAAACGCCCAGGCAATTTTCACTTTTCGGATGGGCGCTTGGCAGCAGCGAAGTGATCGTTCTAATATATCACTTCAAGTATGGCCTTCCGTCCGCTTCGCTCGCTCCGGGGGCGCAACCCAACAAGACTAGCCCAAGGCATGCTTGAAATCAAGAATAAAACAATTTTGAAAAAATTCCTGTATGAATTAGCACGTACGCATGCGTGAAGCCTCAAAATTGGTGTGCCTAGACGCGAAAGGTAGAAAATCTTAAATTTACAGAAAAAGTGTAAATTGACTGAAAAAGTGTAAATTGATATAAAAAGTGTAAATTAACAGAAAAAGTCTCAATTGACAGAAAAAGTGTAAATTGACAGAAAAAGTGTTAATTGACAGAAAAATTGTCAATTTACAGAAAAAGTATAAATTGACAGAAAAAGTGTTAATTCACAGAAAAAGTGTCAATTTTCCTGAAAATATTTTTCAATGTTGGCATGGCAGCTTTCGTAATATAGAGCTTATAAAGCACCATTTCTGAAACAAACTTGTCATACCTAATATTAAGGAACTGAAGTAAGAAGTGTTATAAAGGAACAAGGAACCATTTAATGATGAAGTATCTACCAGTGGAAATAAGCGACAAACTGAAGAAGAAAAAAAAATGCAGCTTATGCTCATATATGGAAGTACGTGATAAAAGCATAAAAAACAAATCTGTTTACAATGCTCAAAGAAAATATGCAATAAGTGCTGCCAAAGATTTATTTTTCGTTTCAACTATTCTAAATACTCAATACTCTTTATTGATGTAAATATACAAACGTCACCGAAATTTGAAATTTAAAATACAAAAGTACAAAATTACACTTAAAATACAGTTACAATACTATAAAATGACACTTAAAATCTAAAACAGACAAATTCATTTAAAGTTTCCCTAATTCTACGTTCGAAAATATTTACAGATAAAACCTTGAAATTATCTGGCAATATAATATACTGTATGTCAACTTTTCAGTCTCCAGAAAGCTGGGACAATGTTATGTCTGTGTCTGGTATTATAGTCATGGGCATCTTGATGGTTTATATAAATGTCAACGTTTTTCGTCAGAAAACGGGGGTTCTCAAGGATATACTGGGAGGGGAGAGTGAGAATGCCCAGGCCAGAGACTGCCTCACGGTAATCATTTCTATAGCCAAGGCCAGCCATAATTCTCCCCGCTTTACGCTGCAATGCAAATATCCTGCCCGCACCAGCCGAATAGTATGCTGCTTTAAGCACTGCCTGAGGCACACAGCCGAAAAGGTTCCGAAGAAGAAATAGGTTCCTGCTTAACCCGCTACAGACAATATCAATATGTGCACCCCAGGGCAGCGTCGATTCCACCTGGACCCACACTCAACCCTCCCATCCAAATCACCCACATCTCTCATAGAAAGCAATACCCTGATTTGTTTTACTATGGTTACAAACCAGTCTGTTTTCCGCAAACTATTGCTCTTGCAGAGTTCTCCAACACTTCATCTACTGTGCTTCTCACAACAGATACCGCCGTGTCGTCAGCAAAAAAATTGTATTTAGCATGAGGATCGATATTTGGAAGGTCATAGATGTAACTTAGGAATAAAATTGGATCCAACACCGAACCCTGTGGGACCCCAATATTTATCACACTTTCTGCTGATGATACACCAGCAATCAGTACAGCTTATTTTCGGTCACACAAGTATGATTGGACAAGATCCACACTGTGACTACATACATATTCTTCTAGTTCTTCAAGAAGGATCCTCTATGATTTAGGCAATCAAAGGCCTTGCTCAAGTCGCAGAATGTTACATTGTTAAATTGCAGTCGAAGTATGTCAGATAGAAGATTCAAAATACGCGACAGTGTGTCCCTGACCTTTCGGAAACCAATCCGGCAGCCCGCAAAACATTGGTGATTTCAAAAAAATTAAGCGATTTGTGAACCCAGGCATTTCTTCATAATTTTTGATATAGTATAGGTAGTAAAGAGATGGGTATGTAATTATCCGGTAATTCTGTGTTGCTCTTTTTGAATATTGGACACACAATAGCCCTTTTTAAGATATCCGGAAATGTATTTTCTCTGATGCAAAAATTAATCAATCTGGTGAGAGGTATAATTATTATAATATTTTTTATTGACTTTATTAACTTCATATTTAACCCAAATATGTCCCTACTATTTTTGTTTTTTAGTTCATCAATAATCTTATGAACCGTATTAAAAGTTACCTTATCGGTTTCACAAAATAGGATTGCTATTAGGAATGGGTAAATTTTGTATGAGGTTTAAGGGAATATTTGGAAATAATCATTAAAACTATCTGGGCTTATTTCAGAAGACTGTGATGATTGATGATTTGCCATATATACTTTATTGGGTTAGTTTGAACTGGAACGAAGAAACTATCGTTGGAATTAATTTTCTGCTTTCTTATATTTATTCTCAAAATTTCTACATAGATTCTCTGTATCAGGCAATCTGTATTGTTTGTTGAAATCCTCCAAAAATGGCAATTGCTCATGGGTGTTTTTTAAACCATCATTGAACCAATTTATTGGGCCATTTTGTTTTGATCCAGGCTTATATATATTTTCTGGAAAGGATTTCAGATACAAACCTTATAACTTCTCTATTAACGTTTTAAATTTTTCACTGGCATTCATACCACATGCATTCACAAACACCCAGTCGATATCAAACCCTTTAGCATAAATTTCAAACATATCTTTCTGAGTAATTGGTCTACAAACCACCTCGTGTTCCCCTGATTCCCAACATGCACCACTACCTCGACTATTTGGCACTTGTGATCAGAAACGGATAGGTTGAATAGAATAGAATAGGACTGAAGGGAGTTGGTTCTGGTACCTGCCTCTGCCACTGCAACCTATGCAGGTTTATTGTAGCACTCTGAACCATGCTTAGAGGATCTCATCCAGTCTGGTCTTCCTAATTAGACTTCACAAATAGAGTACCGGCTCCTCCATGTCCCTTGCAGGTCCTGGTTTGGTCTCTCCTAGCCTTGCATATCTGAGCCTGCAGAGAGCCTCAAACTCGCACCACACGTGTTTTGGAGTTTCCTCCTCCTCCTCCTCCTGACAGGCTATTATCTGCCAGGCCGATCTTTTCCATGTGTCTGTTCATTCTACAGTGCCCTGTCTGCTGACCCACTAATATCCCTACTCCTTGCGACTCCTCTTAAGTAGATCTGCCGTGAATTTTGGGGAGCCGTGTTTTATGAATTGTTTGGCCTGTAGTTGCCCCGGTATTTGTAACCACCAGTTTAGAGATTGTTTATCTATCCAGCCTTTAACTGCTGTTTTGAAGACTCTTCCTGCTATCCCGCAGTAGGGCTCAGGTCCCAACGTAACCTTACTTGCGCGCCATTTTGCAAGTTTGTCGGTTTCTTCGTTGCCTTGACGGCTTTCATGTCCCGGAACGCACGCAATGGTGAGCTTATTGTTACGACCGACCTCTTCAAAGGCACTTATGCAGTCTTTAACTAGTCTAGATCTGACCTTGTGTGCACTAACTGCTTTTAAGGCGGCCTGACTTTCGGGGTATATGACCACCCTCCCTTTTCTAATGTTCAACTTCTCTATCTCCATGGCGCAGTGTTGAATTGCCGCGACCTTTGCTTGAACACTATGGCTTGACTACCCATGTTTATGGATATATTTGTCCTTGGTCCGTGGACCCCGGCTCCCACCCCTTTAGTGTTCTTAGAGCCGTCGATATACCATGCTTTATCCGTGCTTTTATAGGAGGCCCCCCCTCCTATTCTTCTCTGTCTACAATTGCTACTGAGAAAGGTCTATCAAACCCATAGGAGGGGGTTGTTTCGTCTGATGCCATTTCGAAGAGATATTTGATCTCCTCGCTATCCTCTAGTTTCCAGATTGTGGGCATTACCCATTCAATGATGGGCTTGTTGTCTTGGTTCAGCCGATATTGTACCATTCTTACGTTCCCCGGTATGAGGATATGTAATTGAGGTAGATTTAACAGGCCATCCAGTGCTGCAGTTGGGGTTGTTCTCATCGCCCCCGAGACGTACAGACATGCCAGCCTCTGTACGCCTTCTAGTTGCCTGATTGCACCTGTTTGCGTGGCCTGTATGCCCCAGGCTATAGAGCCATAGGCTGGACTGAATACTTCAGATTTTTTCAATTCAATATCCATATCCAAAAAGATATTATCAAGACAATTATCGCCCCCTTGTCGGACAAAAAACTGCCTGTTGAAGATTATAACCTCCCAGAACATCCTCCAGCCTAGTAGTATTTGTTGCTGTGGTACAAAAGATAACATTAAAGACACCAGCCAGGTTAACCTGCATCCTTGTGTAAATATTATTTAAAACTTCGTCCAGCGATCCTAAAAAGGTGTCAAAAGAAGCAGAAGGGCTTCTGTACATTTTTCAATAATAACACTAACAACATACATTTAATTTCAATATTATTGACAAGACCTCCTCCTGGTGAAAGATCTCTGGTTGTAATGCTACACAGCTTGTATCCCTGTAGTAAAGCATGTAAATTGCCTCTTCTTTCGGTCAATGTTCTGATATGCAAATAACACTAAAGTTCTTGTCTGCAATAAAAGCCTTAAATTTAGCTCGTAAAGACCTAAAGTTGGCATGGAATACTTTTAACAATTGTGAATTAGGTTCATCTCTTACTGTTGAACTACCTTCGACGAGACATTCTGTCCTTGTTGAGGCACTGGATTTCTTCAGGTTTAAAAACCTATTTACTCAGAGTCCTCTAAGCCAAAAGTCAGGATTTAGAACCCTCTGCTCACAATCTGCTGGAATACCTAAATATTTTGAAGGATGTTATTGAGTTTCAGTTTTTAGTTCTCAGGCGTTCACAGAGAAATTTATCAATTTCGTTATTTCCTAGGTACTCTTCCGCGTCGGCATCTGTGGTCTCTGGAGATAGTCCTGTTAGGAATAACCAGGAATAAGCAGTTGATATGCGGGGGGATATTTTAAGGTTTGAGTCTTCAATTTCACCTCCGTGGCATCACGGCGACTTTAGCCAAAAAAAGCAGACATGCTCGCCGACATGTTTTCGTCACACTCTACATTAGATGTCCCCCAAGGCAAGGCTCTCCCCGCCATATCGAACATCAACACTACCATGGCAGAAGTCAAGTTTCATCTCCGTGATATTCGTAAAATCCTTAAAGAACTGGATACGCAAAAGGCATCAGGACCAGACGGAATACCTACCATCGTATTAAAGAACTGCGCCAAAGAATTAACACCCATTTTTCCAGACTTGTTTCTCTGTCTTACCGAAAAGGAATTTACCGATCTTCTTGGAAAGTCGCTCGAGTATAACCTGTTCAAAAAAAAGGAAGAAAACCACGCCCCCAAACTATCGCCCATTTGCCTTGCATCCAATAATCTTCAAAGTCATGGAACGTGTAGTCAATCAGCAACTACTCAAGTACCTCGAGAACAACAAATAAATGAGCGATAATCAATACGGCTTTCGCAAAGAGAGATCGACAGGAGATATATTGGCCTATGCCACTCATATATGGAGTAGGGCAATTGAGAACTACGGAGAGTCTCGAGCTATTGCGTTGGATATTTCGAAGGCATTCGACAGAGTTTGGGATGACGGATTGCTCAACAAACTGCAGTCCTTCGGACTGCCAGCCTCTCTGCAGCTGGCTTGCCAGTTTCCTTAAGAACTGATCTAGGCACTTTGCAGTTGAGGGACACATCTCACACACATTCATCATTAACTCGGGCGTGCCTCAGGGCGCAATACTTTCACCAACTCTGTTCCTCATCTATACTAATGACCTGCTGACCGAAACGAATAATCCTATTTACAGTTTTGCAGATGACAGTACCCTTGTCTCTCAATTTAGACCAGAAAAACCAGCGACTAAAACTTATCACCGCAGAAAGGAGCAGATTACAGCAATTAATCAAGACCTATAGAAAGTTCAAACTTGGTGCGACAGAAATTTGGTCCAGTTCAATGCAGCAAAGACTCAAGCAGCCACGTTTACCAAGAGGGCCAATACAGCTGGCCTTGACACCATTATGGGTGTGTCAGTCAACAGCAATATCTCCTGGCATGACCACGTTGCTAACATCGCAAAATCAGCCTGCCAGAAGCTTGGTACGCTATTTCGTAACAGAAAACTGTACACATCGCCGTAGTTGCTCTTGCTCTACAAGGCGCAAATAAGACCCTGCTTTGATTATTGCTCACACATCTGGAGTGCCGCACCAAAGCACACCCTAAAAAAAAGCTGTGGCATCAGTCACCTCGGCATTTGACGTTGACGGTGAAGTGAATTGACATCAAATTTGTAATTTTCGGGCTGATGGGAACGATATTTCCTTGTAGCAGCCATAGTTGCCACATTTATCACGTCGATTTTCGGCTCGTCACTTTGTCACGTTTAAGAGATCCTTTTGGCGGCATGTTGGTTGGCACTACTAAGCTGGCAGAATTGGCGGGAAATGAGGATGTTGATGTGCTCCTCCCTAATTTTCTGCAGCTTTTCCTCCAAATATTGTACCTTGTCCAGAAGCAGATCATTCTTTTCACGTAATTCCAAGACCAAGGTAGCCAGAAGATTGTTGTTTTTCCGGTAAAGCCTAAGTTTTTCATCAACCAGCATTGTCGGCGTCACTTCCACGGCCTCACAACTTTCACACACCAAATCATTAATACCCACAACTCTAAAGCCGGGTACTCTTCTTACAACACACCGACTGTGATAAATTTTGCAGCACTTTACACATCTAATTATTATTTTTTTCATTGTTTTTTCGCAAATAGCACATTTTTTTTGGGAGTTAAGAATGAATTTTTACTCAGTTTTTGTTTATATGTAATAGTGAAATTCTAGATGATACCTCGGAAGGGTTTAAAGCAATAAGAGAATATCAGAGAGGCAGTATAAATATTTATTATTTAGACGAAAGTTGGGTAAACGGAGTTGGCAAAATATGACAGAATAAAGATGCCTATAAGAACACACGTATTGGTAATAAAAATGAGTTTGTGGATGGCGATTTACTAGCATTTCAGTCAAGAAAAACTGTTGATTATCACGAGGACATGAACGTAGATGCTTTGGAGGGACATTATGAGCAGAAGCTAGAACTTATTCCTCCTCAGTCAGTTATTGTTATGGACAACGCCGCCCGGCTACCACTCCAAGCACCATGAAAAATTACGAATTTCTTGTTGAAAAGAAAATCATATTATCCGATGGCTTTCGTCAAAAGAAATACCGTATGAGAAAAATATGACTCTAAAACAAGACATTAGAGTACAGGGTCATTTTTTATATTTTCCCACCCCCCTTAACTTTTTTGTGCCACTGTGTAGAAAAAAAATGTAAATATGAAAGTTGTAGTGCTCGAGAAGTAGTTTTCAGAAAACATATTTTTGTTTATACAGGGTGTTGCAAAAAGTGCGAAAAACAAGAAAATATATATTTTTTAAATGGAACACCCTGTATATTTCTGCTCAGGACGAAAGATCTTTGTTCTCCGATTACAAAAATATATAATTTGTCTACATTTGTTTAAGCCATTTCCGAGCTATTTAACTTTGAAAGTTGATTTAAATAAAACAAATCAATGTTTTAATAATTTTTTATTATTATATACAAACATATCTTAACATGTTTGATAATAGAAAACTTAACTATTACAATTGTTGAATATGCCCACCGTTTCTATTGAAACAATCTCGGAAGTCGCTTTCTAATTTATTTGTTGCATTGATAATAAAAATTGCATTGTTCTGGTTAAGTTCGTTTATGTAGGATAAAATTCTCGCCCTGAGATCTTCAATATTGGTACTTTTCTGAGCATAAACCTTGTTTTTAAATACCCCCACAAACACGCATCTAAAGGCGTGAGATCTAGACTGTTCGGTGGCCAGTGGACGGTTCCCTGTTTCGTATCTATTTAAAAAATTAACCACAGGCATAACATTGTGAGGTGGGGCACCATCTTGGTGCCATATTATTTGAGCATATTGGCGAATTGGATCATATCCAAGAGAACCCTATTTCCTGATTTAAAAATTGCAAATACCTTTCGCCGGTTAGGGAACCTTCATAAAAAATAGGGCCAATAATTTGACCGTTTAGTATGCCACACCACACCATGCAGGGACTTTCTTTCTTGAAAGTTTATTTCCGATAATTCTCGTTGGTTTTGAGCGGCCCAAAAATGTGTGTTTCTTCTATTAAATATGCCCGCAGTTGTAAAAGTGCACTCGTCAGTCCATAATATTTTATTAAAAAAAATAACGATCTTGTTCCTTCCTTCGTAACATATTTTCACAAAATACCCATACTTTTTAAGCGTATTTTGAATTTTTTTTTGCTGACTTATCAAAATGCTTACGGGCATCTCCTATGGATCTGTTCGGGTTTTCTAAAAGGTGTTAGTTTAGTAAATCATTAGGTTTTTAATAGTTGTTAATTCCTGTTACCTTGAAAAAACAACAAAATGTCTAATTTCTCATTTTCATTAACTGCGGCAACTCGCTTTTTCCTGTGAACTGATTTTCGTTGCGTAAATCCCCGCTCTATATTACTAAAAGTTTTTCGGTCTGGAACTTCTCTATTAGGAAATATGCGTCTATATTCTCTTCTAGCTGCACACGCATTTTTACGATTTTGATAATACAAACGCAACATTTGACATTTCTCTTCATCTGTATAACGCATTTTGAAAAATAACACTAAGTAGTATCGAAAAGAGGTTCTTTTCGATACGCATTTTGTTGACTAGTTGCTATGATATTAACAAAATTTTTCAATGTCAAGGCCCACTAGCAAAAATTTCGACACCGCTTTGAATGGGATTTCTACTAATACAGACGTCAAAAATGACAAGATGGTCGCTCAAGTGCTGATCGAGAATAAAATAAATTAATGTTTTAATTAAAAAACCTGCAAAATAGAAAAAAAATAGTATAAAATACACGTTTTAAAAGACATTTTTGTGCACTCCCACGTTAGGAAACTCCCCGCAAGCGGGTCGTTTCCTAATTTCGTGCTCGTGCGAAAAAATATGGTCTTTTAAAACTAGTATCTTAATATACTATTTTGTTAATGTCATTCATGGCTATTTTGACATATTTCATATTTTACTTAATGGCGAGCAAGGCTACTTCGATTGGTTTGAAATTACTTTGAATTCATGTTTTCAACTTTTAAAGTTCAATAGCTCGGAAATGGCTTAAGCAAATGTAGACAAATTATATATTTTTGTAATCGGAGGACAAAGATCTTTCGTCCTGAGGAGAAATATACAGGGTGTCCCATTTAAAAAATATATATTTTCTTATTTTTCGCACTTTTTGCAACACCCTGTATAGACAAAAATATGTTTTCTGAGAACTACTTTTCAAGCACTACAACTTTCATATTTACATTTCTTTTCTACACAGTGGCACAAAAAAGTTAAGGGGGGTGGGAAAATATAAAAAATGACCCTGTACTTCGTCTTCACCCTTACTACTGCGAACTAAATCCAAATAAATTCATTTGGGCTCATGTTAAAGGCTTTTATGGCATCGCGTAACACTACTTTTAAAGCGAAAGATGTTGGAAATATTTTTCAAGAAGCATCAAGAACATGTAATCAAGAAAGAGGAACAAATGTAGGAGCTTCTTCGAGATGAGACTACTTAGCCGCTACCAGGACAGAATGACCGATTACTCAGAAAGCGAATAGGATCAGTCAGAGAACGAATTGTCACTTCTTTTCAACTTTAAATTACGAAGTGAAGAATTGGCGCAAAAATCGCGCTATTTAGGGCCAAGATATAGACATTAAATTTTCAATTCTAATTGTAATTTTAAAATGTACTTTTTTATCTGTTTCTTTTGGCAATATTTATATTTCCTTTTGCTCGTATTTTAGAATCAAAATAGTATTAGGAGATGATTCATCATTATTAATTCCCTAACAATGTTCACGCCTTGTTAAGAACTAATTTATCGTCTGCTAATCATGGCAAAAGCCAAAAAAAAAAAAGAACAAACTCCAAGAAGCACCGACCTACAAAAACTCTTCTTCGTACGACACAATGCAGAAAAGCGAAGGAAAAAATCAACCGTATACGGTTCAACCTTAACCCGACAATAGCTCTGTCGTAATTTCCTATACTATGGAGACCTTGGTACGGGGTTGCTGGTGTATTTTCTGCCAACTATATATAATCCCGATCGCATTCGAACAGTTATCAGTTGTTCGCTAGCTTAAGACCATTAACACTGTTTTGGTTTTTCTTTTTTTGGCTTTAAACATGGTTAACAATTCGGTGAGTGATATTTAACGGTTGAAATTAATTAATCGTGATTTTCTACATCGATGCTTGTGCGAGTATTAGTGACTAATTTTTTTTGCCTTTTAGTGCAATGTGCAATTATATAATTAATATAAAAAAGGGTATATGCTTTCGAGCGCATTTCATTTCATATGCAACACATTTTATTAGTGAAGTTAAATTTTATTTTGAATGTGTAAAAGTACTTACTAAATTATTTTTTACACGGTCTGTTTCAAAAGTATAATTAGAAACTTCGGGAGGTGATTACTGACATTATTTTCGGATAGAAAGTTCCCATAAACTATGGTCCTTAGTCGTTTCGTTACGGAAATACATGGTATTGAATTTTAATAATTAAAAAAAAATTAAATAACTCCAAACTGCATTAATATTTTTTACGAAGTTTGTAAAAAATTTTAAAAAATTAAAATTTTATTTAGTCTGAGGGCGTGTCTATGGATTTGACTAATTTTTTAGGTTAGATGTCAAAATTTTAAATTACATTTTTATAGAAGTTGAGTTCAAAACAAATTTCAAAAAATTTGCTCGTATGCAGATGCGCAACTGGATATCATTGAATGTCCATATTTCAGTTTTTCTTAACTGTGGAAAAGAAGTGTCATAAATCTTCAGTCGTTCCATATTTTATTTTTTATAGACTTTATTGTAGGTATTGGAAGATCACGCTTTGCATTAACGAAGTTTATAGTAGTCACCTTTTGTAATTTTTTTTTTTTATTTTTATTTATATATTTTTTTAAATTTATTATACTACTTGTACAGATTGTAGTTATTAATGTGATTTTATAAAAAAAAAAACAAATTTACTAGTAGCCGTTTTGATATCATTTTTTAAAGTTTAAAAATGTATAAATAAATCTCTAACTGTTTCCGTAATAAAATCGGAAAAAAAATCAAAAATATTTTTCGAAAAATTGAAATTTTTACATGGGTACTTTAGAAAGGGGTATTTGTGTGCGAGGAGTTCGATTTTTTCCTCTAAAAAATCGTACGATTTTTCTGTACAAAAATAGTACGATGAAACGGCAATTTTTGTAAAAAATTATTTTCTTAACACTCTGCTAAAATTTTGCCCAAAAGCTTCTTTTGACATTGTTTTACGATTGAGCCAAAAATATACCTCTTCCCATATGGTAGCTGACTCAAAAATTACCTCCACCCCTCCCTTCACTATTAGATAAAAAATAATTAATTATACCTAAATTCCAACCATAATTTCTTATATAATATTTTTTTTTGAAATTAATTATTCTGATTTTCCCTAGCTTGTCGCCCTTTTCCTCCTCATCTCTCTGGCTTACGTTATATCGGCGCCTGCCTCCAACGATGACGCCCTGGAAGTAGAAAGACCCGTCGAAGGTGAAGTCGAAGACGTGCAATCGTCCAAGAAAACTAAAAGAGGGATCTACGGCCTGGGATACGGATACGGACTTGGCCACTCCTTCTATCCACATTATGGTAAACTATATAATCTAGATTGCCAATAATTATAATCACCAATTTGTCTAATTTTTATCAGGTTACTATGGAGGATTTGGACATGGTTACGGTTACGGCCACTACCCTTACTACTCTCTCGGCTACCACGGCTATGGACATTACGGACACGGATATGGAGGTTACGGCCACCTTTGGTAGATGATCTAAATTCCCATTTGTGTTCTGTACATTACTTTTATTTATGCTAAATATGTATATTTATTTATAACTTTTCGATTAAGCCTGCAAATTCTAAATAGTAATTTAATGCTGCATCTCAATATTTAATAAATTGAATATAATTTAGAGTTGTCTTTAATTTGTGCTGCCTACGCATATGACTTAATATAATAATATGGTTCCTGCTGCTTATGCAACCACACATATCTCATAAAAAATATCTGCGATATTAATAAGTTCCTGCTTCCAATGCGAACTTAAGGGTAGATTTTCCGAGTAGTTTTATTAGCATTTTTCAAATCTAATTAGGTCAGTAGTTTCAATAAGCGCATAATTTGTAAGGTAATTTTAATTAAATTTAGGAACAAAAGGCCCATTTTGTGTATGACGAATACACAGTCGAATATTCGAACATTAAAATATTCAAACATTTAAATGATCCCATATTCGAATGATTAAATAGTCGAATATTCGGACAGTCAAATATTCGCTAGTCAAATTTCGAATAGTAAGAAAAAAATTCGGATTCAGAATAGGTAACCGTATATTCGAATTTTTGAATAAAATTTGGAGCGCTACTTTAAAGTGGCTTTCCTTGGTTTCGTCAGTATCTCGAGGGGTGAAGTGTCAGTGCTGTAACCTGGTGATAACTTGCTCAACGATTGAACTACTTTAGTCCATTGATGAACATAATATACATAGTTGCCTATTGTGGACATTTATATATTTATACCAATTTTCTTATCACTTGTATATTATTATATTTTATCACTTGTTCAGGCTAATAATCAGCTGTTTTGCAGGAACTGAATAATAATTCCATTGTGATTAGTTGTAGTTTTACGTTTATAAGGCTCATAATTTTTAAGGTAAATTTAATTAAATTTAGGAACAAAAGGCTTTTTTTTGTGTATGACTAATAAACACACGAATATTCGAACATTAAAATATTCAAGCATTTGAATGATCCCAGATTCGATAATTAAATAGTCGATTATTCGGACAGTCAAATATTCGATAGCCAAATTTCGAATAGTAAGAAAAAAAATCGAATATGAGATATAGAATCGGTCAAATTAGGGCGAAATTGCGAATTTACGTGCGCAACAATATGCCGTTTAGAAAGTTTCAAAATTTTGAGTATTTCCGGAAATATCCGGAATTTGGAAATTCGTTTATTTTTTTCCTGAGGTTATTTAAAACCGGATTTCAAATTGAATTGCAGCCATCCATTTCTACTTTTTCCGCTCTATCCAATGGTGGTATGCAGTTTGAAATCCGACGTTTCGTCTTCAAGGGATCATCATCAACTTTGTTTCTTTTAAATACGAACTTAAATTATTTTATCGTTTTTGAGATGGCGTTACTAATATGAGTATGCATTTTTAATCTTTATTTATTTTTTTTTATTTTTATAATTTTTTAAATAATTAATTTTGCTGTGGGGTGTTTAATTTCACTATTTTTTATTTTTATTAACACTTAACACAAAAACAAATTAAAATATTGTTATAGATTATAAAAACTAACTTAAACTATTTCAAATTACGCCAAAGCAAAAGAAGTAATTTAAAAAAAAAGTAAAAATGAAATGAAAAACAAAAAAAAATAAAAGCACATATATCACCTGTAAAACAATAAAAAAATTAAGGTTCGTATTTAAAAAAAAAGATTATTAGAGTCAGAGTTAATTGTTTAAAAAAATTGGAAAATTTCAATTTTTGGCCCGTTTATTTTAAGAGCGGTTTATAGAAGTTACCATGGCAACGTCCTATTGAAAAGATGGTCAATACAAAGTGCTCAAAAATTGAATGATTTTAATTCAGAATATTCAACACAGCTGTCAGTATGTGACGTTCACGGTATAAGTAGTGCAATAATAAACAAAAGCATAATTGGTCATTTAGACAGAAATAATTTCAATTGTTTTCCTGTCATTACAAGTATTAGAGCCGGAGCAATTTGTTTAAAAAAAAAATTGTGATACTTCAATTTTTGTCCGGCTTATTTTAAGAGTGGTTTATAGAAGTTGTCATGGCAACGTCCTATTGAAAACATGGTCAATACAAAGTGCTCAAAAATTGAATGATTTTAATTCAGAATATTCAACACAGCTGTCAGTATGTGACATTCACGGTATAATAGTGCCATAATAAATAAAAAAAATAAATGCCATTTTGATGGGAATAATTTCAGTTGTTTTCCTGTCATTACAAGTATTAGAGTCAGAGCGAATTGTTTAAAAAAAAAATATATATTTCAATTTTTGTCCGGTTTATTTTAAGATCGGTTTATATAACTTGCTATGCCAACGTCCTATTCAAGAGGTGATCAATACAAAGTGCTCAAAAATTGAATGCTTTTAATTCAAAATATTCAACACAGCTGTCAGTATGTGACGTTCACGGTATAAGTAGTGCAATAATAAACAAAAGCATAATTGGCCATTTTGACAGAAATAATTTCAATTGTTTTCCTGTCATTACAAGTATTAGAGCCGGAGCAAAATTGAGATACTTCAATTTTTGTCCGGCTTATTTTAAGAGTGGTTTATAGAAGTTGTCATGGCAACGTCCTATTGAAAGCATGGTCAATACAAAGTGCTCAAAAATTGAATGCTCTTAATTCAGAATTTTCAACACAGCTGCCAGTATGTAACATTCACGGTATAAGTAGTGCAATAATTAAAAAAGTATAATTTGTCATAATAATTTCAATTGTTTTTCTGTCATTACAATAAAATTATTAGAGTCAGAGTTAATTGTTAAAGAAAATTGGGAAATTTCAATTTTTATCCGGTTTATTTTAAGAGTGGTTTACAG
>MU182783.1:175879-198238 GCA_016904865.1 Pissodes strobi | reverse complement strand
CATTACAATTATTACAGTCAAGAGTTAATTATTTAAGAAAATTGGGAAATTTCAATTTTTATCCGGTTTATTTTAAGAGTGGTTTACAGAAGTTGTCATGGCAACGACCTATTGAAGACATGATCAATACAAAGTGCTCAAAAATTGAATGCTTTTAATTTAGAATATTTAACACAGCTGCCAATATGTAACATTCACGGTATTGCTCGTAGTGCAATAATAAATAAAAGCATAATTCGCCATTTTGACGAAGATAATTTCAATTGTTTTCCTTTCATTACCATTATTACAGTCAAGAGTTAATTATTTAAGGAAATTGGGAAATTTCAATTTTTATCCGGTTTATTTTAAGAGTGGTTTAAAGAAGTTGTCATGGCATCACCATCGTCCTATTCAAGACATGGTCAAGACAAAGTGCTCAAAAATTGAATGCTTTTAATTCACAATATTCAACACTGCTGCCAGTATATAACATTCACGGTATAAATAATGCAATAATAAATAAAAGCATAATTTACAGTCAAGAGTTAATTATTTCAGAAAATTGGGAAAGTTCAATTTTTATCCGGTTTATTAAGAGTGGTTTACAGAAGTTGTCATGGCAACGTCCTATTGAAGACATGGTCAATACAAAGTGCTCAAAAATTGAATGCTTTTAATTTAGAATATTTAACAACAGTTGTGTCCAAACTATTTAACCTCAGATATCTCAAACAGTGCAAAGAAAAAATCGGTTGGGCATAAACCAGAAGATACTGTGGGTCGCTCAATAACTTTAAGAATTTAAATTGCCCCGGAGCCGCAAAAGGTTGAAATTCGACCCTGGAACCAAATTGCGATTTTCTTCCGATTACTAAATGTAATTCGATATTTTTGCAATTTTTGCAATCATTGCGTGGTATCTATCATGATACAACAGCACAATGACGTCACAAAGAGAGTTATTCCTTTAAATTAGAATGGTAACATCTAACATTCCACTATATACAAAAATTTCAGGTTTAACTGAATAATTTGTTTTATATTGATAGAAAATTTAGTAAATGGAATTCTGGATGATTAAAGGTTTTTCTAGGATATGAATTTTTCCGCTGGCAAGAGATTATTTTATTGACTTCAGAGCATTCAGCAGCATACAGGACCCCACTCTCAGGGATACATTTGCACAGAATAAAACGACGAATAAAAGCTTATAATTTTGAATTACATAAAACTTCTCCTTTTTTAAATAAAACACACAAACCCCAGGTTTGGTCATGAGAAAAAATAAACATTACAATTAAACAAATCGAACAAATAAATATTATACCTACTTGATCCATGTATAATGTTAAGCTTGTCAAATGAAATAAAATACAGGTATAAAATGAAAATGATCATAAACAAGTTGTCATTAAAATGACATAAAACTTTTTTTATTATTATTATTAGGTTATTTTGGCAAACTTCCGTTTTTTAGGTGCACTGTCCCTGATCTTGTTATTTAGATTCTTAATTCTAAAATACATTCTAAATCTACAAAATAATAATTTAACTCTGAACTAGTAAAAAAATGCAAGAAACACGCTAGACGCAATAGCAAAGAATGCAATAAGATCCCATAATTTACTCTCTTTAGTACGTCCCACCAATTGACAGATGTGCGGTCGTATGCGCAATACCTTACCTTCCCCTTATTGTATCATGGATACCTATAGTCACAGTAGTGTTGCCAAATTTACCATTATATGGGGGTAATTTTCAAGTGACCCTCCTTTAGGAGAGTAAGCTGATGAACGCGTTACGAAAACATTGTGATACGGCGAAGCGAACGTTATAATCAAATCCAGGATGCGAAAAGTATCTCTGAATTAATAAAACAAACTTGCAGGAAATAAAAGTCTATTTACAAAACATTTGGGGTATATAAATTATATATCTATCTATACACAATTACTTATCAACAAAATAAACGCTAAATATCACAATTTAAATAATAAACTTTACAAACATCCATCATCGGAACTAAGCTGTACAGCATAAATATTTTAAATTTTTCTCTCTTTTCTATCAACTCAATTATTTAATAAAAAATAATGTGAATTAATAGTGTAATCGGATAAATCCCTGGACCCCAAGAACGTCGAGACTAACGCAATAATAAATCATAACATATTTTCAACCTCGGGCACCGCTTTATCAAAATTACATTCCACAGTTTGCCAAACACAAAATAGATCTGGACCCCACTTCTCTGGGGAGCAGTCAGACATATTCTCCCCTTGACTTTTAATATCTCAAGTAGTTCGAAAGTTATCCCAGGAACAAATAATTTGTAAAGTTTTCAATACGTCTCGTATGTTGTTTATGAGTTTTAAAAAAAAACATTTAGAGTAAAAATAAATATCATATTCAAAATTAAACGGCTTGTGTTATCATTTTAATATATATTAGTTGAAATGTTAAATATTTCCTAAAATAATTTTTAAATTTAATATTAAAAAAAATATATATTTATGAAAACATGTTAAATGCGTTATGCAATTCATGTTTTAAGGAAATTACCGATTTAAAAAAAAATGATTAAATAATATTCTAATAAATATTTAAAAACAAATCGAAACTTAACGAATTATAGTATTTAAATCATTTTGGCAATAATGTAAAGCTATATTTTATCATATAATTTTTTTTGGAATTTCGTATTAATATATTAAAATTTTTTAACGAGGCAGATAGTTTACTTTTAAAAAAAAATTATTCGTCAAATTTTTTCGGAAATTTTGGATTTCAGTAATAAATCATTAAAAAGAAGTTTTTCAAGAATTTTCCTAAAATTCGTTAAAATTTGACGAGTTTAAAAAAATATATATAAAAATATTTAGAGTAAAATAAATATTAAATTCAAAATTAAAAGGCTTGTGTTAGCATTTTAATATATATTAGTTGAAACGAAAGGTGGTGACAAATATTTGGTAAAATAATTTTTGTATTTAGTTTTTCAAAAATGCCATCATTATTTAACTTTCACGCTTATTTTTAAAAGTAATAATGTTTTAAAGTAATTACCGATTTTAAAAGAATAATTTTCTAATAAATATTTAAAAACAAATCCAAACTTACAGAAATTAAAGTATTTAAATCAATATGACAATAATGTAAAGCTATGTTTTGTCCTATAATGTATATTTTTTTGAAAGTTCGTATTGATATGTTAAAAATTCCTAACCAGGCAAATAATTTATTTTCCAGATAAAAAACTTTTCGTCAAATTTCAATTTTGGAATCTTTTTCGGAAATTTTGGATTTTAATAATAAACCTTTAAAAAGAAGTTTTTCTTCAATTAATACTCGTTAAAATTTGACATTCACTTGAGTTTAGAAAAAATATATATAAAAATATTTAGAGTAAAAATAAATATAAAATTGAACATTAAACGGCTTGTGAGCATTTTAATATGTATGTTGAACCGTTGAACATTTCGTGAAACAATTTTTGAATTTAAAATTTTTCCAAATTTTTTTATGAAAATCATGTTTAATGCGTTGCGCCATCATTCATTAACTTTCAAGTTTGTTTTTAAAGTTAATAAAATTTAAAGGAAATTGCCGATTTTTCAAAAAAAAATTATAATTTCTAAAAAATATATAAAACCAATCAAAACGTAAACGATTAAATCATCACTTATATTCATAAGCAAAGCTATATTTTGTCTTATAATATGATTTTTTTGGAATTTTGTGTTAATATTTAAAAAAAAAATTATTCGACAAATTTTAATTTTGAATTTTTTTTCGCAAATTTTGGATTCCAGTTAAAAATTTATAAAAAGAAGTTTTTCAAGAATTTTCTTAAAATTTGACTCGTCACTTAGACAATCTAACTCTGGAATGATTCTTCTTGAGATAACTTGCGAAGGATTTGACGTCAAACTTGACAAATGTCATTGTAATATACAGGGTGTCCGGAAATAACATCGCCAAATTACAGATGGTGATTCTACATAAGAAATCATGAACATTTTTTCATATGAACATGGGTCCGAAAATGCATAATTTCCAAGATACAGGGTGTCAAACTTTTTATAAAAAATCAATTTTTGTTAATATCTTAAATATGACTTTACTGATTTTGTTGAAATTTGGCAGGGTTATCTGTAGTAATAAGGGGCTCATTTGGCCTTAATTAGATTAAAAATATAAAGTCCAGTGGCGTCCCGGAGGGCATCATACCGAATATTATTGACAAAAAAAGTGTGCGCCGCTGACTTTTTCTAACATTTTATATTTTTTTCGTATTAAGCAACTAAAAATACAATATTATTGATTCTTGAGTTGTTTTCGTATCTTGCGTTGTTTTCGATAAAAAAAGTAAAAACCGGTTTATTCTATTTCCAAACTTTTTTGATAAAATCGATATTTTTATTTATATCTTAAATATGCTTTTACCGATTTTGTTGAAATATAATAGGGTTAACTGTAGTAATAGGCGGCTCATTTAGCCTTTATTAGATTAAAAATAGAATGTCCAGTGGCGTCCCGGGGGTATCATACTTAATATTAATGACAAAGAAATGTGCGCCAATGACTCTTTTAAACATTTTATATTTTTTTCGTATTAAGCAACTAAAAATTCAACTTTTTTCTTCCTTAATTTGTTTTCGTAGCTTGCTTCGTTTTCGAGAAAAAAAATAAAACCAGTTTATTACAGCGTTTGATGTAGAATTTTGTGCCCTAAAGAAATGTAATAAACTGGTTTATATTTTTTTTTCTCGAAAACGAAGCAAGATACGAAAACAAATTAAGAAACAAAAAAGTTGAATTTTTAGTTGCTTAAGACGAAAAAAATATAAAACGTTCAAAAGAGTCAGTGGTGCACATATCTTTGTCAATAATATTCGGTATAATGCCCCCCGGGACGCCACTGGACAATTTATTTTTAATCTAATGAAGGCTAAATGAGCAGCCTATTACTACAGATAACCCTATTAAATTTCAACAAAATCGGTAAGAGCATATTTAAGATATAAATAAAAATATCGATTTTATCAAAAAAGTTTGAAATGTAATAAACCGGTTTTTACTTTTTTTATCGAAAACAACGCAAGATACGAAAACAACTCGAGAAACAAAAATATTATATTGTTAGTTGCTTAATACGAAAAAAATATAAAATGTTTGAAAAAGTCAGCGGCGCACACTTTTTT
Organism: Pissodes strobi; assembly: GCA_016904865.1. Lineage (NCBI taxonomy): Eukaryota > Metazoa > Arthropoda > Insecta > Coleoptera > Curculionidae > Pissodes > Pissodes strobi. The sequence continues at coordinate 193,052 of MU182783.1, read as the reverse complement.
TGTCAATAATATTCGGTATGATGCCCTCCGGGACGCCACTGGACTTTATATTTTTAATCTAATTAAGGCCAAATGAGCCCCTTATTACTACAGATAACCCTGCCAAATTTCAACAAAATCAGTAAAATCATATTTAAGATATTAACAAAAAACTGATTTTTTATAAAAAGTTTTATCTTGGAAACTATGCATTTTCGGACCCATGTTCATATGAAAAAATGTTCATAATTTCTTATGTAGAATCACCATCTGTAATTTGGCGATGTTATTTCCGGACACCCTGTATACTAGGCAGGAAAATATTTTTTTTAGGTGAATACTAAAATATACAAAAAAAAAATCTATCACTTTCTCACATGCATTTTTAAGACAAAAGACGAAACGGATAAAACATTATTTAAAATTAGATAAAATTAGATTTTTGGTTAGAATCGTCATAACGTAATTTAGAAGAATAACTTGTATTCAAAACTTATAAATACAGAATATATACATTCTAACAATTTGCTTTAAAATATATTTTTTTTAATAAATTTAAACACCTTCGTTATTAGGTGGCATCAATGCGCGTCCATGATTTTACTTCATCGTTTTTTTATTATTTTATTTTAACTTTTTATTTTTTATTTCATTTATTTTATTAATTCTTGTAAGAACTTTTATATTTGGCTTAGTTACACGAGTATTTAGCACAAGTGTATAGGATGGTTTTCTTACATGTTTCTCAAAAAAAAGAGACAAAAGATCGGTAGTTTTAATGAAAAAAAAATAGGAAAAAATCATATTGACAGATAAGCAATGGGGCACGAGTTTATTCTAAATAAATGTAACTCGGTGAGTTCCGATGCACGCCAATGAAAATGTCATTTTAGGCAAGATTACACGTTATCCAGATTTTTTTTTAATATATAAGAATCACCGACTTTAGCCATATTGAGTATATTGCGAAAACTGACCACCTCACGTTTCCGCAATTTATCCAATATTGCTAAAAGTATTCCTTGTACCATTTCTGCAATCTCATATATCAATATTTCATTTTTACCTCGATAATAAGGCAATTAAGGGTTCATGTTTATACAAACATTTTGCCCTAAAACCAATCAGAGAAATACCACTCAACCTTAACCGGAAGAAAAAAAATTATAATTTTAGTTTCAATATCAGTAGATAAGCAAAGAGAGTTCTGGCTCAAAATTCACTATTTTTACAATAAGTCCCCATGGGGAAATATGAGATCTGATGTGGATTTTTCTCGGGCTGCGTAAAGCTATAGACAGACCTGTCTAAAGCTGTATACAAACCTGTCTTAAACTCAGTTTGATAATTTGTATAAAATTAGGACATTGTCAATAAACTAAGGATTTTGATAGACTGTGTCATAAGCTTATAAATTATAGATTCTGCCCTAATTTCAACACTTTATGTCTATTTTAATTTTAATTTCCTTAAAACTGAGAAGGGAATCATCACTTAAAGTTTGTCTATATATACAGGGTGTTACAAATTCAAGTGCATGCATGGGGATCTCGGGAACCGTAAGGGATAAGAGGTAGGTTAAATAAAGACAAAGTTACGCAATTTGATGCCCAACAAGATGCCGTTTTGAAATTTGAAAAATTCTGAACACTTCCGGAGATATCCGAAAAGAAACAAAATTTTCCAGAATCGTTTCTATTTTTTTTTCTGACGTTGTTTGAAAAAATGTTTTAAAATAATACTTTTTCATTGCCACTTTTTCTCCTCTACAAGATGACATTATCAAATTTAAAATCCGACGTTTCGTATTTTAGCAATCATCATCAACTAATTTTTTAAATACGGTCCTGGATATTTTTTTTGTTTTTCGTTACCTGATATATCGCAAACATAAAAAAATCATAATTTTATGAATTTTGTATATATTATTAATGAGGTTAAGACAGGTCTATATTAGCTTTATATAGCTTTAGACAGGACTGTATGCAGATTTAGAAAGGTCTGTATGCAGCCTTAGATGAATCTATATACAGCTTTATATAGCACCATAGACACGCCATCATCTATCTTAAATTTTCTTATGGGGATATGCATGTGAATTTTAAGCCTGAACTCTTTTTACTTATCTACTAGTCTCCAATATTTTTCAAAAAATGAGTAACATATTTTTAAATGCATTTTTTGAGACTGAAAGCTACAGCCTAAGGATAACTGTAATTAAATACATGTGGTGAGATTTTGACGAATGTATAACAGGGATGAGATGGATAACTAGTTTGGTACCCATGGCATCCGAAAATATACCAATTCTGGACTTTGAGCTGAATTTACTATCTCAACCTTTGATTCTTGAGGTCTTTTTTTCAATTTAGGAACCTAAGTTAATAATATTTACAATTTTAGCAGGAAACTTGGGCGTTTCTGGTCAATTCCATTTTCCGTATCCTATCCAAATCTTCAATTTCGGATTGTATCTTAAACTTAAGCATCATATTTTCCTGTTCCAGAAATGTCGCTCTTATAGCGATTTCGTCTTGCTTCTGCTTTCTCGCGTCACGGGACCGTTTGGCCGCCTCATTATTTTTTCGCCTCTTTTCCAGATACTCCGTATCTTGCGCGCGATCTTTGTTGTTTTGCATCCTCCTCATATTCTGGTTCGTGGTATTACTGCTATTCAGCTGCATCAACATTTTTTCCCTAAATTCGGCATACTTCCTCGCCGATTCTTCCATGAGTCGTTTCGTTTCGTCTGGACCTAAATTTATATCATCGATAATCAACGGAGAAGAATAAGCCGAATCTAGTTGCTGAATGGCACCTATTGACAAGGCAATAGAGTCCCTTGTCATTCTTTTGAATGGTCTTGCAATTTTTCGTTTATGTTGTGGAGACCGACATTCTGACGTCGCATCTGATGAGTGAAAAGAGGCTTCAGACGTTGTTTCTGAGACTGCGTACGGACTAGTAGGACTTCTTGGAGAGGACAATGGATTACACATCGTGGTCAGATGCTTATCTGGATCTTCTTTAATGGTAATACACATAGCGGAAGGTGAAGGCAGCCTTGAGTTAAGCTCTGTCTGGTTCTCTACTGGACTCTTAGGGCAACATCTAGCGGGATCACACTCGTCATGACTTGGGTTTGAATTCGGGCTTGATTTTGGACTGGGATAACAATACGTATAGTCAGGAGATACTGCGCGGCTTTTAGATTTAATTGATAAATCCAGTACCATACACTCGGCCGGGCTAGTTGGAATATTCATTTGTGGTCCATAGTTATATGGCAAGTAGTGCCTACTACTTGGTACCTGCAACGTTGACTGCATCTGAAATTGAAAGAATATTTATTCAGTTTTGAATTATGTTGAAATTATTATATCATCTTAAAAATGGAGATGCAATAGGTGCAGTCCCGAAGTAACCCGAGCAAATTAGGAAGCGGAATAATTGTAGCCTACTCTAAACTAGCCGGACTTGCTATAATCTAAAAGACCCCAATGGGGTAAATATTTAGATGCAGCAACGCCGTTGGTTTTCCTGGAACTCGCGTGATTATTAGAAAAAAATTCTACCGGGTGTCAGTTAAATCATTACACATTCCCAATTGTGCTTTGAATTATAAAGTTGATATCTGGGTTAAAAGTGTAGATTATTATGGTTTTTATTTTTCGTATCAAAAACATTCTGCTTCTTCCGAAAGTGAGCGTTAGATCATTCGATAGAGCTTAAAATTCTCTTTTCATTGACATATCACAAGTGGCTATCTATTTTTAAAATGGCGTCGCAGGAGCAATTTTTTCTAAATTCAATATGGCGGCAATCACAACTGAGAAACTTTTGTTAAACAAAGGAATACGATTATGGTCAAACATGAAAGGTCGCTTCGGACAAAAAGGCATATTCCGAACTTATGTCTAAATCGGGTGTAGAAGTCGTAACCAGGATAGGGGTAGTTTACTGTTGTTGTTATAGAACATACTTGTGTTTCTGTAAGGGCTAATATGTGTGGTCTATTTGCTTGTAGATGTTGGTGTACCGAATTTATGTTTGTGTTTAGGCCTCTTATGTTGCAGAACTCTATTCTAAATTGGTTCGGTATCTTTGCTGTCTGTGAAATGCGGAATGAAGGGCTCCCAGGGCCACCCGGCGCCGGCGCCCGGAGATCCGAATGGCCGGGGAGTTTGCCTCCGGAATGTTTTGATCCCGGAAGCACCATCATATCCATATATTCCTACTGTGGAACCCGAACCACCAGCGCGGAAGCGGAACGTGATTCGGAGAAACCACTTAGCGCTTCCCAGTTCCGGTGGGGTGGTCTTTCACCGGACACACAATGAAATATAATAATTTTTATTTAAGATAAATCTGCTCTTTCCTAAAATTGCTTTTTATACAAATGACACTAATTGAAATGCCCTATTACCTATTTATCTAGTGTTAAATTTTATGATAATAAGTGAGATGCTCGCTATCACATATTCAGCGGCGTTGCCGCATTTGCATTAATTTCCTTAGATTCGATAGGAAATAAAGTATGAAAAATTTCGTTCTCCATGTGCTTATTTTCAAAATTTAACGTTTCACTTTTTCTGAACTATCATCAAATTATTTTTTTTGCACATATCTATTTATAATGATTTTGTGATTTTATTTATTTTTTGAAGTAAAACTTCTTTGGTGAGGGTAAAGTCAGAAAAAATGCTTATAAAAGTGAATTTGCGAAAAAAGGGGGAAAAAAATTGGAAAAAACGTCAAAAATTGTTCGGAAAGTTAATAAAAGTATTATAAAACCAAATAAAAAAAAAGTTTATAATAAAACGAAGGTAGAAAAACGCGATTTTCGGAGAAAAAAAGACAAAGGAGTTCGACTACGAGGTCGGGGATGGCAAAAATGGGAAGGAAAAAATGCTTTATAAAAAAATAAACAAAAATTTTTGAAAAAATGGGAAAAAAATTAAAAAACGTAAAAAATTTTCGGAAAGTAACAAAAGTAGTATAAAACGAAATAAGAAAGTAAAATTAAAAAAAAAAACAAAATATTGTTCGGAAAGTTAATAAAAGTATTATAAAACTAAATAAGAAAAAAAAATTGTTCAGAAAGTTAATAAGAGCATTATAAAATGAAGTAAAAAAATTAGTAATTAAGAAAAAAAAAATAGTAAAAAAAATTAGAGAAACGCGGTTTTCGGCGAAAAAAAATTGAATAAAAGGAAAACAAATTAAGAAAAAATTCTAAACCGGCGGCAAAAGTTGAGAAAAAAAGCTTAAAAACTCAATTCCTTATATCTCTTTTAGAAGTCTCATTTCAGTTGGGCGGTTATAATGGTGAGGCACTTTTTTTTAAATCGGCATATTCGTAAAACTTCTAAGTTTAATTTTTTTTGATATTTTTAATATTTACGGAGCTAACGAGGGTGTCTATTTATAGAGAAACATTTTGGGCACTTACCATTAAAAATTTTAAAAACTGTCCCTTTTATACGAGGAACCGTTACACGTTGTAAATAAGTGTGGAATCCCTTTTCCGCCTGCTCACTCGCCAAAAATGTACTCCAACACGACTCTGAAAGAAAAATAGAATGTTAAATTTTATTAGAAAATTAATAAGTTCAAAGGAGAACGGAGGATGCGATTACTTTAGTTTGACGCTTGCGGCAAGCTTATTGATATTTAAATTTCAGATCTCCCTTAAGCGATGACTTACGTGGACGGCGCCGCCGCGCCGCACACTGGGTAAAAATAGGCATTTTCCGGAAAAAATTCTTTAAGTATCTAAAAATGCTTCATAATTATGGTTTTGGTTATTTTTCATATTTGTTATGGAAATGGTAATTAAATTTTATCCCAGTGGCGTCGATTTACGGGCCTTACCGGGGGCAGGAGGAATGCAAACCTTTTTAGAAGAAGCATATGAATGATAATATTCCGCATATATAGGGTGTTTCAAAAAAACCTGCACAAACTTCTAGGGCTCAGCTAAAAATAAGTTTAGTTTGTTCAATAAACATATTGAAAAGTGAGCTTTCCTGAAGATGATTTTTCCGCAATATCTTTGAAAGGGTGTTGAATAAATTAACGAAATTTGGTATACTCTCATAAAATATAAAGTGTTAACAGGATTTTGTTTTAAATTAAAAAAAAATAGTTCAGGGACGTGACGTATGGGGGGCTTCAATGTAAATTTTGCACCAACTTTTCCGTTATTGAGATTTTTTTACCTTTCAGCCCCTAAGTCGAAAGTACTATTATTTTTACATAAAAATGGTACTCTTGTCTCGTTATGATATGACCGTTTTCGAGATAATTCAACATTAATGTTAAATAGTCAGTGTCTCGATAATTTTTTCGAAGTAGGCGATGTCATAAAATCAGAAATTCAACATAACTATCAGATTATATGTTCCAAGAGGTGAAAAAATATCATAGTTATATGCCAAAAAATCCTTTATTTCCAGCATACCGGGTGTTAAAAATATATGACATGCACACCCTGTATGTAGAATCACCGCCAACTAAGCTTTATCCGCAAATATCCGCAGATGATTTTTGCTTTATTACTTTGGCCAAAGTACATACTAAAAAAATAAATTTATAAGAAGATGTGGGTAAATGTGGCTAGTAGTCAAATTACTTAAAATTTATGAAATGTTACAAAAATTTACATTGTGTTTAGATTTTCAAGATTTAAGGTTTAAAATCGTTACATAAAAATTAAATAAATTTATATTTGTAAGTATTAAAGTCCCTGCTTGTTTAGTAAAAAAGTTGAAACTAAGCAAGTTATTTGATGTAGCAAAAGCTGATAGGATAAAATTGGTATAATTTTCTATCTTGTTTAAAAATTTGGTATCAATTTGATTTAAAAAATATATTTTGATGTCATCCGGCATAAAATTTGGGCATAAACTAACTAAAATAGTTATCTAAGAAGAGAAACAGAAAAAGAATTAGTTTAAATAATGAAAAAGAAAAATGTACCTACATTTTTTCCTCCCACAACCCACTGTGCGCCGTGCCGAGCTAGGACTGCACGAGAAGTTCGCGTTCTCAGGTTACGTGTCGGTTTATTCAATAATTAGCGTTTTAAGATCCTTTACACAAATAGAGCACTATGTAAAAATCGACCTCTCTTATTGGTCGATCTGCATGGCCCTCCGCTCGCTTCGCTCGCTACGGGGACGCAAGCAATGGAAACTAACCAGGTGCTAACCCAAACTAATCCAAGACATACCCAAAATCAAGAAAAACTGTTTAGAAAAATATTCTTAATAAAAAAATTAAAAAAAGCAATGGGGTTTGAACCCGGGCCGGGCCGTTCAGGTGAGACCCAACCATCTAAACCTCTCGACCACGAGAGCTCTTGCCCTAAATTGATTGCATCACGAAGACATATTGTAATACGAGATGGATCGACCAATAGGAAAGGTTGATTTTTTACATAGTGCTTTATTTGTGTAAAGGATCTGAAAATGGAAATAATTATATATTTCTTATTTGGGATGCGAAAATGTGAGAAATGTATACTATTTGTCCTTTATGGATTAGTGTTGGTTGAACTGGGCTATATTCAGTTAGTTTTGGTTAGTAAGGAAGAGCTAAATTGTAGCGCGCGAGGCATGAAAATATTTAGATTGGGTTAATTTTAATTAATTTGGTTTAATTGTGGTTATTTTCTGTTGCATTACAGTATTTTTCTGATGGAGTTTATAGAATAATTATTACTAAATAACGTAAAATATATTTATAAAATTAAAAGTAAAGTATAAAAAAACATCATTCTCAAAAAAATTAAGGAAATTATAGAAACTCAAAAAAATGCGTACATTTTAAAAAATTGCCCAATTACAGCCAAAAATTGCATATTTATAAAGAAATCATACTAGAGACTAATATAGTGAGTAATATTATGAACTATAGTATATAAATGAAACAATTTGCAGAGAAAAAAAATAGTGTAGAAAGCACTCGACAGCCTAATTATGAAAAATAAATTATTAGGAAGTACTGGTCTGTGGGTAGTACTGACATTACGTCGTATATTGTATCCAGGTGAGCCAAAAGGTTAATTAATTTTTGTATTATCATATATTTCTTCAATTTAATGTGCGATAAAGTTCTTTTACTCCATTAGGATTAACTTCAAATTTGGGATATATTATATATGCCAGTTAAACACTTAAGTGCCTGAAGAAGCCGAAGGGCAAACCTTGCACATGAGTAAACAATCCACGCATTCAACTCCACAATCGAGTTATTTACCAATCACTTGTGCTTAATACTATAAAATATTATCAATGGACGGTGTTTCTGATTTGCTACCGCATGTGCAATAATGGATGCAAAGAGCAAATGTTTCCAAAGTTTAGCATTAATCCCGTGCAAAAACCTAGGAGGGTGCTTGTGGCGTGAAAATAGTTAAAAACGCCCTCATAAATTACTCACACGAGGCCGCGTATGAAATAGATAACACTCACACGCCGCGCCGTTTGAAAAGTGTATTTTTCACACGGCAAATTATACGTTTCGCGCGAAACTCTAGGAGGCAGCGTTTGTTGCTTGATCTTGGTCAATTAAAAATATGACGAATCTGAATTGCTTTTTGACAATACGAGACAGACATCATTTAAAAGTATGTTTAAAAACGTAAACAAACCTGCACCGCAGGTGAAAATCACTTTTCGCACTCCTGTGACCGAGCCTGTGACTCACCATTAACTGTTGCACCCATGTGAAAAGTGCAATTTTCGACACTTGTTTCGCAATCAATATATTGCTTACTAGAAACAGCTATTGGAAGCTTCATATTTTATTCATATACAGGGGGTTGAAAAGTGAGTTTTCGCTTAGTTTTTGGTATAATAAAGATTTGTTTAAAAAATTCATTTTTTTAATAACTTTTTATTAAGTTTTGTGGTTGAAAACTAGACATAGAGACATATCTTTTGTTACAGAGAGAATTTCACTTTTTAGCCAGTGGCGATGGCGTACCAATTAACATCAGCTTGATTATTTTGAATGTATAAAATTATACGCCACTGTTTTTTTCCAAAGACAAAAATTATTTTATTAATGTCGTTTTAATTACTATGGCCACCGGAAGCCCCAGATTTAAATAGTTGGGACTTTTTCTTACGGGGGCATCTTAAAACTTTAGTTTAAGCGTCAAGCATTTTTTATTGTTGTAGGTATGAGGGCATTTTCAGCAACATCTATTTTTTTTTCGTTTCACAAAATTGTTATTAATTTTTAACAGTCAATTTAAATTATTAACTAATTTGTTAAATAATAGTTATTTCAATAAAAACTGCTCTTTATATTGTATTTTCACGTACGAATTGTGACGTATAATTTTTTTTTCATTCAAAATAATCAATATGACATTAATTGGGACGCGACTGGATTAAAATGAAATTTTATTTCTTCACAAAAGATGTGTTTTTGGAAAGAGCGGTGGCGTACCAATTTTTTTTTCATTCAGGATAATCAATATGACATTAATTGGGACGAGACTGATTAAACATGAAAATTCATTTCTTCACATAAGATGTGTTTTTGGACAAAGCAGTGGCGTTTAATTTTTTCTTTCATTCAGGATAAACAATGTGAAATTAATTGAGACGTGACTAGTTGAAAATTGAAATTTATTTCTTCACAAAAGGTGTGCTGTTGGAAAGAGCAGTGGCGTATAATTTTTTCTTCATTCAAAATAATCAATATCACATTAATTGGGACGCGACTAGTAAAAAATTAAAATGTATTTCTTCACAAAAGATGGGTTTTGGAAAGAGCAGTGTCGTATCATTTTTTTTTCATTAAAAATAATTAATATGACAGTAATTGGAACGCGACTGGTTAAAAATTTAAATTTATTTCTTCATACAAGATGTGTTTTTGGAAAGAGCAGTGGCGGATCATTTTTATTTCATTAAAAATAGTCAATATGACATTAATTGGGACGCAACTGATTAAAAATTAAAATTTGCTTCATCACAAAAGATGTATTTTTGGAAAGAGCAGTGGCGTACAATTTTTTTCATCATTCAAAATAATCAATATGACACTAATTGGGGAGGGACTGGTTAAAAACTTAAATTTATTTCTTTACAATAGATGTGTTTTGGAGTTTTTGGAAAGAGCAGTGGCGTAACATTTTCTTTTTCATTCAAAATAATCAATATGACATCAATTGGGATGCGACTGATTAAAAATTTAAATTTATTTCTTCACAAAAGATGTGTTTTTGAACAGAGCAGTGGCGTATCATTTTTCTTTTATTCAAAATAATCAAATATGACATTAATTAGAACGCCACTGGCTAAAAATTAAAATTCATTTCTTCACAAAAAAATGTGTCTCTATATCTAGGTTACACTCACAAAGCTTAATAAAAAGATCCAAGACAGCTTCGACTTTATTAGAATTTTTTTTTAACAAATCATAATGACACTGTATAGGGCGGCCCGAATTCGAGTCTATGCACGGGGAACTCAAAAATCGTGAGAGATACATTGTCGGTTAAATTTAGATAAAATTGCGGATTTAGGTGCCTGACAATACGCCGTACCCTGTACATGGTAAATAAAGAGAAAATGGACCTAGACTTATATGAAAACCCTGTATAACATGGCTTGAAACACAGCTTCTCTGCTTATTCGACTTCTGTTAAGTCGATAGCGACCGGTTTTACTTTTTATTGAATTTGGAAATCATAATATCAATATTTGGCAAGGTATAAATTTATCAAGTAGAATTACATCAATCAATCAACCAATAAGAAGCTTTATATCGAAAAATATGCATTCTTGTTGACAAATCGTAAATGGAAATTGGAAGGAAGAACATAAAATAGTTTAAAATAATAAAACAAAGAATACAATTCAAGAAAAAAATAAGGAAGACAAAGCAACCTACTAAAAACAATTAAGTACAAAATTAATAGATAAATATATTTGTATGTCAAATAAAAACTAGATGCTTGAGGTACGAGGAAATCATTTTCTTTTCTATCCAAGCAGCCAGACTCATTTGCTTATACCGATCATGTGGAAAATAGTTCATTATTTCATAAAAGAGGAACAATTATTATTCAACTGTAATCAATTTTCTTTAAAAAACCATATTTCGAAAAGCAATCGTTTTCCGAAAAAACGGTAATCATTTTCGAATCTCGCAGGTTCAAAAATATAAGTCCAGTCACAAAAATATCATTTTTCCAAAAATTTTAAAATCGATGTGTCGATATAGAATTTTTTTACCTTCCCTTAAAATATTGAAAATTTTTAAATTCTTTGAAAAAATTAACCAAAAATTACAAAAATCTGGTTCAATAGAGAAGAAATGGTTCTATAATATAAGGTGAAAATGTCAAATTAATTTTATTTTAGATATAATTTTAAACATTTTATAGTTTTAAAATAAAAAATTGTTATTCAAAAAATAAAACATCATAAAATTGATGAAATAAATTGTGCATCGACTTCATGGTCATTGTATTCTTAATTTGAATAAACAACTTGTTTAAAGCAACATAAAAACAATTTTAATTGCATTCAAAAATTTATACACATAATAATCTTAATTAAACTAATTTTTTTTTATTCTAGCAGACAATTTTCTGAAATAACTTTTTGCCTCATTTGTGAACAGTACCACAAATAAATAAGCAAAAAATGAGCAAGATTAAACTTGCTCTTCAATATTTATCAGATTTTGTACAAGCTTAATGCCAAAATTATTGCTGTTAATATAATAAAATATTGACTCACCTATATCAAAGTTAATATCAACGACGAAAAGTTCCACGTTAAACACAAGCTCGAACTACACTAACCAAAATAAGCTTACAAGCAACAATGTCGATTCGAAAGATATCGGGTTCGTCCACAAACTGCCAAAATAAACGTGCTCCACCGACCAAAAATTAAAATTTACATCTAGAAATTAGAACAATACCAAAGTCGTCTTCCTTTTCTGTGAAATGTTTAAGATCGAATGCCCAACGTCTGGCTACAACCCTTTGGGATAGGGTAGAAGGTCCAAGTTCGCCCCTCCCACCCTGTAGGCGGTCTTTGGAAATTTTGCAAACTTTATTGCAAGGGTAGTTTTGCCCGAGTACCGTTAGAAGGTGAAAGTACTGTTTCCTGCACGGCGAGGTTGGATAGTTAGAGAAGATTTGTAACGGATTGCCGATCGTTTATTAGTCTGTATTAAATTTGAAATCAGAAAACATTCAGTCATTATCATACTTATTATCCTTGTATATTTTATACAATATTATTATCTAAAACGTTTTGATAACAATCGGTGAGTTATGAAGAAAATTTAGTCGAAAAAGGGCGGCGCTTAGTTCAGTATCAAGGTGATTTTTCTGGGAAAAGCTCATCTGGCAATAAATTTATCCTCCTAAGTTAATTCAATGGTTGATCGTTGTCAAACCAAAATCTGTCCGCATTTAATTGCGATCAGTAGCGATTAATCCGCTTCAACATAACTAACACAGCTGGCCCACATTTTATTAACTAGACTCCCGGGTTATGACAATATTCATCTTTCTGTCTATCATAAAATATATTGTTCATTTTAGCAAAAGTACTTTTGTTTATTATTAATTTTTTCACTCTCCCTTGTTGTTCTTCGCAAAAAAAAAACACCCTCTAAATATGAGAACTCGTTGTTTTTGGTCATTATTTGGCTACCTGCAGCTAATACGTAAAAAGACACAGCTTGCATCAATAAACGAAACTCGCAAAATTATTACACCATCGTAAAAAAAAACGTTCTAGAAATGCGAAAATATTCCGTGAAGTGGTAAAAAACTAAAAAAGGGCCGTCTGTTTTGACCGGCTCGGATAAAGAAAGCACAGTATCGAAGGGTTCGTGTTGAAGGATTACAAAAAATAGAAATTGCACATAAAATAAATGGCACTTTAATAGGCGTGGATAATTTTTGGCACATGGTTGAAAAGGAGCTTGTTTTTTTATTCTAGATAAAACGTGTTTATGAGCACATGTAGAGTTATCTATTGAAGTGTAGTAGATAAATAATTTGAATAGGGACTAATTTCGGAAAATTTTGAAAAACCCGTTCATTAAAAAAAAATGACAATGGACACTACTTAAAGACCAACTAATTCATAATTAAGTCAAAAAACTTACGAGCGAATCATTTATTCTTCAAAGCACCTTAGAAACTCAACAATAGCACCTCGATAATTCACATCTATATAGACTTCATTTTCTAAATTATCAACTAACGAAAATGACAAAAAATCCTACGTTTTTGAACTAAAACCAAAGATATCTATATATGGGACCCATATCGTATACTGTTGGCGTATCAGTTTTATTTTATTTTAAAATTCTGTAGGAATATTAAGAGCATCACAACACATTACAAATATGGATTTTTTACCTTATACCTCATCATATTTTTAGTCTTCGTTTTTTTTCTTCACGATGAAATGCTATCGATTTTATTGTAGTGACCCAAAGCAACCGCTAAAGAATTAGAATATCCTTAGACGGTGTCCAAAGTAAGCATGCCAATACATTTTACTGGCGATTATCTCTTTAAATTGGCTTCAAAATTGATTTGAAGTCACGTTCATCATTCATATGAAATGTTCACGAAATTTTAAGAAATTGTTCGTAAAATTCCCATTTTTTTATCACTCGAATATCATTCAACAGTTGTTTGCTTGATATATTTTATTAATAGCCAATCATATTGCAGATTATATTATAATAATAATATTTTGCTTGGAGCTAAAACTTGAGATTCATCTGTATCTTCGTATTCTTTAGCTTCTACCAGACATTGCTGCATTTTGTTTTAAAATAATATTCAATAAAGCCACAACAACAATCGTCTTTTGTTTAAAAAACATTACTAGTGTACAGTTTCCATAGGGAATATTCTGCTTGAAGTCAAAGCGCAGATATTCAGCTGCATCTTCGTTTTCTTAAGCTTCATCTTCTTTTTCTTTAGCTTCTACCAGACATTTAATTGCATTTAATACAGCGGTATATAATACAGAAATTAATGGAAGAATGATTGGACGAAGTCAGTATATGTGCCAATACACAAGAAAGGACCAAAAGATATATGCGACAACTATAGAACAATAGCTCTTATTTCACACTCTAGCAAGGTCATGTTAAAGATAATATCGGAATGCATAAAGCCTTACCTTCTACCATAATTACCACCAGAACAAGCCGGATTTGTCCCAGGGCGCGGAACCAGAGAACAGATATTAAACCTCCGACAAATAATCGAAAAATCAAGGGAATTCAATATGCCTACTTATTTATACTTCATAGATTACTCTAAAGCATATGACTGCATACGATGGCAAAATTTATGGGCGATCTTGACTTAATATCGCTAATATAAAATTTATACGACAACAACACAGCATACGTCAGAGTAGAGGGAGATCTGATCAATCGATTCCAAAGGAGTCAAGCAGGATTGTATACTAAGCCCACTACTTTTTAACATTTATGGCGAGTGAATCATGAGGAAAGCGCTCGATGACTGGCAGGGAGGAATTACCATTGACGGCTTCAAGATCTGTAACTTGCGCTACGCCGATGATACGACTCTAATCGCTGCATCGAAAAAAGAATTGATCAGTCTTATACGAAGAGGCGAAAAAACAAGCAACGAAGTAGGCTTGCAGATAAATAGAAAGAAAACCAAAATAATGATAATTGATCGCCAAAATAATAACAGACCTGAAGTAAAAAGGATAAACAACATCGAAACGGTTGACGCTTTCATATATCTTGGTACCACAATCTCAAGTACGGGCGGATCCAGCGAGGAGATAAAGAGGAGAAGCGCAATAGCAAAATAATCCATGACCAAACTAACCAAAGTATGGAAAAGCCATCAAATATCCCTTAACACCAAAATGAGATTGGTCAGGAGCTTGGTGTTTAGTCTTCCTATGCTGGACTTTAAAAAGGACAGATCTTCGAAATGTTTTGCTGGCGCAAAATGCTGAGAGTGTCCTAGACGAAGAAAGTAATCAATCAATCCATTCTGGACCAACTCAGGAATAAGAAGAGGTTGAGCATTGTGGTAGCGGAGAAAATAGCTAAATTCTTTGGCAATGTGGTTAGAAGAAATGGTCTTGAGAAACTCACTTTGGAAGGGACAGTCCCTGGCAAAAGATTAAGAGGAAGGTCGCCTACAAGATACATTGATCTTATAACCGATCTAACCGGCAAAAACCTCACCCAAACATTCAAGTTGGCAGAAGATAGACAGGAATGGAAAGCCATCACAGAAAACAATACATGAATTCATGATGCTCGAAACCGAGCAAACGACTAAGAAGAAGAATATAACACAGTCATCTTTTATTAAAAAAAAAACATCACTACCTAGTACACGTAAGGAATATTCTGATTGAAGTCAAAGCGCAAAACTTCCGCTATATCTTCGTTTTCTTCAGCTTCATCTTGTCGCAAATTAAGAAGTAATACATTCACAGCAACAATAGTATTTTATTTTAAAAAACATTACTAGTATTCTTAAAATATATTCTGTTTGAAGTCAAAGCCCAAGGTTCATCTACATCTTCATTTTCTTTAGCTAGACATTGCCGCATTTTGTTTTAAAATAATATGCAATACAGCCACAGCAACAATCGTCTGTTGTTCAAAAAAAAACATTACTAGTGTACATAAGGAATATTCTGCTTGAAGTCAAAGTGCAGATCTTCAGTTAGGTCTTCATTTTCTTAAGCCTCAGCTTACCTTACATTAGTATGCAATACAACAACAGCAAATTATTAAAAAAAAACATTACTGCTAGACATAATAAATATTCCGCTTGGAGTCAAAACTTGAGATTCATCTGTATCTTCGTTTTCTTTAGCTTCTACCGGAAATTGCTGCATTCTGTTTTAAAATAATATGTAATACAGCCACAATAACAATCGTCTTTTGTTTAAAGAAACATTACTAGTATACATAACGAATATTTTGCTCGAAGTCAAAGCGCAGATTTTCAGCTTCACCTTCGTTTTCTTAAGCTTCATCTTGCCCTATATTAGTATGCAATACAACCAAGACGATTATTGTCTTATATTTATTTAAAAAACAAAACGTTACTTCGTTTTGTTTAGTTTTTGTCAGACGTTGCTACATTTCGTTCTAAAATAATATGCATTATAAGGAATATTCTCATTGAGGTCAAGGCGCAGATCTACAGCCGTATCTTCCTTTTCCATAGCTTCATCTTGTCCTATATTAATACGCAATACAATCATTTTTACTTAAAAAAAATAGTATATGAGGAATATTCTGCTTGAAGTCAAAGCCAGAACTTCAGCTGCATCTTCGTTTTCTTTAGCTTCATTTTGAGCTAAATTAATATGCAATACAACCACAGCAACAGTCGTCTTTCATTAAGAGAAACAACGTTAGTATGCTTATGGAATGTTCTGTTTGAAGTCAAAGCACGTATCTTCATCTGTATCTTCGTTTTTTTTTAACTTCTGACACATTGTTGCATCTTATTCAAAAATAATTTGGCCTGCTTATGAACTATAAAGTCTTTTTCCAAATTCTTTTTTTAACGTAAAAATTTTGCTTCTCATTCTGAACAAGTAAAACATCTTGGCTAGAATGCTTCAATTTTTTTTCTTCTTGGAACAGACAAAATGTTTGGATAATACTCTCCTGTGAATATTTTATACATTTTGAAAATAATTAATTGCGATCATATATAGCTTGTTCGCTCGCTAGTCGGTCCATAATATATGGAATAATTAATATATGGAAAGTTCCGTATGTAGGTATCAAGGTTCCCTATAAAAAGCATGATTGACTTGTTATGATGTCTTTAGATTAATTAATTTTTTTCGCCCTTTTGGAACCAATTGTCAACCAATTGGAACCAAATTGTCAATAACTTTCTGTACACTAGATTTTTTATAGATATTCTAATTGGAAATTTCACTTGGGGTTGTTGAATGTATCCACTTTATTGGGGAAAAAACATGCATTATTCAGAATGCCAATGTACCATCTGTATATCCTTGCTACTTAAAAACTTATGGAGATGCAAAGAAATGTTGCCTTATTTTGTCATTTCTTGTGCTAGATTAACATAATGCTTTTTTCAAATAAAAGGAGATTTTTGCTGTCGTTGTATTGCATACTATGTAAGAAGCAT
>MU182783.1:138862-174721 GCA_016904865.1 Pissodes strobi | reverse complement strand
TGAAGCTTAAGAAAACTAAGATAAAGCTGAAGATCTGCGCTTTGACTTCAAGCAAAATATTCCTTATGTACACTAGTAATGTTTTTATAAAAAAAAGACGATTGTTGTGGCTGTATTGCATATTATTTTAAAACAAAATGCAGCAACGTCTCGTAGAAGCTAAGTAAAACGTAGATACAGATGAATCTCAAGTTTTGACTCCAAGCAGAATATTTCTTATGTAGAGAAGTAATGTTTTTTTAATAAAATGCAACTGTTGCTGTAGTTGCATTGGATACTAATGAAAAGTAAGCTAAAGCTTAAGAAAACAAAGATACAGCTGAAGATCTGTGCTTCAACTTCAAGCAGAATATTCCTTATGTACACTAATAATATATTTTTAAATAAAAGACGATTGACGCTGTGGCTGTATTGCATATTATTTTAAAACGACATGCAGCAAGGTCTAGTAGAAGCTAAAAGAAAATGCAGCAATGTCTGGCTGAAGCTTAAGAAAACGATGATGCAGAAGAATCTTGGGCTATGACTTCAAGCAGAATATACTAGTAATGTTTTTTGAAATTGATTAAATTTTAAATTGCATTTATCCAATGATCTGCTAAAAGAATAGTTATGAAAATATGTCAATCCAAGTTTCAGGCATATTTCAGGGTATATAAAAAGTATTAAAACTGGCTATAATCGTTTTAAAATGACAAGATTTCTAGAATCATTTTTACACTGCTGGTCACTGCACTTTTCTATCTTAATTGGTTAATTCTTAAATAGCGATTATCCGAGGGTCTGCGAAATGAATAGTTATTTTGAACGCATTTTTCATATGAAACGCACTGAAGCCCATATTTTCATTTACACATAAGGACTGTGCTACAACTGTCTGTAACACAGCACGGCTCGTATGTAAAAATTACCCTTAAATGGTTTAGATTTTGGCCAAGATGCCATGGAGGTACCAGGAAGTTATTCGCGTGATGGTGGAGGACACAAGGTCAATCAAATGCTTGTATTTTCGTTTTGTTTTTGGTAGGTAATTTTTCTCGAACTGTTAATTTTATCTTAAGCATGCTGGAACAACATTCGACTTCTTTTATTGTTGCATTTATTTACACCCATCATCTCTATATCGTTCCCACTTAAAGGAAGGGCCTTCTACTTGTTTTTGAGCAGTGTATTTTCAGAAGGAGCTAAAGGGTTATATTATGCCACTTGGTCTGATGACGTTTTCTTAGAACCATGGTTTCACAATTGCACCTTAAGATTTTTCCCCGCCCTCTTGCCTCGATAATAACAGCCCATCGCATTGAAATTTGCATAAAATCTAGGTAAGAATTGCTTACGGTAACCCTTTCTAGGTTAGAAGTTGGATGTATTTACGACTGACTTATTTGTTTACTTGATTAGAATATATTTTCGATTCTCGAAAAGCAGCAGGGCCCCTAATAAAATAAGTAGGCTTCTCTACAACCTTGACCCACAACACGTTCTTGTAGGTATTAATTTTAAAATCAACAGGGTTAGAGAATAATTTAACAACCGTTATAGCACAGGCTGTTGTATATTCAGAAGGTATTGCGAGATATTGGAGACTTAGATGCTGCTTTTCTAAATTCTGTCAAATTTTAAAAACTTAAAGCTGTGGCAGAAAATAACGATCCTAAGGCATTTTTAGGAAGAACAACATAGATACATGTAAATTGTAATTAAGAAGTATAACGTTTTCCATATTTAGTAATAACAAGGCATATTTCTATTCAAGTCCTAAAATCCTTTTCCAACATTCAAAATGCCGGTTTATTTATGTAATTTTCGCCAAAACGGACCGCGTGAATCGAACGAAATCCTTTTGCCCACATATTTGCCGTATTCGCCCCCCTGCAAAACGTTCAGATTTGCGGAAGCGGAAGGGTGAAACGCACTTAATATCTTCCTTGTTTTCTATCTATGTATGCGGCCCGCTGATGTGCGCTTGAGGGTGGAAAAGGGGGTCAGCCGTTATTCCGTCTGTCAAGTGGATGAGTCACAATAAATAATCTGAGGGTGAGAAAGGGTTGACACACATTTGCTCATTGTGACACACACATACGTCCGTATAAGTAATATAGTATTTTCGACGATGCCGCTATCCGGGTTTGGTTTAGAAGAGAAATCTGAGGGAAGGAAGTATATATGAAGATGCCTAATTGATTTTGGGTTGAAGTCAGAGTTTCTGTTGCATTACCTCTCTTTTTACCTGTATATATAAAAAACTGAATTGGATGTAAAATTTAATGTTTTGACTCTAAATACCGCCATGTCACACGCTGCTGTCAACAAAAATATTTCACTGTTCCCCTTTTTTATGGAAGAAACCCATAATTGAAATATGAAATTCTAAATTTAATCTTAAAGTCCAAAATTTTGACTGCGCGATTCGTAGAATTTAAAAAGGGAATCTCATTCTGAATACGCCTCTTTGGTATCTTGAATTTCTTAATATTTCTAAAATATGTAAATTATTTTATAGTAGATTTGGGCTTATAGAACAAAAGTTATTTCGCATACGAGCATCAAATAATTGTAAAACGTACGCCACTGAATTCTTATTCTCTCTCACTCACTAACTCTGCTCAAAGCGCTTGACATAGAAAGCTGAATTTTTCAAAACTCAAATTACAGGGGGTTATTAAAATAACTCCCTAAATATGAGGATACTTTTTAACTCAAATAGTACCTACTTGCTATTTTGAATAACCGCGAAATTCGTTCCATTTTATTTTAGTTTCGAAGTGAAAACCTCAGCGCGCTTTTTCCTGGATAGTAAATGAAACTGAGTCGTCATGTAACGCCCATTCGGGTATCAAGATAACGGCTGCGAGTGGAAATTTCGAATTTGGTTGACGATAACTTGTTTTTGGTAAGCCGATTTTCCGTTTCGGAGTTATAACGTCAGCTGTGCGATTTTTCAAAATATTGCTCCTATACACGATAAATAAATTAATTTCCATGAAATATTTTCTGGGCACGTTCCTTTTGCTGATCTTCCGAACTCTCTTGAAATTAGTAAATATTTCGGACCTATATATTTGGGTCGTTCTAACGCGGAAAAATAAACCGAGAAGATAGTTTTATAGGGAATTTCTAGGAGAAACACTAAATGCTCCTTCTAAATGTTGCTGTCGCGAAGATGGACTATTGCGGGAAAATGTAAAAACATCGATTTATGGATTAAAAAAATAAGGAATCTACGCCAAAAACTATACTACAAGACACTTTAGAAATTATGATGCCTTTTATACAGGGCGAGCCAGTTGAAATTAAACGTTTTGCAATTTAGATTTTTGATCCGACACGTCACCACTTAATATTTTATTACTGGAAAGTCAAATAATCTGGAGCAACCAAACTTTCGCATATTAAAGAAGGGTGATATGAGCAGAACATACCAAAAAATCTCATTGATCCGATTGAAAATGCCGAATTGATTAATTTTTTGATTTTCAGTCTGAAAAATCTACTTTAATCGTACATGCCAGCCAACATATAATTATTAAAAAAAAAACACATATTCGCATACTTCGGTATCTCTGCTAGAAAAAAGTTTTATGACAATTTTTCGTACGAGATCGGGAAATACTAGAAAATCGATGTTAAAGTGAAATATGCAATTTTTTTTTTAAATTTTTCAAGGTTTCCATACTTCGGAATTTTTAGGAGTTTGAATTGATAGCTTTATTGTTGATTCATGATGAGAAATTTGAACGAATACATCTTCCAATATTTTGACATGACGTTTAGGTTAAAATATGTGGATTTATACATTTAATTGCGTGAAAGTTCTTTGACAATGGTTTGAAGCTAGAGAAATGGGTCAGAATCGGAAAAGGTGGAGATTTTCTGGGGATTAGGTAAAGTTTCTGTCGATTTTATGGCAGATTTCGAAGTAAAATGTAATTTTCAGCAAATCGATGCATATGATTTTAGTGGTAAGTATGTATTTTATTGCAAATCTCATTTAAAACGATTTGAATCCGGGAGAATGGGCCAGAATAAGGGAATTACGTCATTTCTTATAGGCAATTTCGATTCGAAATTGTGGTAAGTAATTTCAAATTATACAGGGTGTTTCACCTAAACGCCAAGCATACCTCGTGAAACAACAGCACGGACAGCAGGACAGGAACGCGACTCAGGAACTGGATCGACAGGAACGACGCCAACCTACCGGACAGAAGAACAAGGATTGCGCAATACCACGTCGCCGACGCCACGCTGGGCATAGGAATAGCGCATACGCCACAGCGACCACGATGACGGAACTGCAGTCTAATAACCTGCCAGTAATGTTCAATACGATGCGCCAGCCAGCCCTCGCAGCCCCTAGGGTCACGTACAACTACAAGAACGCCGACTGGATAAACTTCAGGAGAGACATCAACGCGGAGTTAAGGATAACTCGCGACTTGGACACCCCTGCAAAGATAGAGGAAACCATAGAAGTCATGACCAAGATAATAAGCGCCGCAAAAGAACACAACATCACCAGGAACCCGGACCTCAAGCAAGGCAAGCCGCCCCTACATATCCAGGAACAGATCGCGAGAAGGAACCAACTACGCAGGACATATCAAAATACACGTAACCCGAACGACAGAACAGCTTACCTGGAAGAATGCGAACTCACACGAGTCATGCTGAATTCAGACAACAATGAGGCCTGGAACAACAGAATCACATCCGGTAGCCGTGAAAACAACATATGGAAGCACATCAAGAAAATGAAGAGCAGCAAAAGCCCCTGAACAGTCCCACCTCTCAAAGTGACGAGAGACAGCGTAGAACACATCATCGTGGACAGGACAGAGAAGGCGGATGCGTTCACAGAATACTTCGCCAATATCAGCAGCCTGAAGGAGAATCTATCAGACGACAGGACAAGAAGAAGAGTTCAGAGGACAACTGACGAAATCGAAGCGCTGCCGCTGC
This sequence comes from Pissodes strobi, assembly GCA_016904865.1. Classification (NCBI taxonomy): domain Eukaryota; kingdom Metazoa; phylum Arthropoda; class Insecta; order Coleoptera; family Curculionidae; genus Pissodes; species Pissodes strobi. The sequence goes on along the minus strand of MU182783.1, from coordinate 169,759 downwards.
AGGACATGGGCAGGATAATCACGAGCTCCAGGGATCTAAGGAGGATCATAAACAAAGCCAGACCGTACAAAGCGCCAGTACCGTTCGAAATAGTCATGAAGGATGACGAGTTCCTCCCGAATAAACCCCTTGTCCAGCTGACGTACATCATCAATACCTCCATCAGACTACACTATTTCTCGAGGACATGGAACAGCCAGGATCATCGTCATCGTTAAACCAGGGAAGGACAGGAGCCAAACCCCATCGTACAGGCCCATTTCCTTGCTATCCGCCCCAGGAAAGGTCTTCGAAAGAGTGCTCAACCAATAAATCAACGCGGAGCTGCCGACACTAGGAACCATCATACCAGAACAGTTCGGATTCCAGAGAGAAAAATCGACAACCACGCAAATAATACCAAGAAGACGACAATAGCGTCACTCCTGGACATAGAAAAGGCTTATGACATGACTACCAAGATGCACGAAGCAGGAATCACGCCGGCAATCACGAAGACCGTCAAAGGACAGGACAACAACAACACTGATCAACGGGACAGAATCAAGGACAAGGACAATAAGGCAAATACTCCCCCAAGTAAGCGTGATATCGCCGACGCTGTTCAACTTCTACATCAACAACCAGATAGCACTATTCGCGGATAACGTAGCAATCTACACATCATTAACGCAGCAAGTGGCGGCAACACAGCGAATAGACCAACACATTAGGCAGATAGCGGAATACTTCAAGAGATGGAAGCTGAAGATAAACGAGATCAAAACGCAACTCATCATCTTCAACCAGAAGCTTAAGAGGGAAAGAACACACATTAGGATCAACGGGGCTCGGATCGAGGACACGAACACCGTCAAGTACCCAGGAGTCACACTGGACAAGAAGTTGTCGTTCAATGACCACGTACAGGGCATCAGGAGAAGAGCAGGAATAGCAGCAAGCGCAATATTCCCATACATCACGCCGCAGTCAAGACTGGACAAGGACATCAAGCTCAGACTGTACAACACCTGGTTTGGAGCTCCGCAGCGAAAACCATCAAGGAGACACGCTGGAACGGAAACTGCTACGCACAATCATGAACTACAGATGGGAGGATTTCAAGACGACGAGACAACTGTATAGAGAAGCCGGGACAAGACCGCTAGAACAGAGACTACAGGAGACAGCGACGAAATTCTTTATGTACACGATGAGGACGCAGGAAATAACCAGGAACATAGGAAGGATGACCATAGAGGAGATGCCATTCAGAAAAATTCACAAAATTATCCACGAGGTGATGCTCTGAAAATCCAGAACAAGGACTAAAAACATTTCGGAACGTTAATAAAAGTACTTATTATAAAAAAAAATAAGAAAAAAAAATCATTTAAAAAAAATAAACAAAAGATTGTTCGGACAGTTAATAAAAGTATTATAAAACCAAAGAAAAAAAAAAGAAAAAAAATTTCGGAATAACAAAAGTATTATAAAACGAAATAAAGAAAAATAATTAATAATAATAAAAAAAAGTTAAAGCAACGCGGTTTTCGGCGAAAGAAAAATTGAAAAAAAAGGAAAAAAAAATTTAAAAAGTGTCAAAAGTTGGGAAAAACAGAAGCTTCAAAAAATTAATTCCTAAAATCTCTTTCAGGAGTTTCACTTCAGTTGTGTGTTTATAAAGATGAGGCACCTAATGTTATTTAATAACTCCTAAATGTGCTAAATTTTTTTTATGAAATTTGGGAAATTAAATAAGCATTTACGGATGCTTATTTTCAAAATATAACACTTGCCCAAATATAACCAGTGGCGTCGGTACGAATTATTTTTTTTATTATTTGTGTGGAAACATTGGTACGCCATTGACATTTAAAAAATATATATTTTTTTCTGGTTCCCTATTTTATTTCGATCAAAAAAGGTATTTGGTGTTTTTTGATACGTAGAACGGTTTAAGTGAAAATTATAATTTTTGAGTCGAGCAGAAATTAAATAAACTGTTCTAATTTTTTTATCCCGAAATAAAAGCAAGATATGAAAACAATAATTGAGAGGACAATAAATTTGTATTATAGGCTGCTTAATTCGAAAAAAAAATAAAAAAAAGTCAGTGGCTTACATTATTTGGCCAAAAGTATTTTTAAACTACCCTCAGGGACGCCACTGAACGTAATAATTTAAATATAATGAACGCTGAGCTAACCCCTCATGACTACAAAATAGCCTTGCCAAATTCAAACAGTCGGCCAAAGATTTTCAAAAAAACGATTTATTTTGAAATAAAAATCATGCTACGGCACTGGCATATTATATTAATTCTTTTTTATAAATCTTTAGTTCATTTAGAACAACAAAGCATTTTTTTTTATACGAAAAATTGTTTGAAAATACATTCAATAAATTATTTGGGCTACAAAATTAAAATATTATCTGAAATGAAAAAAAATACAAATATTTGTAAGAAATAATAGTGACACCTTAAATAAACAAGAAAACAACAACAACAAAAAGGGTTTTTAGTTAGCTGCTGACAATACAAATCTATTGTCCCCTCAATTATTGTTGTCATATCTTGCTTTGATTTCGGGATAAAAAAAGCAGTTTATTTAATTCCTGTTTGACTCAAAAATTATAATTTTCGTTTAAACCGTTCTTCGTATAAGAACATCAAATACCGTGTCCTAAATAAAATAAGGAACAAGAAAAAAATACATATTTTTTTAAATGTCAGTGGCGTACCAAAGTTTTCGTACAAAAAATATAACAAAATTTCGTACCGACGCCACTGGTTCAATTTGAGCAAGTGTTATATTTTGAAAATAAGTGTCCTTAAATGCTTGTTTTATTTCCCAAATTTCATAAAGAATATTAACGCGTTTATGGTTTATTAAAATTTTTTTTAATTAATAAAATTCAACACCCTGTATCTCCGTAACAAAACAACTAAAAACCATAGTTTATGGGAAGTTTATATCCTAAAATAATGTCAGTAATCAGCTCACGAATTGTGTAACCATACTTTTGAAGCATCCTGTAGAACACAAAGCTCGCATTGTTGAAATTTTCACTTTTGATTTGAGGTCTTAAGCATACACCGTTTTTTTTACATATCAAATTTTTGTATACTTAATAGGGTAATGCAATAAAAATTACATTTTTGTTATACAACGTTACCTCTGCTGGAAGTTTAGCCGATATAATCTGTCTAGACTAGACCATCTATTAGGTCTACCTGGAAACTTCAAAGCGGCCTCATTACTACATTATATTAGGCATAATAGTTCATCCGTTATATTATCATTTTCTTAACGAAAATGGCATGATTATCCTACCTTCTTTTATTGGCGTTTGCAATAAAAACTGTTTGCTCTAATTCCGACGCAATAATAGTCTGCGGTTCAGGTTGACCTGAGTTGAATGGGCCTATTTTAGGTAAAAAAAAAAGCGCCGACAAAGGAATTGTCACTTGCATCTCACGTATTTCTAGCCTTAGAACAATTGGGAAACCAACAAATTTAAATAGGTATATGTTAAGAGGCTCTAAATATTAGAAAACTAGCATCAAGGCGCTCAAAAATTAAAATCTTGCCCAAGCTATCGGAATTCAAAATAAATTAGATTCGAAATAAGAAGGATAAGGAAATATTTTAAAGAAAACAATTTGGGACACTCTTGTTTGTCAATCATGCACACTATACCACACTGCAAATGTCAGCAGAGCACCTAAGAATTGATAAACATTTTTATAACTTAAGCTTTGATCAACGAACAATCCCTAGTGTTTAATGTTAGCACAAGATCCAGTTGGATGTTCATTGCTATATCAGTTTCTCAATAATAATAGGTAAAATCGCTAAGGCAGCAGCACAAAAGCTAGGAGTGCTCTTTAGAGCAAAAAAGTTGCATACACCTCATCAGCTCTTACTGCTCTATAGGGCCCAGATAAGACCGTCTCTGGAATATAGGTCCCACGTGTGGAGCACCGCACCCAGACACTTGCTCAAGATATTAGATTCCATATAGGGGAGAGCAGTCCGAGCAGATTTTTGAATGCGATTTTAGGGCATATTTCATGTATTTTTAATATTGTACAAATTTTTTATGCACAGGGTAGTAAACAAATACCTAAAAATTTTATCAAAATTCATTTGTCCAGAAAATTTTCAAACATTTGTTCTCTTTTTTGTTTGTTACATTTAAGTGACTCTAAGTCAAAATGTAAAAATTGAATTCGGGTATTTTTTGGTATTTTCAGTTTTGTTCGAAATCAGATTTTTTTGGATAAAAGGGACTTTTTACTAATTTTTTTCCCTTTTGTACTCTACGCTTTTTAGTAAAAATACAAATTCACAATACGGAGGGTGGTTAAAAAAATACAAAATGATAGTCAAGCAAAAGTAATTTCTGTGAATCACCATCCTTTACTAAAATTTTGTAATGTTTTAACCACCCTGTATATTGTGGATTTGATTGAGTTATATGTGCAAAGGATATATTAGCAATTTTTTAAGTAAGAGTTTTAACCTAATAAATAAATGTCCCCATTTGTCAGTCATATTTTGGACAAAATTGAAAATATCACGAATGTCCTTGTGTGTGTGCATTTCTGCTAATTTTATTTTTTAATTGCTGTTTTATACCTTTATTTGCTGTTTGTTATTTGCTTGATTTTTGTAAATCATGACCGTCCTGGTAATTGGCTGTACTCTGGAACTCTTCAGTAAGCATTGCTTAAAAAAATGGCTAATATCCCTTTCGTACACACCACTCTAGGCCTTTTAGTAAAAATACAAATCCACAATACCGAAGGTGGTTAAAAAATTGCAAAATGATAGTGAAGCAAAACTAATTTTTGTGAATGACCATGCTTTATTACAATTCTGTAATTTTTAATCACCCTGTATATTGTGGATTTAATTTTTTTACTTAAAAGTGTAGTTATCTATGCAATGGGTCTGTTAGCGATTTTTTTAAAGTAACCTCTGCTTAAGACTACCAACCAAATAGATAAAAGTCCCCTTTTATCAGTCAGTCATATTTCGGACAAAATTGAAAATATCAGGAATATCCTTGTATTCGTTTCTGATAATTTTTGTTAAACTGTTTTATTTTTCAATTGCTGTTTTAGGTGTTGTTTTGCCATTGCTTGTTCTTTAAAAATCATTATCGTTCTGGGCTGTACTCTGGTTGTTTGATTGTGTCTTTTACCGCTTGTTTATTTTTGTTTTCTCGTTAGGTGTTAATTTGGTCTTATTCTTATTTTAGCTTATTTTTTTTATTTTTAATGTCGACCTAATGTTATTTGTAACCATAATGGCCATATATATTTTTGTATTTGTATTTGTATAAACCACATACATGTCGACTAAGAATCATTTAAATGTAACAAACAATAAAGGAAAGCAACTGATTGTAAATCAGCTGCAGTATATAATTGTAATTAAATAAAAGAAAGTAAAAGCGAAATAAATGAAAATAAGGGTGAATGAAAAAGAAACAGAAACAAAACTAAATAACAAAATATAGCAAATTAAAGACATAAAATAACATAAATTTAAATAAATAATAATAAATCCTTAATTTGGCCGAAAGGAATACTATATCCAATATATATATATATATATTACTGACACGAAATAGAAACCAAAGTGCAATACAGTGGAATTAAACTAAAATAAAATGAACATAAATTAGAAACAAAAATATGACAAAATAAAGATGTATAAAATGACAATAGTTTTAAAAATAAAAATAACTTCCGATATAGACAAACGCGGCAGTATATAATTGTAGTTAAATGAAAAAAGTGAAAATGAAATAAATAAAAATAAAGCTAAAAGAAAAAAACAAAAATAAAGTTAAATAAAATGAAAATAAAGTAAAATGTAACAAAATATAGCAAATTAAAGATATAAAATAACATAAAGTCAAATAAATAAAAATAAATCTTAAATTTGGCGGAAAGCAATGCTATGTTGTTCAGTATTTCGATATTTTAGTCACACGGAATAGAAATTAAAGACAAATAAAGTGGAATTAAACCAAAATAAAGTTCAAATGGGTAGAAATAAAATAAGGAAGTGACAAAATAAAGGTCTATAAAATGACAACACAGTTTTGCAAATAAAAATAACTACCGATATGGCGAAAAATGGTAGTATATAATAATTGTAGTTAAATAAAAAAAGAAAAGGTAAATAAATAAAAATAAGGGTAAACGAAAAATAAAGTTAAATAAAATGAAAATAAAGGAAAATATAACAAAAAAAAGCAAATTAAAAATATAAAATAACATAAAGTCAAATAAATAAAAATAAATCCTTAATTTAGCGGAAAGCAATGCTATGTTGTTCAGTATATCGATAAAGTGGAATTAAACCAAAATAAAGTTCAAATGGATAGAAATAAAATAAGGAAATGATAAAAAAATGTGTATAAAATGACAACACAGTTTTGCAAATAAAAATAACTACCGTTATGGCGAAAAACGGCAGTATATAATAATTGTGATTAAATAAAAAAAAAGAAAAGGTAAATAAATAAAAATAAGGGTAAACAAGAAAAGTAAAAATAAAGTTAAATAAAATGAAAATAAAGCAAAATGTAACAAAATATAGCAAATTAAAAACACAAACTAACATAAAAATAAGCATTATAAAGATAAATCCTTATTTGGCCGAAAGCAATATTATATCCTTCAGTATATCCATATTTTACTGAAACGAAATAGAAACCAAAGTGAAATAAAGTGGAATTCAACTGAAGCAAAATTAAAGTAAATTAGAAATACAACAAAAATATGACAAAATAAAGGTGTATAAAATGAGAACACAGTTTTAATAAATAAAATTAATTTCAGATATGGTCAAAAGCGGCAGTATATAATAATTGTAGTCAAACGAAAAAAAAGTAAACGTGAAAAACAAAAATTAAGTTAAACAAAATGAAAATAAAGTAAAATGTTACAAATATATAGCAAAGACATACCTAATATAACATAAAGCCAAATAAATAAAAATAAATGCTTGTTTGACCGAAAGTAATACTAATATTGCTCAGTATATTGAAAATTTAGTCACACAAAATAGAAATTGAAGTAAAATAAATAAAAAATAAATTAAAATGCAATGAAAATATGAGGAAATATAGGTGTATAAAATAACAACACAATTTTAGCAAATAGAATAACTCCAAAAGCGGCAATATATTGTAGTCAAATAAATAAAAAATAAAAGTGAAATAAATAAAAATAAAGTTAAATAAAACTAAAATAAAGTTAAACAAAATGAACATAACAAAATGAAAATATAAAATAACTTTAAATCAAATAAATAACAGTGGTGTCGATCTTGGGCGGTTTGGATCCAGTATTTCCCCGCGTGTCTCTGGATGTCGTCCCTCCACCTCGTCTGGGGTCGCCCAACACTTCTTTTTGTTTCCCTAGGTCACCATTGAAGGATGGCCCTGGTCCATTTGACACTGTCCCTCGCCACATGCCCAGCCCATCTCCACTTATTCCTTGCTACCGTTTCCATGACGTCTGTGACTCCTGTCCTTTTCCTAATGTCATCATTCCTTATTCTATCCCTAAGGCTAATACCCAGCATTGAACGTTCGATGGCCCTCTGATACACTCTCAGGCGATTGGCACTTTTTTGTATAAAGGTCATAGTCTTAAGGCCATACGTCATGACCGGTAGGATGCAGCTCTCGAACACCTTCCGCTTTAGATCAATTGGAGTTCTAGGATTTCTTAAGATGTGAGAGAGGTTACCATACTTTGCCCAGGTGAGGCGCAACCTTCTTGCAATCCCCATCGTTTGGTTTTCACTCTCTAACTTTATTTGATGGCCTAAGTACACGTATTCATCCACTGTTTCATTATTAATGTTGTCTATGGTGACCTGGGTGTTATAAGGACTCATGATCTTGGTCTTACCTAAGTTTATCTGAAGCCCCACTGCTTGTGATGCTTCTTTTAGCTTCTTTAACATGTTGGTGAGCTCCTCATGATCATTGCTAAACAGGATAATGTCGTCTGCAAAACGTAGATGGCTCAAGTACCTCCCGTGAATGTTAATGCCTTTTGACTCCCAATCCAAGGTCTTGAAGACTCCTTCCAAAGACAAGGTGAAAAGTTTTGGGGATATTGAGTTTCCTTGTCTAACTCCTCTGTTTATGGAAATTTTTTCTATGTTGAGGTATTCCGTTATCTTCACGTGAAAAGTGGCATTCTCGTGGCAACCGTTCCTGATATGGGTGGAGTAATGGGAGTCGACCCTAGCCTTGTCCAATTCATTTAGTACTGCCCATTCTTCTATCGAGTCAAATGCCTTTTGATAGGCGACGAACCCCAGGTGAAGAGAGATATTGTATTCCCTACATTTCTCCATCAGTGTCCGCACAGTCTGGATATGGTCGGTGATGCTATAGCCTTTTCTGAATCCCGCTTGTTCTATGTGTTGATAGAAGTCTGGTTTTTGACTCAGACGTCTGGTCAGGATCTTGCTAAGTAATTTGTACCAGCTAGATAGGAGGCTGATGGGCCTGTAATTTTCGATGTTGCTACAGTCTCCTTTCTTAAATAGGATTATGACCTCGGCGTTTCTCCATGCTTCTGGGATGCGGCCCTCGTCCAGACACTTATTGAGCAGGATGAGGATCGCTTTTTTCAGTGTTGCTCCTCCTCCTTCTTTCAGCACTTCTGCCGTAATGTGGTCTTCTCCTGGTGCCTTGTGGTGTTTCATATATCTCAGTGCCACTTTTAGTTCGGATGTATCGATCTCCGGTATTTCCTCCGATCCCACATTTAGAATTTGTGCTCTGCTATCGCTCTGGTAACCTGCGTCTGGCATTTTCTGTCTGTAGAGCTTTCGTTAGAAGTTTTGGATGATGGTCACGATCTCCTGCTTCTCATACACTACTGTTCCCTGTTCATTTATCATTTTTCGTATGGTCTGTTTTCCTCTTGTCATATTCTAGCGCGATTTCTTCATGTTAAGGTTGTTTTCAATAGCTGTTCTTATCTCTTTCTTTACTTGACTCGGTAGTCTGGCGAATCTATCTTTCTCTCTTCGAGTCTTTTGCAGATTTATTGTGGTTGCACTAAGCTTTGATGGTCTGCCTTTTTGTAGTGAGCATACGTGTTTCACTTTCTTATTATTGAAAATGAAACGTAGATTTAAATTTGAAAATTGCTTGGGATGGGATTTTTAATGGAATAACGATTTTTTTTTGTTGCCCTCGGTATACGGGGTGTGGCAATAAATTATTATTATTTTTTTTAATCCCTAAAAAATTAGCTTTTGAGAACTACCGTATACTCTTTGGATATCTTGTATAGTTTTCGAGATATTTAGGTTTAAAGTTATAAATTATTTGCTTTTTCACACCCTGTACATATAAAATATGCTCAATATTTAAAACACCGGCCTAGTCGATAGGCCATGAAATGTGCCTTAATATTTCGAAAATCACATTAATTTTGGAGATACGTACAGGGTGTTAACCCACAATGTCTCCCCCCTTTAACTTTCTTAATTTTTAATCTACAAAAAGAAATAAAAAACAAAATTGTAGGGTTTTTAATGTAGTTTTTGCACACGTAAAGAAAAAAATCAGAAAATTGTATACTATACAGGGTAGATGCAAAAGAAACATTTTTTATTCGATTTTTCGATTCTACGTAAAATTCTAAGAATATTTAATGTAACACACTATATGCCTATTTCTAATACTTTAGAAGTTATTGATAGTTGAAGTCGCTATTTTTTGCAACAGCCACCTAAGAATATAAGTTTTTGTTTAGCTTTTGAAGTCATTGAGGTATAAATATTGAGTCTCTTCAATTCGACCTCATTGCTTCGACTAGTGCTTTTGTATCTTCTGTTTTAAAAATGATTAAAGAATTATTATTATAATAATTAAAAAATGGCGACTTCAACTGTCAATAACTCCTAAAGTATTAGGAATAGGCATATGTTACATTAAAAATCTTTAGAATTTTACGTAGGAGCGAAAAATCGAATAAAAAATGGGGGCTAGACTTTTTTAAAAATGTTTCTTTTTTATCTACCCTGTACACTATACAATTTTTTCTTTAAGTGTGCAAAAAGTACGTTAAAAACTCTAAAATTTTTTTTTGTAGCTTAAAAATTAACAAAGTTAAAGGGGGGGGGGGGGACATTATGAGTGAACACCCTGTACATTAAAACCCAGACTAAAAAAAATTCTTCGTGTACACGTTTCAATTTAATAAATTTTCTTTGCAAAACGAAATTTTTCGCGTCCATAAGTTTACCCATAAATTTCAAAACTCTCCTAGCTCTACTAATCCTTTGAATTAAGTTTATCAACGCGACAAGAAAGTTCCAGGAACTACCAAAAAAGTACAAGCCGTGCAAAATTTAACCGCCTCCGAGCAAAAATACCGTTCTATCTAGGTCAAAAAATATCAAAAGTACCGCTCCAAGGGTTCAGCTAGCATAATTCGGTTTATTACAGTTTTAAAATTAGTGCAATATAACGGTACTGCTGCCAAAAAGATGCTGTTTTTTAGAGCGGAAGGTCATAAAAAAGGCATTGGCTCCGTCTGGCTAGAAAAATTCAATGGGAATGAGCCGCAGAAGTTTGTGCAAAATATACCCGAATTTTATGTTCCCTAAATTCAATTAAGTCCATTAGCCATTTATTTGAATATTAATTCGCTGATGAAACCCCTTGATCTATCGAAGCGTGATTTTTGAAAAACTTGAAAATGAGATTTTGCAATTTCAAAAATAAATATAATTATACCATGCGTGAACCAAAACTCTTTTTTCAAATATATAACAGTACCTTTACTACGGTGATTCCTGGTATAAAAATATAACGGGATCTTTACCGAAATTTCACCCAAATAATCTAACCGCACAATTTGCCAATAATAGGTAAATCAGTACCGAAGAAGTGGGTGGGGTCCACCCCCGAATTTCTCGAACCCTATTGGTCAAGCCGTTATACCATTAAGAACTGCTGGGGCCTTTTTGCAAAGTGATTTCCACAATCGAAAAGGTCCTACGGTCTTTGTTTAATCCAGTGACAGAGACAGAGAAAAATTCGATCCGAATATCATTTGCCTAAGAGCATGCCCTTGTTTACTTATACAGACGGAACTTTATCAAAATTCGAAATTCTGGTCAAGTTTTAATCATTGTTTAACTGACCAAGAACTCGATAAGCAACATTTGTGAACAGTATTTTAAGGTTTTTGTGTTTATTTTGCATTGCAATCAGGTATCGGTTCAGTTCCAGTTCGTGTGGGATCTTCAGTGGGACTGATTAGCTTTTGATTGAAGAATTTTTGAATTGAAGAGTATTTGAAGGTAAGTCTTTTGATTTGTTATTAAGCGATTAGTGTATAATGTTTACAATATTTATAGAAATCAGTACAACACGAATGTTCCATTTGATTAAATGCGTGTGATCCAAATGTACTTTAATCAAATTTTATGGAAAAATAGACTATATTTTTAACTGTGTGGCGTGAAATGAAAACTAAAAATAAATTAACAAAAATGATAATAAACTGGGGGAAATAGAGTTAGATTCACTGACATGGTTTACGAAACTCACACAAATTTGTAAAAAAGAAGTATCATAAAACAAGGCACATTAATCCGTATATAAATTTCGTGCTGTCCGGTTTTATCACTAAATAAAGGAATTCGATACTGGGGGCCCTCATTTCATTCTTGGATCTCTCTTTCTGGACTTTTATTTTAACATATTTTTAGATTACTGTGAAAATTATGTTTTGTTTCATTTCAATTAAATTATGTTTATTGCTTTGTTATTGCATCTTTGGGCTAGATCTAGTTCTGGTAAGGCAACCCGTGTTGTTTTGTATTTTTAAATTATATTTTGTTTGATTCAATTAAATAATACGTAAAGCATAGTTTCATATACAATATGTGTGTTCATTTGCCAAATAGTCTTCAATTTGACTTTAAAAAATTGTTCATGCGTTTTTGTCCACATTCTCACGCACTGATATACTTTGGAAGTATCAGTTTCCTGCACCGGAAAGTTATAATTTTATATATATTTTATTAATTTTACCTCTAATATTATTAAAATTCTTATTAGTTTTTAATTTGCTTTGTTTTTATTCTAATATGCAGTCATAGGAACAATCATGTTCCACACTAATGTGAAAAAACAAAAATAATACTAATTTTTACCTTATCACTTATTTTATTAAGTTTACCTTTAAAATTATTAAAATTGTTCTTCTTCTTATAGTGCACCTCCTATCTGAGGTTTGCTATCATCACAGCAATCCGGACCTTGTTGACTGCAGCTCTGGACAGTTGGACATTGCTACAATTAAACCAATCCCTTAGGTTCCTTAGCCAGTTCCTGCCAATGTCATGCCTTCCACTAATCTTTCCTTGGACTATCAGTTGTAGAAGTGTCTATTTCTGTCCTCTCATTATATGACCCAGATATTGAAGTTCATTCTTTTGTATGGTGCTAACTATTTCGCATTCCTTCTGAATCCGGTTCAGCACTTCGGCATTAGTAATTCTATCGGTCCATGGAATCCGCCACATTCTACGGTAGCACCACATTTCAAAGGCCTGCAGTTTGTCTCTCGTGTTCCAAGTCCTTCGCGGAATCCAGATTGTGTTGCTTATGTCTTCTTTAAATTCTTTTGTGCGATGGTTTGGTACTCTGGGCATTCTCTTGGATTTGGTTTTTTGGGTACGAGCACAAAAGTGGATGTTAGCCCTTGTTTAGGAATTTCTCCCTTATCATAAATGCGATTAAAGAGGTTCTACAGGATATCAATCACATCATCATCAAAGAGTTTGATAAACTCTATGTATATCTGATCAAGACCAGCAGCTTTGTCGGATTTCATAGTTTCCAGAGCATATACTATTTCTGCTCTTAGTATTTTTAGGTGCATATTGCATGATTCTAAAACTGGTTTTGGAGGTCTTTCAGCATCGAAGAGTTCTTACAGGTATTCTTTCCACCTTTCAAGTTTGTCCTCCACGTCAGTTATTATACGTCTATTTACATCCTTGATAATATTACTAGCTGCCTTGACCCCGTTGCATCCAGCTAATTCCTTTATCCTTTTGTGCATGTGAAAGCTGTCAAATTTCCTTTCTAGTACTTCTATTTCCTCACATTGAGCTACTAGGTATTCTTCTTTGCTTCCTTAATTTTTCTCTGTATTGTCTTATGTAGTGTTTTGTACTCATCTTATTGTCTTTACTCTTTCTTCTTTCTTCCATAAGATCTAGAACTTCTGATATTATCCAGGGCTTCTTCTTGGTTCTTTTTCTAGTTAGATGTTTTTTAGCTATTGTTTCTAACCCTGTTTTCTTCCACTCTTCCCCCACACTGACTTCATTCGATGTGCTAATGTCATGATTTCAGGATTCTTAAGGAGTTTTGGGTCTATGTAGTTGTTGAGACGTTTTGTAATCTTTTTCATCTTTATATTAAGTTTAGCTATAACTGGGTTGTGGTCGGAGTAAATGTCAGCCCCTGAGTATGTTTTTGCAGCTATGACTGCGTTCTTGTAGCGGTTGTGAATCGATAGTCTATTTGGTTTCTAACTGCATTTCCTGGGTTATCCGCAGGGGATGTCCAGGTATACAATCTACGATTTGGTAGTTTGAAGAAGGTGTTTGTTATCATGAGATCTCTAACTTGACAGCATTTTAACAGTTGATCCCCCTATTATTCTTCTCTCCCAGGCCATAACTTCCTGTGTGTCCTTCGACCTTGACTTTGCCTATTTTGGCGTTGATATCTCCCATAACTACTGTGATATCATCAAGCTCAGCATAAAAATCTTCACTTCGTCTTCCTCCTTATCCGCTGTTGGTGCTTACTAATTCTTAATTTACTTTGTTTTTCTCTTAATATGCCGAATTATGTTCTTAACTCATTGTCTGCTTACTCAAACTCCACATTTAAGCTCAGTAACGTAGCTAGAAAGTCTTTAATATCGCACGTGTGTTGAAAAATTGATGACAGATACTATCAGTTTGACAACATAGTGGATTTGCCATTTTGACTTGACATATGCCTTGGACACTATGATAAGTACTTTGCAACACTAGTGTTGAAAAGAGTTAATTTTAACGCCCGCCTGCTTTTGATGTCACTTTCATGGTTGATCATAGGAAAAATAGTGAATATTACTCTCGGAGAACTTCCACACCCAGATAGCAGCTCGTCCTGGTTTGAAAAACGAGTACTTTCAACACTCGGCGTGTAATATGCTATTTTCTATGGCCATGCAGTTTGGCCACTTTCCTGCACCTATCTTAGTTTCCAAAGTGTCACTTTCCAGCACTAGTGCGGAAATGCAAAAATATGCCTATGTTAACTTTAATATACATTTTACTAATTTCACCTCTAAAATTACATATTAAAATTCTTACTAATTCTTAATTTACTCTGTTTTTGTCTTAATATGTCGTACCCAGAAAAAATTATTTATTAACTCATGCAGAAAGTGTATTTCCCGCACTTGACTGCTCACTCAAACTCTACTTTTGAAGATAAGAAAAAAACAGTTGATGGAGCTAGAAAATCTTTAATATCGCACGTGTGTTGAAAAATTGATGACAGATACTATCAGCTTGACAGCGTATTTCATTTGACACTTAGTTTCGAAAGTGTCACTTTCTAGCACTAGTGCGGAAAGCAAAAATATGTCAATTTTAACCTTCATATACATTTTACTAAATTCACCTTTAAAAGTATTAAAATTCTTACTAATTTTTAATTTATATTGTTTTTATTTTAATATACTGTCATAGAAAAAATTATATTCTTAACTCATGCGGAAATTGTCTTTCTCGCACTTAATTAACCGTTTGCCGCATTTACTCCGACCAATTATGAAAATGAGAAAAAATTACATTTAAAGTAGCTAGAAAGTGCTTAATATCACACGTGTGTTGAAAAATTGATCGTAAGTATATTTGACACGATAAATGAGATGGCATGACACACGCACACAAGATAAGTATACTTGTTATTCAACACTAGTGTGGAAAAGTTGATTTCAAGGCACAAGTGTCTTAAGAATCTAAAAAGTGCTTTGTGTGTCAAAGGAGCGTATATTACTCATGTAAAACTGCCCTTTGTATCTGGAAGGATTATTCCTAACTCATGCAGAAAGTGTCTTTCTCATAACTTAGCTAGAAAGTGCATTATATCACACACGTGTATGTTGAAAAATTGATGACGCCATTTTTCCCTAATTTGATTGACACTGTATCTCTTACGGTTTTTGAGATCCCCATACATAGAATCGAATTCGAGCCACCCTGTACATTATTTTCTTACGACCCATTATGAAAATTATACAAAAAGCACTTCTTAGATTCTTAAGAAAACAATTAGGTAATATCATACACGTGTTAAAATCAACCTTTTAACACTAGTGCGGGAAAAACGCTTTCCACATGAATTAGGAACATAATTTTTTACAACCCCATATAAAATTAGATAAGTCAATTTAATAGTTTTAGAGGTATATTAAGTACTAATTTTAGAGGTGCGAGAAAGTGTTACTTTCAAAACTAAAATACGCGCGGGAAAGCGAGCAAAAATGCAGGGTTGCATCATGAGTGCACAAATTACTCGTTTTCAAATGTAGGAAAATTTCTCTCAGTAGTGAGTCAATGAGAGCGAGTCCTGTAGGAGGGGGAAGACTTGCTCTCATTGTTTTTGAAATGTGATTTTTTTGCAAGGAGGCTGTAGAACCTAAACGACTTGTATCCAAAAACCGGAAAATAAAAACTTTCGACAAAACCGAAAAATGCAAACCATTTTGCCCCGAGATAAGCCGTTTAGATTCTACAGCTTGTTAACCCTGATTGCAGGTTTAAAATTTGGTTTGAAGAAAAACTAGCACAACCTCTGAATTCAGACCTTGCCTCTTAATGTAGAAACTCTAAAATCAGACTCTGAACTCTGAATTCCAACTTAAAATTATTTATGAATTCAGCTTTAGTTCTATTGAAACACTAATTCAAGCTCTGAATTTAGCTTCCAATTCAGATTGTAAACTCTGAATGCAGGTTTAAAAATTCAAGCTTTAGACTCTAAACTCCAGTTGTGAATTCGAGGCCTAAATTTTGGAGTTTGAGTTAATAAACTAACGCTAACGCTATATTCCTGGATTTTGACCTTAAGCAATGGATCAAAATTTAGTCCATAACTCAAGCTTATAACAATAAGTTTCAGCTTTCTAGGTTCGTACTAGTTTGAATAAGAACTGAGGCGAGCTCTAAATTTAGAATTTAAGCCTTAATGTAGAAACCCTGCATTCAGACTTTGTGGTCTGGATTCTGACATTAAAGTTTTCATGCTCTAAATTCAGTTTTCTAAGTCTGAATTTAGCTTTAGTTCTAACGAAACATTAATCCAAGCTCCGAATTTAGCTTCCAATTCACATTGCAGGTTTAAAATTTTGAATAGAAACATGGATTAGGTTAGCCGAATTCAATTCAGACTTTAGACTCTAAACTCCAGTTTTGAGTTCGGGGCTTAAATTTTGAAGTTTGATTAGATAAACTAACGCTGACGCTGAAACTTATAACAGTGAGTTTAAGCTTTCTAGGTTCGGACTAGTTCGAATAAAAATACGGCGATCTTTCAGTTCAGACTTTAAGCTTTAATGTAGAAACCCTGAATTCAGACCTTTAGTTTTGGCCTCTAACTTTAAAGCTCTCATACACTAAATTCAATTTTCTAAGTCTGCATTCAGCTTTAGTTCTAATGAAACACTATTCCAAACTCTGAATTTAGCTTCCAATTCAGATTGTTAACCCTGATTGCTGGTTTAAAATTTTGAGTAGAAACATGGGTTAGGTTAGTTAAATTCAATTTAGACTTAGACTGTAAACTCCAGTTTTGAATTTGAGGCTTAAATTTTAAAGTTTGAGTACATAAACTAAAGTCAACTCTATATTCCTGGGTTTTAACGTTAAGCAATAGATCAAATTTTTGTTTCCGAATTCAAGCTTATAACTGTGAATTTAAGTTTCTAGGTCCGAACTAATTTGAATTGAATTGATTATTATTATTTTTATTATTATTATTATTATTCAGTCTGAATTCAGCTTTAGTTTTAATAAAAGAGTAGGTAATCCAAACTCTGAATTTAGGTTTCAATTCAGATTGTAAACTTTGATTTCAACCTTTAAATTTTGAGGAAAACTATGGTTCAGGCTAATTAGACTTGGCAGACTGACTTAAAGCTCTATTAGAATACAAATTATCAAAACCAGTTCCAACTCTGAATTCGCAGCCTTAACTGAACCAGAACACTAAACTTAGCCTTGACAATATGAATTCAGACCCTAAAATCTATGTTTATACTTTAATTAACATTCTAAACTCTAAATTTAAATACATTCAGTTCAGACTTTAGACTGCAAACTCTAAATTTAGAAATTTGGTTTTGAATTCGGGTATCAATTTTAAATTTATAGTACATAAACTAATGCCAACACTATATTCTTGAGTTTTGACCTTAAACAACGAATCAAATTTGTAGCTCTAAATTCAATTTTACAACTGAGAATTTGGGCTCGCTAGATGCGGCGTTAAGTTTAAATAAAAATTAGGGCGAACTCTGAGTTCAAACTTTAAGCCTAATCCAATATTGAAGCTCTAAATTCAGGCGCTTAGCTCAGAATGATGACTTTAATGCTTTGAATTTAAGCTCTGGCTCAACCTGAATTCAATATATGAAGTCTGAATTCAGGCTTTAAGCTATGAATTTAGATCTTTAAGTCAATATTTACCCTTTTAAGTTTGACCAGAAGCTACCTAATGTGGCCAGACATTCTGAAGTCAAACTTCAGAATATCTGGTCACATCTAACATTAACTGGTCAAATTTAAAAAGGTAAATATAGACTTAGATGATGACATGACATGATGAGAGCACCTCCTCTTCTTCTTCCTTTTCCAATGAGAGCGAGTCCTCCCCATCCGAGAGGACTCGCTCTAATTAACTCACTACTCATTACGGATATGAAAATACGTTTTCAAACGAGGAGGACGTTCCCTGCAGTACTTTGAGCGCTCGTGATGTAATATGCTACCTCTACGGCCGTGCAGTTTTGCTCTTTCCCGCACGTATTTTAGTGTCACTTTCTCGCAACTCTAAAATTAATACTTAATATACCTCTAAAACTGTTTATTTTAATATGCGGTAAAAAAAAAACATTATGTTCCTAATTCATGCGGAAAGCGTCTTTCCTGATAGTTGATTTTAACACGGTCGTGCGTTTCTGTCCACATTCCTGCGCAAATTTAAGTGTCGGGAAAGCAAAAATATGCTTATTTTGACCTTAAAATATGCAGTTTATTAACTTACCTCTAAGATTATTAATATTTTTATTAATTTTTAATTGAGTGTTGAAAGGTTGATTTCAACACGTGTGAGATATTACATATTTTTCTGAAAGCACTCAATGTGTCACGCCTCTTGCTAAAACCCTCCCTGATTAAAAACTATTGCTTTCCACACTTGTTATGTAATGGACTATTCTATAACTTTTTATCAGGCAATTGAATTTAATGAATTCAAATGTTTGTGGCTTTATTTATTATATTCTCTACGCTATTCTCTTCAACTTATGGACTGTATTTTCTTCCAGATAGAAGTGATGGATTTAAGCGTACGCAAGCCTCAACCAGTTCCCACATACGTCTATCAGGGTGCCTACGTGAGTCGAGATCTTCCACCGTTTACGTACCATCCATCAACCTACGTACCAGCTTCCATGGAACCTCCAGTTTCACATCTAGGATTATTTCAACAGCTCCAGTATGCGCCACAAGCATCTCCACCTCGAGAGCCGGTGCCAGTGCGTTCTCCAGAAGTTTCTACTGCGACCACACCCGAAAGAAATAATTACAAAATTCCAGTTTCGAGACCGTTCAAAGCAATGAATTCACCTAAATCGAGGTCGTTCAATTTGGTCTCAGCCTTGGATCCCGCTTTCGAGGCCGAATACGAAGAATACCGCAATGAAATATTATCACGAGTATCCCACGACGAGCCCATATCGAACAGAAATATGAAAAGAAACATTCCGAGCAATCCGGAAAAGAGCAACGATCCAGAATATCTGGAAAAGCGGAAGAAAAACAACGAGGCCGCAAAAAAATCACGGGAAGCTAGAAAGGCAAAAGAGGATGAGTTGGCCATAAGAGTAGCCTTCCTGGAAAAGGAAAATTTGAAAATGAAGTTCAAATTGGCAGCGATAGAAAGGGAGAAAAAAATGATACTAATGAGAAGAAATCAAATTTAAAAGAGTTAATAATATCGGGATATACAGGGTAGCACACTCTAATTTGAGTTCTGATCTAATTTGAAATTCTGATACAGGTTGTCTTAAAATATTTCATTAAGTATAGGCAATTTCACTGAAAATTTCAGATACATTTTATATGTGTGTGACATAATTGCAACAAGTATAAGTACCAAAATCAACAAATGGTCTTATAGTTCGGCTATAGTTTGGATTATTTTTTCTTGGTTTGTGTTAAAAAAATAAGAAGCGGATCCAAACGGTTTTAATTCCATTCGTTATTTGTATCATGTGATATTGACACAGATAGTTTCTTTGAAATGTGCACTCTTTGATTAAAAATAATGTTAAATTCTTAGTCAAGACTATGTAGCTATATTAATAATTAAGAATTTTATCAGACTCAAAATTTAGTGTTGTGTCTATTTGATCTCACTAGTTAAGCAAAAGCTGTGATTTTTTTTAAGAAAAAGTATTTTCTACTGCTAGGAATATTAATAGAAATATATCGAGGATTATTATTTGTACATTTATTCAATATTAAATTTTGGTGTGTGATGCAGTGATTCCATATTTCGTATACTTTTAAATCTAGTTTATCATTGGTATGTATATTAATTAATCACAAAAAAGTGTAAATAAAATAAATATAGACATGGTATGTTTGTTTCTATTACCTGATTAGCTCTTAAGTATTTTTGAGTAGAGCATTAAAAACAGTAAAATAAATACCATTTCTAAACATAATGTGTTACCAACGATTGTGATTCTCCTGAAAAAACGTATGACAGCTTTATTAAAAGTATAATTTTTACAAATAATATGCAATGACAAACTGAACTTTAGTTCAAATATCTTTTGCTGTACAAAATAGACTGCTGTTTACTTGAAACGGATACAAAAAATATAAGTTTAGATCTAAGAATTGAGTTATTAAGAGAAGAAAGCAATTAAAACCAAAGTTTTCCGAAAAAAGTTATTTTAAAAAATAAAAAAACGCTACTCAGGTTGACTTTTCATACATGCTCTTAGTTCACTTCCGACCAAATTTAATTTTTTCATAACATTTCAGCACCCTCTCAAAGTCAGTCCAATATTAAAATTCAAAACATATATTTTCCTTATTAATATTATTAGAGAATTATAAATATACAATAATTACAAATTCTCCGACTGGAAGTAAGAAAATCAACACCTATTTAATGGGAAAGCAGCTTATTACAAACTAACACAGGAGAGTAAGTTTAGATATCATTTTGCTCCAAATCAAGCCATTTGAAATATATTGCTCTTCAAAGTGCGTGAAATGTCAATTTTCAAACGTCAATATCTAACAAGCCTTTGTCATGAATTTCCAGATATGCTTGATATTCCAAAAAAAAGGTTTTGTAAATAGTATTAAAAATCATATACATAGCATTTAATTTTTGCATATATTTATGTCATATCAGCATAAGCCTCAATCTACTTACATTAGCTTAAGGAGAAAACAAACTTTACCTAAATAATAATACAAAAAATTAGAACCTAAGAACTAAGAGTTAATGAAGAAATGATTTAAAAAAGTATTTAAATTTTAAAATTAACTTTTTTCGCTAGAGCTAAAATTTTAAGCTATTACTTTTCCACCACAGTCTGCAAAGTTCTTCTTCCAACACTTGTTGCACTATATACTATTCCAGAACGAAGCTGGAACCCTGCGAATGCTGTAAGTGTATTTTCGACACAGTGGCGTACTGTATATTTCAAGTAATATACTGATCTTTATAAAATAAAATACATTATTGTTTTCCTGCCTAACCTGGTAAAATGCTGGTTTCCTAGCCGATTTTTAAAAAAGATATATTTTAAGACATATATTTCAAATGAGAAGGAACTTTTTACCATGAATAATTAAAATAAATCAAATCAAAGTCTTGCCATTTTTGTATCACACAAACTGATGCCGGTATTATAATAAACTTCTGTTCAATTGTATATGAAAAATAATTAGTCCAGATTTTAATGTACTAAAAAAGATTTTTTAATGCCGTTTTCAAAATATTAAGGCACATATTATGGCTTATCCACTAAATGACCGGACGTTTTTAATTTTAAGCAGATTTTGTATATACGGGGTAATAAACAAATGCCTACAAATTGTATAAAATTTCAATTGTCCAGAAAATTTCCAAATATTTGTTTTCCTTTTTGTTTGCTAGATTTGAATGGTTCTTAGTCAAAATTTAAATTATAAATTTAGTTATTTTTACATATTTTTTCTTTTGTCCGAAATATAACTTTTTCAAAATAAAAGGTGGCTTTTTTAATCGTTAGGCTGTAACTCTTAAGTAGCTTACTTTTTAATTTTTGTACTACCTTTTACTCTTTTCATTTTTCCTTTCCACTTCTTTATTTTTTTTTATTTTTTCTTTCTTACTGTTACTTGTTAGTTTTTGCGTTATTACTTACTTGTATATTTATTTAGCTACTTATTGCATTTACGGTTCATTTCTTAACGCATTTTTACTTATTATATTTTTGTTTATAAAACTATTACTGTTTTCCTTCTAATTTTATTTCTTTTCTCGCTTTTTAGGCTTTTACTCATTTATGTATCTATTTATTGATCTAGTTATTAGTATAATTTTTACATTTACAGTTCATTTCTTGTCGTTTTTATTTACCCAACTAATGTTCATTAGTTGTTCCCGATTGATCTTTTTATTGCATTTTTTCATCTTTTCTCTGGCAAATTTTTTCCAGATTTCCTCTTCATCCTGACTACATTTACATTATTTTTTTCTTAACTGTTGGAGTTTCTATTTCTCTAGTTAACAGAACCCTTCTGGTTTTTTGCTAATTTTTTTTTTCTTTTTATTATTAATTAATATTAATTATAATTTCTGTATATGATTTACCATTTTTCTCGATAATTTCTACGATTGTCTCTCATTACAAATTTAATTTTGTTGTTTCAACGATTTTTTTGTTACTAAAATTCAGTTTTACTTTTTAACCTTTTTACTTGTTACCTTTTTTAGTTTACTTTTTAATTTTTCTACTACTTTTTCATTTTTATTTTGTCCACTTTTATATTTATTTTACTTTTTTGCTGAGTCTCTTTGTTTATTTAACGTTATTTCTTATCTATATATTTACTTATTTATTTACTTATTCGTATACTTATTACACTTACAGTTCATTGCTTGACGAATTTTTACTTTTTAAATTTCTTTTATAAAACTATCAGTATTGTTTTCCTTTTAATTTTGTTGTTTTTCTTATTTTTGCGTCGTTTTTACTTATTTATGTATGTATTTATCTTCTTATTAGTATAATTTTTTAATTTACGATTCTTTTCTTGTCGTTTTAAATTACCTAATTAATGCTCATTAATTGTTCCCGATTGATCTTTTTGTTGCATTTTTCATATTTTCTCTAGCAAAATTTTGCCACACATCTCTCTAGGATTTCCTCTTCACTTCTGATTACAATTACATTATTTTTTTTAACTCTTAGAGTTTCTCTCTTTAACAGAGCCCTTTTGGTATTTTCTTCAAATTCTTTTAGCTTTTTAATATTAATTAACATTAATTTTACTTTTTGTATATGATTTACCATTTTGTTACATCTTTCCCGACAAATTTTACGATTTTCTCCCATTAAAAATTTTCCTATATTTTGTCAAGTTTCAACGATTTTTTTGTTACTAAAATTCAGTTTTACTTTTTAACCTTTTTATATTTTTATTATATCGCTTTCTAATTTTTTTTTTGAATTTTTCGACTACTTTTTTACTCTTCCACTTTTATATTTTTTTACTTTTTTGCTTTCTTACTGAGTCTCTTTGATTTTTTACGTCATTACTTATTTATATATTTATATTTATTTAACTATCATTATTGTTTTCCTTTTAATTTTGTTGCTTTTCTTACTTTTTAAGTTTTTACTTTTTACTTTTTATATATCTATCTATCTACTTAATAGCATAATTTTATCATTTACAGTTCATTTCTTGTCTTGCCCAATTAACGTTTATTAATTAATCCCTATTGATCTTTTTGTTTCATTGTTCATCTTCTCTGGCAAAATTTTGTCAAATTTTTCTCTAGGATTTCTTCTTCATTCTGAATACAATTAAATTCTTTTCTTAACTGGTAGAGTTTCAATGTCTCTCTTTAACAGAGCCCTTCTGATCTTTTGTTCAATTTCTGTCATCTTTTTATAATAAATTTTTGTTACTAAAGTTCCGTTTTATTTTTAACCTTCTTACTTTTTATTGTTTCGGTTTTTTACCTTACTTTTTAATTTTTCTACTACTTTTTTACTTTTTCATTTTTATTTTCCACTTTTATATTTTTTTACATTTTTGCTTTCTTACGGAGATTCTTTGACTTTTTTACGTCATTACTTATTTATATATTTATTTACTTATTAGTATACTTATTACACTTACAGTTAATTTCTTGACGCATTTTTACTTTTTTAAATTTTTGGGTTTATAAAACTATCATTATTGTTTTCCTTTTAATTTTGTTGCTTTTCTTACTTTTTTAAGTTTTTATTTATTTATATATTTATTTATCTACTTATAAGTATAATTTTTTCATTTACGGTTCATTTCTTCTCGTTCATATTTACCCAATTAATGTTTATTAATTGTTCCCGATTGATCTTTTTGTTGCATTTTTCATCTTTTTTCTGGCAAAATTTGGCCAAATTTTTCTCTTGGATTTTCTCTTCATCATGACTACAATTACGTTCTTTTCTTAACTGTCAGAGTTTCTATTTCTCTCGTTAACAGAGCCCTTCTGATCTTTTATTCAATTTTTGTCAGCTTTTTATTATTAATTAATATTAATTTTAATTTTTGTATATGATTTACCATCTGTCTCGATAAATTCGACGATTTTCTCTTCTTACATAATTTATTTTGTTGTTTCAACGATTTTGTTTTGTTACTAAAATTCAGTTCTACTTTTTAACATTTTTTCTTTTTTGTTGTTTCGCTTTTTTACTTTACTTTTTTATATTTCTACTACTTTTTTCATTTTTATTTTCCACTTTTATATTTTTTTACTTTTTGCTTTCTTACTGAGTCTCTTTGACTTTTTACATCATTACTTATTTATATATTTTTTTATTTATTTACTTATTAGTATACTTATTACACTTACGGTTCATTTTTTGATGCATTTTTACTTTTTAAATTTTTGTTTATAAAACTATCATTATTGTTTTCCTTTTAATTTTGTTGTTTTTCTTAATTTTTACGGTTTTACTTATTTGTGTAACTATTTATCTACTTATTAGTATAATTTTTTCATTTACGGTTCATTTCTTGTCGTTTTAATTTACCCAGTTAATGTTCAATAATTGTTCCCAATTGATCTTTTTGTTGCATTTTTTCATCGTTTCTCTGTAAAAATTTTGCCAAATTTTTCTCTTGGAATTCCTATTCATCCTGATCACAATTACATTACTTTTTTCTTAACTGTCAGAGTTTCTATTTCTCTTGTTAACAGAACCCTTCTTGTCTTTTGTTTAATTTATTTCAGCTTTTTATTACTAATTATTATTAACTTTAATTTTTGTATATGATTTAAGTACCATCTTTCTCGATAGATTCTACGATTTTCTCTCCTTACAAATTTTATTTTATTAAGTTTTAACCTTTTTCTTTTTTATTGTTTCGCTTTTTTACTTTACTTTTTAATTTTACTACTACTTTTTAACTTTTTCCATTTTTATTTTTACACTTCTATATTTTGTTACTTTTTTGCTTTCTTACTGAGCCTCTTTGACTTTTTTACGTCATTACTTATTTATATATTTAATTATTTATTTACTTATTAGTATACTCATTACACTTACGGCTCATTTCTTGACGCCCTTTTACTTTTTAAATTTTTGTTTATAAAACTATCATTATTGTTTTCTTTTTAATTTATGTTGCTTTTTGCGTTTTTACTTATTTATGTATCTATTTATCTACTTATTAGTATAATTTTTTCTTTTATGGTTCATTTCTTGTCGTTTCCATTTGCCCAATTAATGTTCATTAATTATTCCCGATTGATCTTTTTGTTGCATTTTTCCATCTTTTCTCTGGCAAAATTTTGCCAAACTTTTCTCCAGGATTTCCTGTTTACTCCTGATTACAATTACGTTCTTTTTTTTCTTAACTGTCAGAATTTCTATTTCTCTCGTTTGGTCTTTTGTACGATTTCTTTTAGCTTTTTAATATTAATTAATATTCATTTTACCTTTTGTATATGATTTACCATTTTGCTTTTCTCGATAAATTCTACGATTTTCTTTCCTTACAAATTTTACTTTGTTAAGTTGCAACGATTTTCTTCAGTTTCATTTTTTAACCTTTTTACTTTTTTGTTGTTTCGCTTTTTTACGTTACTTTTTGATTTTTAACTACTTTTTTGCTTTTCCACTTTTATATTTGTTTTACCTTTTTGTTTTCTGACTGTTTCTTTTTTATTTCTTTTCGTTATTACTTATTTATATATTTATTTACTTATTTGCTTATTAGTATACTTATTACACTTACGCTTCATTTCTTGACGCATTTTTACTTTTTAACTTTTTGTATATAAAACTATTATTATTGTTTTTCTTTTAATTGTGTTGCTTTTCTTGCGTTTTAGGTTTTTACCTATTTATGTATCTAGTTATCTATTTAATAGTATAATTTTTTTATTTACCGTTCATTTCGTGTCTTGCCCAATTAACGTTTATTAATTAATCCCTATTGAGCTTTTTGTTCCATTGTTCATCTTCTCTGGCAAAATTTGCGGATTTTTCTCGAAGTGAAACTGCTTTCAAAATGTTTAATACGGCTAACCCAAGTTAACTCAAACTAATTTTTGTAAATCGCCATGCTTTAATAATATTTTGTAATTTTTTAAGCATCCTGTATATTGTGTATTCTACGAGGGGAGTTCAAGCCTAATGAATATTTTGAAAAAGTCATATTTCGGGCAAAACTAAAAATATCAAAAAGTCCCCAAATTAATATTTTACATTTTGACTAAGAATGCATTAAATGAAAAAAACAAAAAAGGAAGCAAATACTTCTAAATTTTCCAAACAAATAAAATTTTATAAAATTTGTAGGTATTTGTTTAATACCTTGTACATACAAATAATGCTTAAATATGCAAAACATTGCATAATTTATTGCATATGCCATGAAATGCGTCTTAATATTTTGAAAACCGCATTAAAAAAGTCTTCTTTACTTTTGGAGATACGCTCATGAAAACTAAATCTAAAAATTGTCGTATGGGTTTCAAGTGAACAGCAGTTTATTTAGAACTTGACTTGACGTTACGTTCGCAATGCAAAGAAGATTTAGACCAAAGTGGCGATCTAAATATATGCACTTATTTGTCTTTGTAACGGTACTGAAGCCAACGTGCCGTTAATAAAATATTTACCTATTACCAAAATAGCTTGACCAAAAGGACCACCAACGTAATACAAATCCCTAAGGAATCTGTCAACCGTAGTTAGATTTTTCTAATAATATGTCCTTTCTTAGAAGTTCCTTTGAAAAAAGGATTAATTTTTAGATTTTTACATCTGTACCTTTTCACTATAAACAGAGTGGGTCTCAACTTTGCGTAAACGGTTTTTTTTCCAGCATAACGTACACCTACATCGAAAATATAATCGGGAAACTTCGTTAATTAATTTTTTAGATTTTGCTGTCAAATAGTCACTTAAAAACAATTTTATGGCACTGGTTAATTCGTTGTTTTACCAGTGGCGAACGTGGGAATATTTTAAACAATTTCGATAAAAAAATATGCTACGCTACTGCATTTCAACATTTCTCAACTAAAATGGAAAAATTAAAAATATTTAATATTTCTCTTAAAATCAAACAAAGATTCATGTATTAAGGTATGTCTGCATTCTTAAAGCATTACCTAATTCTCAGCAAAAATAAATATTAAAAATAATTAAGATCATTAGGTAGGCATTAATTTTCTTGTGATATCTAGATCAAAAAAAAATTAATGAAGGATACGTGACAAACGTACCATGCCGATCATTTAAATCCCATTATTTACTATAGTTAATGTTCGATAAGTTTTATTTAGATCATTATTGCGTCACGTTGGAAAATTGGTTTAATAAAGGAAGCCTACTTGTAAACAAATATTTATTGGGAAGTGATAAACGTTCAATTAGCGACTAAATAATTATGATTAGAAAAGATTAAAAATATTAAATTATCTCACTGTTACTATAAGGTTGAAATTATCAATGCTCTGTTAAAAGTATCAGCTGTAGCTAATTTAGACAATAGCAACTGCTTTGTTGGGAGATGCAAAAAGAGCATTTTGAAAGAGCATCCTGTTGTTTTTGTTGAAGAGCAGAAGCTTTTTGGATTTTTTTACCTTTTACTTTACTCCTAACATTTTCATCTTTTGTCCAAGTTACAGAAATTTTAGCACAGGTTTCCCAGATATTTCCAGTCCCAGGGTTTCTCTCGCAACTTCAAATGAAAATAGTTGCTCGGAAAATGGCATGGGATTATGGCCTGAGTTTAAGGCAAAAATTAATATAGATTTCTGCATAAGAATGGACTCTACAGCACTTAAAAAATTGCGATGGGAGCACTGCAAGGAGTTTTACAAAAGAATACCAAACAATTTTTTTTTGGAACTACAGGATCTTATAGCAGCATATGACGCCTTTTTGAGTTAGCACATAAAAAGCTCATTTTCTAAATTGAAGAGACTGAAAGGAACATATTCAGACAACAAAGTTATGAAGACATTATAAGGAGCTTCATTAGTACGAAGCATAGGCGTAAACTAATTAGCAATTAAGCCATGAAAATCATTTTAGTTAGATTGTTAGTTCTTAGGTTTTTATTGGGATAATTGCTGAAAATGCGATTTTTGTAAGTTAATTTAAAAAATATATTCATGTACAGCCTGGAGGCCTACAGATTATGATAAATACGGCGTTGTGTAGAAATAATAATAGCAAGCTTATTTGAAACATGTTGATTATATTTTTTTCAATTTAAGAAGGGGAATTTGGGTAAAGACATTGTCTAAATTTAAATCGACTCGAAGCTAATAAAGTCATATTTTATTGGGGCTCCGCCATAACCCTTTCCAAGACACGCTTAAGCCCGGCAATAAATCCTTTGTCGTTTTATGAAAGGTTTCAGACTTTTATTTGGGCCATATTGCAAAAACATCAATAACAAACCAGTTAGGATCTAGCTCCTTCGAAGAAAAATAATTTGCAAAACGTTATGCAAATTATTGATGTATTCATTTGGAAATTAGGCAGTAGCCTCTTCGGGTAAGCCGGTGGTCGGGGATAGTCCATAAAGTCATAGGCCGCATTTTATGAGATAGGGCCTCTGTAGATATTAGTATTTTTGCCTAAGGTAGTAAAATGACATGTCTGACGCCACAAGGAAAATCCCAAGTAAATATTAAGATTACTATAATAATTAAAAGATATGGAATTTTCACCACTTTCCTCCAAAATGGCGTACATGAAGAAAATATCATTAGCTTTTTCTGGTTGGCCTGTAGTTCAAAACAGCAAATCCTTCAAAAATTAAACAAATAATAAGACAGAAAGCTATGGTTCTCACGGTTTAATAGAAGAGCAAAGTTTCTATAAATTTTAAAATATTCAAGCTGCTCTAACATGTTTCACGTATTTTATAGGAGCTCGAAATCAAGTTAAAATTTGTTATCAATTTTTTTTTTTAATTATATTTTGAAAACGAATCGTTTTCCGACAAAAGGGTGATCATTTTCCAATTCAGTAGGTTTAAAATTATATGTACAGAAGCAAAAACTTAAATTTTTCAAAAAATTTTAAAAATCGATGTGTTGATATCGATTTTTTTAACTTCCTTCAAAAAATCGAAAATATTTTAAGTCTACGAAAATGTATTTACTACTTATTTTACTACTATTTTTATTCATTCATGTTAATATCACAATCAGTAATGTGCATACGTAAAATAAAAGTATAAACTAACTAAAAGTCTTAAATAATCAAAGTTTAAAAAAAAAACAGTAAATCTTGGTCATTTAATAAAAATTGTTTTACTGTATGTTTAAAAGCATTTTCAGTTAGAGCTTTAAAATGACGAGGGAGCTTATTATATAACTTAGGGCAATAATAATTGACTGATAATTTGGATCTTTCAAGTCTGTGGTGATCTATTCTGAATAGGTCACCATGTGTTGTATGGTGATGATGGTAAAAGTTATTTGTGTTATAGGCATTGATATTTTTATGACAATAGATAATACATTCATAAATATAACGACACGGTAGGGTCATCACTTTAAGATCTTTAAAACACTGTCTGGTGTCTGGTCTGTAAGTCAGATCACCTATGACCCCAATTGCCCTCCTCTGTAGCTGCGTGCGCCGAGTGGCCCCAAGCCAAAAGATCATAGCATGCCACACACTGGAAAATACCATAAAATGCCTGCAAGAGGCAAAAATGAGGCAAAACTTTTTTAAGATTTTTTAACAAGAAAATATTTTTTGATAGGCGTCCAGCAAGTTGATCAGCATATGTATCGAACCTAAGGGCAGAGTCAATGCATCTACCCAAGAATTTTACCTGCTTATTTTCTTCCTCGAGAACTGTATTTTTTTACAACTGTATTTTTTTACAATTATTTTAAATAAAGGCATTTATTATTATTATTATTATTATTATTATTATTATTATCTCAGGCCGAACATAATGCTCTCTGTTTTTGCCTCATTCAACGACAGTCGATTGGCCCAAAACCACTCCCTGAGGCTCTCAACTGAGCCCCCCATTCTTTCTTTTAGCTCTTCCCTGCACGGGCCCGATTCAGTCACTGAGGTGTCGTCTGCAAACAGTAAGACACCAGAAGTCGGTACTGCAATGTTGATATCGTTTATATAAATAAGAAAGAGCAGAGGACCCAGATGCCTCATCATAGCCTCGCCAGATCTACCATCCCCATACTCGGTCATGTGACTTCTATCTTGCAAATAGCTGCCAAGCAAACGAACTGATATATCATCCACACCATACACTCTCAGTTTATCCAAAAGTATACCGTGCGAAACACAGTCGAAGGCCTTTGAGAGGTCACAGTACGTAGCACTGACATATTCCCCCTCTTCAAAGGCCTCCGATATGCACCGCAGCAGCTCAACAACAGCAATTGTTGTCGACCTTCTTGTTCTAGACCCAAACTGACTATCCGAGAAGATATTCATATAGTTGTTTCTTTAAAAGGGTCTCAAGGATCTTCGACACCATGGGCACCAACGATATTGGGCGATAGTTTCCCAGGTTATTCTTATCACCCTTCTTAAAAATAGGAATTACTCTTGACCTTTTCAGTACTGATGGAATAAAGCCAGCCTCTATACACAGATTTATGATTTTTGTCAAAGGTAACATAAGAGAATTTTCAAATTTTTTGATAAGAGGGACATTCATGTTATATAATAATATATAATAATATATATATATATATATATATATATGCAATGTAATGGTTAACACTACACCCAGAGCAATGTCA
>MU182783.1:100319-118862 GCA_016904865.1 Pissodes strobi | reverse complement strand
TAATCCCTCATTTTTTCAAATATGTAAGATTATTAAAATGGTTTTTGGCAATATTGCTTAGGATTATTTAACGTTAACGTCAGCCGTTGATTAATAACGTTTTTTCATTTGCTTAACGAAAATACGTAAATAATTTGGGGCCTTTCAACTCCCTCACTAATGAAGAAGTAGGAACTAAGCGCACATAATAGAACTTAAGGTGGCAGTTCTCACGGCCTGTTATTCTGCAAATAAACCCAATCCTTTTTCTTACGGTGCCATAGATACCGATACATGTAGCGTTATCACGTCAGAATAAACATATAAAGGAATGGTAAATCTCATAAATGTTCCCAGGTAGTTTGTGAAAAAAAACCATGGGTGCGACTCTTTCACGGTAACTGTACAATGCATAAAGATATTGCGGTGTTGACATCGGATTTGCCCCGTATTATGTTGAAAGATGTGTGGGAGATTTTCGGACAACCCTTTAGCGCGTGTCACCTGGTATTTGAATCCCGTTTGAAATTTCCTTTTCCTGGTTCATTGGCGTAGCAAGTCTTTTATTATGAAATTATGGGTGTCTATTTTAAGTTCTTGTATAATGATTGGTAAGTAAATGTACATAAGTCACAATAAGTGTATTTACAAATTGGGACAAGAACAACAACAAAAACCTATGGTGTACTCAAAAGTACTTCACGTCGACCTAGGCTTTATGGTCGAAAATACATCCAGGGCAAATACATATCATGGATGAATCCGGAGTCTCAACTGTCCCGAATAAAGATCGAAACCATCCTGACATAATGAGGAAGGAACTTTAAACAGCGCAAAGAGAGGACACCATTTCACCGTTGTATGCTGTACGAATGCTGTAGGGCACTTTATACCACCAGTAATGATGGAAATAAGCTCATTGACCAGGCTTTAACAGGTACGATAGGACTGGCCCAGGAACTTTAGATGAAGAACAAGATCATGAAAAAGAACCTTTTGAAAAACCCAATGGCATGCATTTTTTTGGAATGAATTGTATTCGAAACCCATATGTGGATATGATGTCAGCAGTGCTTTAGCTGGTGCCATATACAGACTGTGCGGGAGATGACAAAAAGCCAGGAGTTGTTATTTCTTGACAATAAAGCTTGATTGATTGATTGATCATGACCGGATCTTCCCTATTAAGTATATATTCTTATTTCTTGGAATTTAGTGAAAAATCAAAGGAAAAAAAATTAGATTCTTAGTTTCACATATAATAATATAATCGATGATAAAATAGATACTGCCATCAAAATACTGGATCCAAGCATAGTTAGCCGAGACCAGGGTAAGGAGCCTGGCTTCTCATACGTCTCAACAACAGAGGTTACCATTTACAGCTGTTATGCCTCTCCCAAGAGAGACATCCCAGAACTAGAGGAAACACTTACAATTGGAAGTCGAGTATAAAGAAAAAGCAATAATGGTTGGCGATTTCAATGCTAAGTCACCCCAGTGGGGTGGAAAACACAGATGACAAGGGGCAAGTAATAACGTTGTGGATTGCAGAGCAGGACCTTTCATAGACAGGAGTACGGCTCGATCCTGGAATTGACGCTTTCAAGCGAAGGTGCCAAAGCTACATAGGGCAATAGGAAGTAAGTGACAAAGAAACTTTAAGTAATCCCAGCTATATCACATTTAAAATTATCGACAATACCGAGAGGGACGCCCGGAGAAATAAAGCAAAGGCATGGAACGTAAAAAACCTCGACAAAATCATCTCAAATAAACTCAATGAAATATGTGACAAAACAAAGCCTCGCAAGAACATAAGCCCAAGGGGTAAACCAGCGTATTGGTGGACGGAAGAAATCGCTGAACTCTGAAAGGATTGCGTAAGAAAAAGAAGACAGTACACTAGGGAAGCGAGAGGAAACCAGGGGCCACAAAACCAACAACTATGGCACATGTACAAGGTTGCAAAAAAACTCTCAGAAACAAAATCAAAGCTACAAAAAAATCCTATTGGAAAACTGTCTGTGATGATGTTGACTCTGACATTTGGGGGGATGGCTACATGATCGTAATGAAAAGTATCCTGGGCTTTCCCGATAACTCAAACTGGTGGAAAATGTGGAATGGAAAGGGAAGTTATTGTTGAGGCTGAGGATAAAGCAAAAACAAAGAAAATCAGCAGTGGCGTCCCTCAGGGATCGGTGCTCGGACCAACCCTGTGGAACGTAATGTAGCAACCCCAGGGAGTAAAACTTGTCGGATGTCGGATTTGCGGACGATGTTGCCATGGTAGCCGTAGCTAAGACAGAGAGGGCACTGATGGATGCCGCAGACACAGCTTTGCTCAGGGTGGCGAACTGGATCAATGGTAAACAGCTACAACTCGCCCCTGAGAAAACTGACGCAATCCTTTTAACATCCAAAAGGAAAATACTGCCAATAGCGTTCAACGTGCGAGGAACAATGGTCAGATTGAGTAAGGCCGTAAAATACCTGGTTATATGATTGGATACCAAGCTCACTTTTGCAGAACATGTCAACCAGATCGTCCAAAAAGCGGGGAAGACAACGACAGCCTTGATGAGTCTCATGCCTAATATCGGTGGCCCCAGAGCATCAACGAGGAGATTGTTGGCGAGTGTGATTTATTCGCAGATTTTATATGCTGCTCCAGTTTGGCACCGAATCACGGAGAACAAAAAACTTATTTCCAGGCTGAATGGAATTCAGAGAGTTTTGTGCATCAGAGTGTGCAGTGGATATCGAACTGTCTCTTTGGCGGTAGCAGGAGTCATTGCTGGAATACCTTCTATTAGACTTATGGTATTGGAGCGCAAAGAGACATACGACGGAGTCCCGCAAAAAGACGCGAGGATCTCTCTTTTAACCAGATGGCAGGCAGAGTGGGAGACTGGTACATATGGAAGATGGACATTTACTCTTATTCCAAATCTACAGGCATGGATAGCGAGACCATGCGGGAATGTGGACTACTACATTAGCCAAGCGCTCTCAGGCCATGGATGCTTTCGAAAATACCTCTACGAAAGAAACAGAGCTGAATCAAGTGGTTGTCTATATTGTGGAAACTTACAACCTCAAAATGCCTGCCTCATGCTACAAGCTACAAGTGTTCTACAGACTGCGTTTTTAAGGAGCCAAAGAATACAGAAGAGGTATTTGGCTAACCCTATGACTTTTGCAGGAAGGTATTATGCAGGAGTTTTACTGGGGATTAGTTCCAGGATAAGGTCCCTGGTGTTGTCTACCCGAACCATTCCTTACCTGTGCAGTGGTTGCATACCAGGAATTAAAGACGCACTTAGTCTAAATAATCGCGGCACTGCAAGTGAAGTTAAAATTACCAGCACTCACAGAATAGATGAATTTGAGGAACAAATACGTGTGATGAGCGTTGAAGTTAAGAGCTTAAAGAGCAGCTTTGAGGCTGTTTTTGATGACACAAAAAGGGATCTTAGGCAGAGGCAGATGAAGTCCTGTAATTTGATGTTGTTTAACGTTCCTGAGAACAATGGAGTGGATGGTTTGTTCTAGAGCAAGGAGTTTATTAACATATCTTATTGGTTCACCCATAAATGTTGTCAGTGCAATGAGAATTGGAAAGCGTAACAGGAATGGCTATCAGTCGTTGCGGCTGTAACTCGAGTTTGCCGAGATGGTGCACAGGGTCTTGAAAAGCAAAAGTAAGATAGACCGAAGCCTAAAAATATTCATGGAGGCTGACCTTACAACGGAGCAGCGTACTGAGTAAATGCTCTTAAGAACGAGCTGAAGGAGAGACAGCGAAAAGGTGAACCTGACCTTATTCTACGGCATGTGAATGGTACTCCTAAACTAAATAGGCCTGTCCAAAACAATGCATCTATCACTTCGTCTATGTTGATATATTTCCAGAATGTTAGGGGCCTGCGCACAAAGCTTCAACTTATACATCACAAAAAAAATACTTTTATTCTATAATATTAATCTCGCATTCTTGACCTGTGTTTTTAAGCACACGCCGTGTTTTTTTTTGCTTAGTTTAACTGCTAATATTTCATAAGCCTCCAAATAAAACTGACAGAAGGAACAAAATGTAAAAAAATAAATAATGCAAAAACTACTACAAAATTGTCTGTAACACTTCTAAACTGTCATATTGTAATATTCTCTCTTTTTCCATTAGCAGAGCAACTTAATATACAACCATTCTTCTATGCATATCTTCAGAAAGTGTAAAATAATGATTATTTTACAAGAACCGTAAATTATCCCATCACATTTCCGGACTGAGAAGATTAGCATTTTGCCCGCACTTATCAACAAATCTTCTTTTTGTCAGAACTGTTTTGATTTCAGTTTGAGCAGGTTCAAAATGGGAAACGTCGAGTTAAAGCTGTTTGCACTTCTTAATGGAATTTTATGTGAGATTTGCTAAAAATAAGTTGTCCTTTTTAATCCTATTGAATATTCCTATTCGGCCTATGTGTGCGTTGAATGAGTGAATTTCCGGTAAATCTTAATCCGGGTATTTTCTACCCTGGCAACAATGAGTTACAAAAGATCCGTTGACAATCTCGGAGGAAAAACTTATTTGGCACACGCCTTGAATATTTCTTTATTTTGATAGTGTATTCGTCTATGTCGTCTCTTCAGAATATTCCTAAACAATAAAAAAATATATCTAGTATTGAAGCATTTTACACGTTTTAACCAAGCTAAATATTTTTGCGTCTGTACCGTTACTCTCGAAGCCATAAACCCTTTTAATACCCCTATAAAATCCCTTTTTGCTAAAAAATGTGACCTTAGGGATTAGAGGATGCCATCAAAATAAACTCCTTCTTAAATTGCAAATTATTGCTTGTAAAAATATCTTTTGAGTCTCGTCAATAAATCATTAAAAAAGTTGTTGGGAGGATTCCAAAAATTTGCAATGCACCCCTTACTTAAAAAGGTAAAAGCGCAATAAACGTCTTTAATAAATGGGGTTTTGCAGAAGTTTGTCTAAGAGTAACGGTTCCCCGATGACGAATAAATTTCAAAGAAATTAACAACCCCGTAAAAATATTAAAAGTGCGAATTTGTAACAAATATGTTTATGGTTTAGTTATTCTATTTCGAGCGTCTTCTAGTTATAGGTTCTGTTGCCTTATGTGAACAGGAAGATGAGGTACATTTTCTGGTACCCAGACAGTCCTGACCAAACAATAATTATACGAATCCTTATATTGGTATCGCCATCGTGGACATGTCGAATATTTAGAAATTCGTTAATTATTATTGAAAATTCTTAGGCCCCCGTGGCTTTGGTACTACAAATTCAAAGTCCCATCAGCATTCTGAAATTCAATTAATGCTGCATAAGATGATGTTGAAAATTCGGACATTCCTAATACTTTATAGACATTCGAAAAAAAAATTAAATTTCGTTTTATTTTTTTCTCACTTTATTTGAAGAGATAAACCGAAACGAAATTTACATTTTCAGCGGCACTTTTTCTCCGCAAGAAGACGGTCCCTTCGAATTAGATTATACTAGATTGGGTCCAGATAATTTTCAATCTTCAAATACAAGTATTTTTTTGTGTTCTATATTGTAAACAACGATTTTACTAAATGTACTTTATTCCGCCTCTGCGACTCATACATTAGCTACCCATACACCAGCGTTCATTACCGACATTCATTTTTCTAGCATTCTTTCCTTTCAAAATATTGAAGGGTTAATAAAACTTTGATCGCCCACTAACACAAATAGTTTTCGGGCCATCTTTCCTCCCAATTCTTCCCTTCGAACAGTCGTCTCATATTTTGAAGGGAAAATAATCTGCTTAGAGGCCACTAACGTAAAAATCATATTCTCCAGATTTTTCCTATCAAAAGCGCTTGTGAAAAGAAAGAGTATTGGTTAGTGTACAAATTAATCATCTGGGAGGATACTGTTCCTGTTAGTGTGTCAATTTGCTTTCTCTTAGATTTTTGGCTCATTTCAAGTAGCTTGGTGTTATACGGATCTATCATCTTATTACTTATTAACTGGCGTTCTTTCCTGCGAGATTCGACATTCCCATGGGAAAGAACGCTGTTGTATGGGTATCAATCTTGTCGGGCTTGAACGTCAGTATATCGTGACAATAAATATGGAATGCGCATGTATCATCTTATTACCCACTAACTGGCGTTCTTTCCCGCGAGATTCTACATTCCCGCAGGAAAGAATGCTGGTCTGTGGGTAGCTAATGAGTAATAAGATGATAGATCCGCATAACATCTTTCTTGTCACGCTATACGACGTTCAAGCTCGATACCCATAAACCAGCGTTCTTTCCTATGGGAATGTCGAATCTCGCAGGAAAGAACGCCAGTTAATGAGTACTAATTGAGAGGAACAGTGTCCTCCCAGATGATTAATTTGTTCACTATCCAACACTCTTTCCTTTCACAGGCGCTTAGGATAGAAATAACTGGAGAGATTATTTTCCCCGCATAATATGAGATGACTGAACGAGGGGAAAAATTGAGAGGAAAGATTGCACGAAAATTATTTGTGTTAGGGGGCGATCAAAGTTTTATTATTCCTTTAATATTATGAAACGCTAGAAGAATGAATGCCGGTAATGAACGCTGGTGTATAGCTATTAACTATATCTACGCCTTATTTCTAATCCCTATATATACTCTGCATTATATAACACCATGATTAGAATATCCTGCTGCGTGTACACCCAATACCAGAAAGAAAGAAATTTGATTTGCAATCTGAGGGTTGATATTTTACTGCGAAAAAATTTTTTTTTGTATAATATATGGGATATTTTAGGCAAAATTTTCAAGCGCCACAAATATATTAATTATTTTTGAGATTTAAGAGTAAAGGTCAAAAATATCATTCTGTGTTTTTCTCTCATTTGGCCTATATTGTAATAAAATGGTTCAAAGGATCCATCTTACACTATTATATAAATACTAAAGCAGTTATTTACGGTATTTTATCATCGATAAAATGATTTTTTGTAATACATTTATAAATGTCCATGTAAGATGAAGTGGGAACACCAAAAAACATGGCTTCCATGTTATAAAATACTTTCATCACCATGGGAGTTCTTATAAAATGTTTTTGCTATTTGAGAGATTTTTATAAATTATTTAGATTATAGTCATATTTTAGTTAAACAGAAGCGTACTGCAGGAAAAAGGTAGGTGCAATGTACATATTAGATCGGCCACTTGGTAGTATGCATATACAAGGTTTTCATTTATATTTAGACCCCCACTAATAGGCTTCCCTGTAGGTTTTAGAGGAAAACTTTCAATACAAAAGTTTTATAGTTTGTCTTGAACCACGAGAATTCATCCTTAGAATAAACAAAAGCCGACCGAAAGATTAATTAATAAACATCAAGTTTGCTATTTTGAAACGGACACCCTGTATACTATTGCATTTTTGATTCTCCAGAAAATTCTAGATATATTTCATGTATAATAATCTATCTTCAACTATTTACGAATTATTGGAAATTGAAGATCGACTATTTTGGCACCTTGTCAGGACGTAACATCTAAATCTTGTGAGATAAAAAAACGCTATCGTTTGACACTATTTTCTATTCAATCCGAAAAATGTTCAAATTTTACATCCTGTCAAAGTGTCAAAATAGTCGATTTTCAATTGTCAATATTTCGTAAACAGTTGAAGATAGGTATAGAATTATAGATTATTAAACATCTAGAATTTTGGGGAAAATTAAAAAATTCAAATGGTGTTCCATTTAAAATAACTTTTTTACGGTCAAAATGTAGGTTATTGTTTGTCATTATCCATACCCAAATTTTATAAATAAAAAATAAGTGGTCACAATTCAACTAAACAAAAACAAAAACAATTTATTATAGTAGGGATAAAATAAATATTAAAGACGCGCACTGTATATAAGAAATTTACCTAACTCCGCCTCTGAATACGTGTTTGCTGTCGTTTTTATAGTTATAATGCGTCTCTTCAGATGGCGCATAAGCCCAGGAGTAAACAGTGGCGCACACGACCCTTATTCGAATTAATTATCCTGAATATTACATTAAAAAACAGATATAAAATTATTTCTCTCAAATATGTGATAGTGATGTGTGTCTAGCGCAACCTCTGCTTATGTTTCAAAAACCTAACCACATTTTTAATTGTTATTATTTTTTTAGAGTAAAGTGAGCTGTGAAAAGCTATTGGTTGTTGTATGTTTTTTCGTTCTTCGTTCTTTATTATTGAAATTTAGTCCTTCAAGCAAAATTCTGGCTTCTTCAATAAATGGCTGTAGGTATATAGGCGAATAAATCTGAAGGCTTTCCTTTTTCACAATATAGACCAATGATCAGGGGTTCGTTTTACGCTTGGTATCTCATAAATGTTAAAAAGAATCGGCCAAAACTGAAGTTTGCTGCTTCTGGATATTGGCAAACCCTCCATAATAAC
This sequence comes from Pissodes strobi, assembly GCA_016904865.1. Taxonomy (NCBI): domain Eukaryota; kingdom Metazoa; phylum Arthropoda; class Insecta; order Coleoptera; family Curculionidae; genus Pissodes; species Pissodes strobi. The sequence goes on along the minus strand of MU182783.1, from coordinate 110,410 downwards.
ATTAGAGTAGAATGGGGCAAAAGGACGAACGTAACATATAATATAAGTACATAAGCCAGATTAGCCAGAAATATTAATGAAACCAAACGTTTATTTTTTAGCCTAACAGTACAACCTCTTACGTACAAAAAGTGATATATTTCACTTGAAAAAACAAAAAGAGTAACACTTAAAAAAATAAATAGTGAGCCGACTGAAAATGGGATATTTGCCCCACCAGTGGGGTAAAAGTCTCAAACCTGTGGGGCAAAAGTCCCTCACAGATAAACATGAGGTAAACATTATAATAGTAACAAAGACAAAAACTAAAACAAAAAAACAACGAAAACAAAAATTCAAATATCATGAAAAAAGTAAAAAAAACATGGGAAAATAGATTATTTACAACATTCGCAAATAAATTTTCCAATATTTTCATAAGCGCTGCACTCCTCGTGCCACCACTTTGAACATTTTTCGCATTGAACCCAAGCTTCTATTGGTGGATCGCTATATTTCTCCGAGCAACCAGAACCTGCAAGTTCATCCGAAAACAACATGTATGTGGCAAAAGTCCGCGTGAAGAAATGGGATTTTTGCCCCACAAGCTAAAAATATTTTCAAATATACCGATATTTTTTACCAAATGAGATTCGTGCAAATTCACTGTGTGTTACATACACTCACATGCCCTAGATCATTCCACTAATTGGTTTTTAAAATATAATAATAATCAACGTTACAATAGCTTATAAACTAATTCGCTAAAATTACATGCAAAGCGTATAAAAGTATAAATTACCTCATGGCTGCAAGAACACCCTGCTAGGCACCCAAGAAAACACTGGCCGATGCGGTTTCGTATTTTTCAGAACATATTGTGGAGGTGTTGTCTGATTTTGCTTTTTCTCTTGGAAATTTTGATTTGAGACTATTGCCCCGCGCGTACTTTCGCTCCATTCTACTCTAATAGAAATTGCATTTGGTATTGTTACGTTTTTCCCGTGGGTTCTTAACAGAATTACAACTTTGCTATTTTCAACTAATACTCTCTTTATTCACTATCACTGTATACAATTTAACACTCTATACTACTCTTATAACTTTACCACTAATATCTATTCAACACTCAATGATTAACTGAACTGCAGTGACTAACCGACTCACTAACATTGGCGTTAGGTCTGCTTATATATAATCTTCAATCCATCACGAATATTCGGGAAGTATTCCGAGGCCACTCTATATGATCTCGACGAGGCCATCGAGACAATTCCAGCGATCCTGAAACTTCGAGACCGGCCGGGCGATGAGTCATACAGACAGGGAAGCGAGCGGCACGGCGGAGGCTAGTTTTATAGGGTAGCACAAAAACGTTCGGATGGTTGTTAGGCTAGCCGTAACATTGCCTCCCTCTTAATTCTGATCGTCCCGATCAGCTACTTCATGTCCGTGATATGCTTTCAACCTGTCGAGGTGGACAACTTTCAGTTTGCTTCTGGGGCTACGCTGAATTCTATACACAACGTCATTAATTCTTTTGATGGCCGTATAGGGTCCTTCCCATACTGGTGTTAGCTGGGGAGATCTTCCTGTCTTCTTTTGCGGGTTATATAACCAGACTTTATCGTTCATCCGAAATCCCCTAGAGTTAACTTGGAGATCATATCGAGCCTTCGTTCGGTCACTGGCGAGACGTTTAAACGGTAGTCCCACATCATTCTGTTTCATCTACCCACTAGATCTTGTCTGGGATCCTTGACTTGAGGCACAGGTTGAACACTGTCGGCACCATGATTTCGCATCCTGGCAGTAGTTGACCCAGTAAAATCTGTCGCGAATCTTGTCAATCATTCCGTTAACTCCGAGATGAGCACCAAACTTTCTATTATGTACTTCGTCCAGAACTTCCGATACCCTCTTCCTTGGTACCACTAACTGCGTCTTCACTACTTTGCCATCGGCGCTTTCCCAGGCTCGTTTAAGGAGTCCATTTTCAACTACCAGGGAGTCCCACTGAGCCCACAGAGATTTAAAAGTAGATCCCTTAGTTGAAATATCTCTCCAGCTTGGTCTTGGTTGACGTTCTTCCTTAGCTTTTAGTAGCAGTGCTATTTCATTATCCTCAAGCTGATCCTATTTCAGTTGCTCTGTGGTCCACTGCTGATCAACCTTAAACTTGATTCGCCTAATGGGAGTGATTCCTTCTCGTTGGTCAATTCTTTGGCGATGTTTATAATTATCCTCACATGACCTTCTGGATAAAGCATCTGTATTACTATGCCATCTTCCTTCCCTATGCTTAGCCTTAAAATTATATTGTTTCAACTCTTCCTGACTTGGCTTTGAACTGCTGTTGTCTCTGGATGGAGCTGTAGGTCGTAGTTGTACTCGACAGTCTCTCTTAAAATGCCCAATGTTGCCACATATATAGCACTGATTTGAAACATTTCGGTTACGTGGCCTATCTTCTAGTGGCTCCCGGAACCTTTGTACTTGACAGACCCTTTTGAAATGCCCAGTCCTGCCGCATCTATAGCACTGATTTATAGCCTTTTGATTACATGGTCTAACTTCTGTTGGCTCCCGGAATATCCGTACTCGACAGTCCCTTCTGAAATGTCCAGTCTTTCCACATCTATAGCACTGATTTGATGTATTTCGGCTATGTGGCCTATCTTCTATTGGCTCCTGGAATCTTTGTACTCGACAGGCCCTTTTGAAGTGTCCAGTCTTGCCACATCTATAACACTGATTACGGTTGTATGGCCTAACTTCTAGTGACTCCCTGAATCTCCCCGTGGCCTGAAGAACTTCGGTTAATTTCTTCAAAATACCGCCCATTTCAGTTAGTTCACAATTGTTCGCCAAATTTTCTTCCTTGATGGATACTTCCCTGATTGCTGGCTTAGAGATGTTACAGGCCGCCTCGATTTCCAGAGCTCTACTCAAAACTTCACGGCTGCTATCAAATTTGGTTAGACGTAACATCTTCTGAGTTTCTGGATCTCTGACACCGTCCACGAAATATTCAGCAACAAGTTCCTCTTGAAATTCTTCTGTTGCTCCCGGATAGGCCAACTGAACGAGACGTCTGACGTCTGCCTTAAACTCTTGGAGGTTTTCACCAGGCTTCTGATCTCGGGACTTAACTTATGCCTGATACAGTTGTCTTCTGTGTTGGTCTCCAAATCGTCTCTCCAGGGCAGCTGCAAGTATGTCATATTCCCCTTGTTGGCTGATGGGAATTGTCTGCAGTAGTTCCAGGGCAGATCCATGAAGCGCTACCACTAGTGATGTAGCCATTTCTTCATCATTCCAACCGTTGGCAACAGCAGCGGCTTCAAATTGTCTTTTGTACATTGTCCAGGATGTTTGACCGTCGTACGTTGGAGGTTTGAAGTTTTGTCCTGAGGCGAATGCCCTCTCGGTGGGTGTTTGGTGTTTTAGTCTGGTAAATTCTGCTTGTAGATTCTTCACTTCTTTCTGTACGTCTCCTACTTCTTTTTGTACATTTCCAACTTCTTTTTGATTATTGTTTACTTCTTTCTCAATTTTCTCATTTTGTCCGTCCAATATTCTCTGTAATTTTCCTTGCTCGCCTACAATTACATCCAGCATCCATTTCTGAAGCTGGTCCTGCTCTGATTGTCTTTTCTCTTCCTGATCTTGTAAAATTTTCTGAAGCCGGTCCTGTTCTGCTTGCCTTTTATCTTCTTGATCTTGAAAAATTTTCTGCAGCCGGTCCTGTTCTGCTTGCCTTTTACGTTCATCCTATCCCGATCCGCTTGCCTTCTACGTTCATCCTCTTCCCGATCCGGTTGCTTTTTATCTTCTTGACCTTGAAAAATTTTCTGAAGCCGGTCCTGTTCTGCTTGCCTTTTACGTTCATTCTCTTCCCGATCCGCTTGCCTTCTACGTTCCTCCTCCTCCCGATCCGCTCGCCTCTCAGCATTTAAATTATCCATGAAATCGGCCAACATTTTATTTATTTGCTCCATTTCTGCTGTTTGTTGCCTTGTATTGACCATAGAATGTTATAAAACTTTACCAGAATCCAGCAATCAAACGGTCTCGTTGACGTACTTGTACTTCTTCTTTGAAAACTACTTCGCAAGTCCGGTCCCTTCACAATCCGACTTCTGACACCAATTGTTACGTTTTCCCGTGGGTTCTTAACAGAATTACAACTTTGCTATTTTCAACTAATATTCTCTTTATTCACTACCACTGTATACAATTTAACACTCTATACTACTCTTATAACTTTACCACTAATATCTATTCAACACTTAATGATTAACTGAACTGAACTGACTAACCGACTCACTAACATTGGCCTTAGGTCTGCTTATATATAATCTCCAATCCATCACGAATATTCGGGAAGTATTCCGAGGTCACTCTATATGATCTCGACGAGGCCATCGAGACAATTCCAGCGATCCTGAAACTTCGAGACCGGCCGGGCGATGAGTCATACAGACAGGGAAGCGAGCGGCACGGCGGCGGCTAGTTTTATAGGGTAGCACAAAAACGTTCGGATGGTTGTTAGGCTAGCCGTAACAGTATGTTGGATAGTTCAGCAATTTTTTTTTTATTTTTTTAAAATTTAATGCCTTAAACTTAATCCGAACCCATGATGCCAATAACTACCGTTGCCAACTCTTCTAGTTGTTACTGTTCGGTGGGTTTTTAAAATAGATCTAAGGTCTCGGGGAAGTGTATTGGAAAAACAACTATTTATATTCTGAAATAAAGCCCCTAGCGCCGCATGCGGTACATTGAAAGACACAGCCCACGATCTAGCACTCTTTACAAACTCTGTATTTCTTTCTGCATTGGTTATACCTATTAGAATAAATTTCCTCATCCAATTCGTCCAGTTCTACTTCTTAATTATTTATTACATCTTCTTCTTCAAGACTGCATGGCTCAAACTCCCGAATAAAAGCATTTTCATTGGAACCACTTGGTTCACCAGCATTGCTTGAAGCAAAAACTTTTCGCTTATCTGGATGATCTTTCTTTATAGAGAGAGAGACCTAGTGTATCACCAATAACTTCACTACTTAGCACTTCTTAACCTTTCTGTTTTTTTTTCATTTACTTATTTGTGAATTTGACATAATAAAGCCGACAAGATCAAAAGTAATAATGGCGTGCAAAAATGTCTACGTTTATAAATATAAGGAACGCTTTTGTATCCTCACAAACATTTTTTTGTTTTATGATTATTAAATAAAGCTTCTATTATGACAGTATTCATGATAATTATATAACAATTTTATAAAGGTACCATCTGAGTGCAATATGCTGTCGTCAGCAATAATATCAGAAAGAAAACTCTAATAAAATAATTTTATAAATGTTTCGCATAGCTATAATAAAACAATTTTTTTAGATGTTCGCAAACGAATGATCTGGTATCAGATAACACCGGTATACATATATTATAAAACAGATTTATTCGGTAAGCTAAAATGCCGTATACAAGCTGCTGTATAAACGTTTATAGAACAGTATTGAAATTTGTCGTAAAACTGTTATGTATATTTGCTCTAAGAACGTTCTCACGACTAACTTATAAAGCAAAATTATTCACAAAAGCTTAAATATTTCACGTGCAGCTTTAATAAAACAAAATAGTGTTCGAGGAGCATTAACAAAGCAATTATAAAATAAAATAGCACCGCCATCGCCAGTTAAAAATTATAAAACAACTTTGCTAGTTGGGGTGATATCGCCTTAAAGAATCAACTGCTACGACAGCTTTGAAACTTTTGTAGCCCCTTACATCTTTTACCGTCATTATAACATATCTGTCATTCCCTAACTCTATCGCCACCCCGTACGGGCCGTCAAACTTGTTGATCATATTTCGAGTGACACCTTTATCCCCTAAACAAGTTCCAGCCTGCAGCCATAACACCAAATCGCCTACTTTGAAGGTATCACCTGCGGTTGCAGCCTTACTCCTTTTATGGAATACGACCTTCATTTTACCGCCTTCATTAAATCGCCATAGGTTTCGCCTTCTGCCAACGGAACATTTGCCTTTGGAACCTCGCCAGTCAGACTCGCATGCACGTCATCACCATGTGCAAACATCAGCTGGGCCGGGAGAAACCACTGCTTTGATTCGTGGTATGATTAAGGCTCCACACAATGTCAAGCAGCCCCTCATCTCAATGAACCTCGGATATTGCACTCGCCTCTATTGCATTGAACAAAGTACGGTTCTGCCTTTCAACCTCACCATTCGCCCTTGGTGTAGCAATTGCATTCAACACGTGTTTTACACCTCGCCTTGCCAAAAAGTCAGCAAACGCCTTGCTTGTAAACACCAGCCCGCGGTCAGAAATAATACGCCTTGGGTACCCAAATTCGCCAAATACCTCTCTCAATTTGAGTATCGCCTCAGAAGATCGCAAAGTCTTCGTTGCCTTCACCAGTGTATACTTAGTAAATGCATCGATCACCTTGAGCACATGCTGATTACCTCTTTTGCTTCGGCAAAATGGTCCCACGTGGTCAATGTGCACCGTATCAAAAGGAATCGCCACCTTTTCAATAGGATGCAAAAGACCACTCGCCTTGCCATGATCGCCCTTACCGAATGCACATCCTAAACAAGCCTGCACATATTTCTTAACACAGCGCCCCATTTTAGGAAACCAGTAAGTTTGTTTCATTAAACTAAGACACCGTTCAACGCCTGGATGACCAATATCATCATGATGTTTGCGCACCAAACTAAATTTCGCTGTAGCAGGTACATACAAACGATCGCCAAGTGGAGAGTTCCTATACAATCGCCCATTCGCCACTTTGTAGACAGCTTTCACGCCCTTATCAGCCGTGCCCTCCTGCAAACTAATTACCAACGCCTGTGCCTTCGGATCTTGCATTTGAACCGTCAAAAACCAATCATCTTCGCTCAAGTTTACCATTAAAACATCAGCAATTGGATTTCAACATGTTGCATCTTGTGGCCCGCTCGATACTCAACTGTCAAGGATAGCAAGAAAAACCCGTCTTTTCTTAAGAGTTTTTGTGATACCGCCACTCACGAATAAAAGAAAAAAATTCCAATGCAATTCAACTCGCCGAAATCGCTTATTTCACCGTTCTCCACAACAGATAACACAATACGTAGGACCCTAGGTTATCCGACTTCTGATCTGTAAACGACTAATTTTGAGTAACAGAGTCGATTCATGGCGTTATGTAATTATGATGACTATACTGGCGAAGTTTTAAGGTGTAAGGCGGAAATATTAGTGGCTGTAATAATATTGGCGAAATAAAACATGTTACTAAAAATTATCGTTTACAATATTTTGAATTTACTTGCCACAACTTCCATGTTTAAAGTAAAATTTTACCTCCAAATCTCCCATAAAATCGACAGAATCCGCTGTTTATCTCTTGAAAAATATCCAAATTCTCCGACCATGGCCTATTTTTACATCTTTAAATCGTTTTCAGTAAATAAATTTACTTACCACAAGAATTCTACATATCGAAATTAAATTTTACCTCGAAATGTGCTATAAAATCCATTGCCTTTAATCACCATAAAATGTCCACATTTCCGATCCTGACCCATTTTTCCGGATTCAAACCGTAATTTAACTTAAACGTCATGTAAAAATATTGGATGAAGTATCTTTTAAATTTTCCATAATGCATCAAAAACAAAACCTGCTGAAATATTCAAAACTTTTTGGAATTTATTGCCTGATTCGGTTTACCTTCGATTTTCTCGTATTTCCCGATCTCCTACGGAAAATTATTATGGAATTTCTTTTATAGCATAGATCACGAGGTTTACGAAGCTGAAATTGATTTCTTGAAAATAGCTATGCGTTGGCTGATACGTACGCGTAAAATAGATTTTTAAAACCAAAAATAAAAAAAAAATATCAAATCGACATTTTCGATCGGATCGATACGATTTTTTGGTATGTTGTGCTCATGTCTTTAATATATGAAAGTTGGGAAATGGCATCAAGTAGTGTTATATATATGTTTTGTATTTTCTATAGGCGCTCAAAATTGAACTAAAAATTGTAAAAAAACCATTCTGGTTTAAAAAAAAATCATATTTTAAAAACTAACCGTTTCTATAAAAAACGGTGATTATTTTCGAATTCAGCTGGTTCGAAAGTATAAGTATCGGATCGAAAAAACTTATTTATCCAGAAAAATTAAAAAATCGATATAAAATTTTCCTTCAAGAAATGGAAAAAATTTAAAATCAATGAAAATGTGTTTACTAACTAACTTGCCAGCGTAGATATCGAAAAAAATATCAGTTTTTCTCTAGCCGATCTGGATGGGAGCTGGAGCTAGAGCCCAACATCAAAAAAATTAAATTTTTTTTTAAGAAAAAGAAAATGAAAATGAAAAAAAAACAGATAATTTTTTTTGCTCCATAAAACATCAGCCAATCTTTATTTTACGTTTTTAGCCTTTCTAAAAACTGTTATTTTTGCATTTAAGTGAAAGCAAATAAAAAAATAATAGGAAAACTTAATTAAAATTTAAATTTTAAGCTCAAAGTCTCAAAATGTTTTTCAGAAGTCGTATGGGGGCCCAAAAATTTGCTATGACCTAGGGCCCAACTCAATCCTGGTCCTAATGCTAGTAAAGAACGAGTGCGCAACTCTTTGTTAATAATGTGAATGAAAGGTCGAGATTTTCGCAATATTCTGTAACATTCACTATTATTCTTAAGTATTGTGGACCCAAAAACCTGCGGAATCTAAAATTTTATGAAAACGCACCCACATCTTCAGGAAGAAAAAAAACATTTAAAAAGTGCTAACTGTTTTTATCATAAACAATTTTCACGTCGTTCAACCATAATAATTGGCCTATCTGGTCACTAAGTAAAAAAAGGGTTACCACATTGTTGACTTCAGTTAAAGCTATGACTCCAGAATGATCTGAATTGAATTATAATACGATATTAAATACAATTTTATTTCTTTGTTTACAAATAACTTTCAATGCAACTATTTCGTTTGTTTAATGACATGACTCAAATCGTATTTTCCTCTCACGCATTTCAGCTTCACACCGGGACAGTCCTGGACACGTCCCACCCTACACAAAACGATATTGTGCTCCTGCAGATTGTGTCCTATTCCTGGAATGTAAGCTATCATTTCCTTTCCGTTGGACAGCCGGACTAAAACGCACTTTCTATTAGCCGAGTTGGGTTTTTTCGGTTTCTTAATCAGCGTTCTAAGAACTACGCCTTTCATGAACGGTTTTCCATCCAATGGTCTTTTCGGTAAACGGTACTTGTAGTGCGGACCGCTTCTATGCATTTGGGCTAGAGAGGCCATTCCTTTTTCTGAAAATAATAAATGAATATTTTACCAAATCTTAATTTAAACAAAAATGCGTCTTTCGACAAAATCAGTAAAATGTAATCCTAATTAGCTGACCACGCGAGGTCTTCTATATACGAACCCAGAAAGGGGTCGCTCGATATACCGCCCCCCCATAAACACAATAATTCCGACACCGCGTGTGTGGTCATCCAGATCGCAGGACTATACACGCTCTTCGGTCAGCCTAATCTGGCCATTATTTTTGGCCGGTCTCCATTCAGACGTGCAATCCGAGGATGAATGCGCGCTATGTTTTGCGGTTTTCAGCATTGAACTGTCATTGCACGACAGTGGACATTGTCCCTCGAGGGTGCGGAGATGGACGTCACCTGCCCTCCCGAAAGGGTAGTCGAATATACAGATGGATGGGTGGGTGCTAATGACTGAAAGAGACAGATACGGACTTGAAAAACCGAATCGTTATTTGATTCAAGGAAAATATGCAATTAAGCTTAAAAATGGATTTTCCTTGTCAATTAGACGAATAACTAAAATTAGGACTGGCCGTACTTATCCGAACAAACAGGCGTGTTCGGAATTAAATTCGAAAATATTTCAATTTAACCTAAACATTACTTGGTTCGCTTGAATTGTCCAGCAGTTTATATGAGAACCTAAATATTTAATTTGAGTGATCGTTTCATCACTAGAAGTGTGCAGGATAAATTATAAATACTGGTGCAAACAACCATAATCATTTTATGG
>MU182783.1:86140-99919 GCA_016904865.1 Pissodes strobi | reverse complement strand
TAGAGCATATCCGTTTATGTAAACGACCAAATATTCAGAATGATCCGTTTAGTGGTTTTCCAGAAACGTCTAAGGTACCATCCACCGTGAGACACTCTGTATAATCATTAATTAAAATGGTATATCACGGTAAGAAACATACGATAATTAAGGCAAATGACCTACACTCATTTGATTATATAATCATTAATTAAAATGATATATACCGCTAAGCTATATACGGTGATTAAGGCAAGCTACCTACAGTCGCTTAGCTACAGATCCATCAAAAAGAATATATATAACGGTAAGAAATATACGCTAATTAAGACACTTAAACAAATTAAAATCGATTTCACTTGATTCTGGTCGAATTGTGCGCTTCCTACGCAATAGGCTAGATCAACGTGAAATTCTACTTCACAGAAATAAATTCTACCCCATAGAAGGAATTCTGTGCCACATAAGGAATTCTATCCCATTAAAAAAGGGGTCACCACACTAGTTCATCAAACAACGTTTATAGACGATATAGTCGATAATTTTAGAAAATATACATTCTACTTCATTTGCTTAATAATGCAACGACACAATCAGACGGTAGTTAGACCTGAGGGTCAAAAATAGCAACGTTAAATTTCTAAACGGAAAACGGGCTGCTCGCCTTTAGTGTTCAGGCGAAAAGGAATATCAGTTTTTTTTCAAAAAAGAATATATACCACCTCTGTCAAGTGGCGCTCCATACAGATATACCTCTCAAGCTGGTTGGAACACTGGAAGTAAGGTCGCGAGAAGTAAGGTAGCGAGAGTATCGATAACATAAATCGACCAGAAAAAGGAGAACATCTCAATCCTGTTTTTAATAACATTTACAACGTTACATGTGCGGAAAGTTATACTTTTCCGTACGCGATTGTCGGTGCCCGAACGAGGCGAAGCACGAGTTAGGATCAAGATTTTTTCTATAGAGACACTTCTGAAAAAATTTGCATTTTTAATTTTCAAAAATGTACGTTACAATTTTATTTATTAATATTACACGTACAAATTAAGGACCTTTTACACGATCATATCAGTTCTCAGTTCAGTTTCTCACTCAAAATGTCCGTTTTGCCTACGTTTTTACACGATCCGTTCAGTTCAACTCAGTGGTGGTGCAACTTTGTGTTAAGTTTTTGGCTGCGTCCCAAAATGTCCGCGTGTGAATATGAAGCGCGTAATATATATAAATATACTTGGCCTACTTTGAAAATGATTGCTGACTGTTTGTGATTATATAACATTAACATCTTGATCTCATTTATAGTAAACATTGCCGGGATTGTTTAGAACAATATTAATAACATCGGACAGTTAAAAAATATGTGGGTTATTCTACCTGTCATCAATTATATTAACTTTAATGATGATTGGATTTAGATATTAGTATTTTTAGTTATTATCCTTCCTAGAGTACGTGCATTTTCTAAGAAGGATAATGATTGATTTCCGGTGTAACTTAAGCTGATTCGTGGGCACCAATTTTGAATGGTTTTGTTTTATTTATGCTTTATATTAGCGAGATCGATGCTGAGCGTCTGCCGGGTTGGTTTGAATGTGTATTTAGAATGCTATGTTCTGTACGACTGTAATTTTCCTTATTTTATCCATGATTATTTAATGAATTGTAAATGCATTGTGATACTTTGGCTCCTTTTTGTTACAAACACGGTGATATTTTATAAATGTCAATAAGCTCCGTAATAAATTCGTGATCCTGCGACATTGTACAATAAAGGGCCTTTTACACGATCATATCAGTTCTCAGTTCAGTTTCAGTCGCAGTCAAAATGTCCGTTTTGCCTACTTTTTTAGGCAACAGTAGTGGTGTCAGTTTTTGTTCAGTTTTTTAGTTGTGTCTCAAAATGTACGCGTGTGAATGTGAAGCGCGTAAGCAATCTTTCTAATATTTGCATTGTGATACTTTGGGTCCTTTTTGTTCCACAAACACGAAGATATTTTACAAAAAATGTCAATAAACTCCGTAACAAATTCGTGATCCTCCGGCATTGTAGAATAACAAACAACCGACAAGAACAGACAGGTCACAAACTGAGGCATGACGCGTTTGTTTACACACAGGAGTTCTTAGAACTGAAATGAAACAAATAGGTCTGTCCATCCCGTCAGTTCTCAGTCTCCGCTTACGTTTCCTTTCAGTTTTTATCTTTTTATACGTAGGAAAAAGGGACAGTTCGACTGAGACTGAACTGAGAACTAATAGGACCGTGTAAAAGCCCTTTAACAAACAACCGACAAGCACGGACAGATCGCAAACTGAGGCATAATGCGTTTGTTTACACACAGGAATTTTTAAAACTGAAATAAAACAAATAGGTCTGTCCATCCCTTCAGTTCTCCGTCTCCGCTTGGGTTTCCTTTCAATTGGTATCTTTTTACACGTAGGAAAAATGGACAGTTACTTTTACTGCACTCTGCAGACTTATTGCTGATGTTAATTGTTAGTGTTTTTGTAGTAAAGCAGGAAACTAAATGCTGCCCGCATTCCCTTTTGTATTATCACTGCTTGACAAAATTTTATTGGATATACCTTTTTTTCTCTATTTTCGAGTCTTTAAGGTACCCGTCTTCTACAGTGGTCGATTTTCAGTGATTTCTTCCGCAAAATGGGCTAAAAATAGTAGCTGAAGAACGCTTGAAACTAGGGGCATTAAGGTCCTGGAAGATGTAGGTACGTAGGTGGCATTTTTCCAAACGAATTTCCTCCTACACACTGAGTGGTACATTTCGCATGTTTATAATGAATAAGGTGAGGACTATGTGAGGATCGCAAAGATGCATGTTTCAAATAACTTGAAGAATGTACCGTTGTTAACCTCTTCCGAGATTACAAACGCTCTTGAAAAATGATCTTCAATGTTGTCCCAGGTTATCTTGGTCAATTCTACCCTATGACAGGCACCTGCTAATCCAAATGTGATGGCTTGATAGATAGATATTATGGTTTTAGCCTAGAGATTACCTTTTTCTAAATGCTGTCAATTTGTAGAATTTTCCAATATTAACATTTTGCCATTCTGCCTTATCCTAATTACAGCTCGATAATTTTGCTTAGATCCACAGGTAAGCCCAAAAAAAACCTTTTCTTTGTAGCCTTTAACCCCCTTTTCATGAGTCTTCTTAGGAAAATGGTTACATTGTTTCTCATACTTTCTCGAGATATGGCAACAACTGCTGCTTGTAGAATGCTTTCTGGTGTTTCTTCTTCTGAAGATTCCCTTTTTTTTGTATATTTTCGTAAAAAGGAGAAAAAATAGCGAGAAAAACTTAAAAAATGTTAAAGGATGCGATTTTGACAAACGTTTTGGTGTCAACTTTGACAAATAATTGGCGTTATGGCAACCAATACAAAACACATGTTGTCAAAGCTTTATATGGATGGCCTTGTTGTTTTACATAAATCGTATGGGGTGGGGTGGGTCAGAATATAAAATAAATATTTATTTATTTCTTGATAAATTTGATAATTATATTAATATGTTAGAATAAAGTAAGTCTAATTTAATAGCTGATTTACAGGAACGCTGTTTTCTACAGTCAGATTGGTTACTAAGCAACGATTTTAAAATTTTTGACATTCCTCCTCCTCAGCTTCCGGGGTTTGGCTATGCCAACCAATTCAGAGCTCATGTCCCAAGCTTTTATGAATCCTACAACAATCTGATCTTTGCCTGAAGATTTATCGTCCTTCATCCTTCATTTTCCTTAGCGACGTTCTTATCTCATCCAGAATAATATCAGGAATATCCTCGAAATCTTGGTTTTGGACATAAGGCGGATTCTGCTCCTTTTCTTTGTATAGTTCTGTATAGAAGCCCTGCGCCCACTGCCAAATTTCTTCATTATTTTAAGTAGGTAGAAATGTTCTTCTTGAAATAACATTTTCTCTTTCTTATATCTCCTCTGTAGTGAGCGGACTTCTATTTGTTTGGCCGTGTTCTATTTTCATGAAACATGTTTCAGGTTTCATGTTTCTTTGATGTGCGGCCTCCCTTAGGATTCGCAGTTAATCTGCATCCATGGTGTGCTTGAAATTTGTTTCGTGAGACTCTTTGTGTCTCCACTAAGCTTATCCTTTGGCTTCTCAGTTTTAGAGCACCGCTATTTTTATGCATCCATTAAAATTCTGTTTATTTATATATTTAGTGCGATATTTACTTCCTCATTACTCTGTTCAAACTCTATTCGTTTCTTCACTTCTAAGGTGCTTGTTTTAGAAGCATATTTGCCCTCTCTCATTATATATTTATAGTCAATCTCACTCTTACCATTCTGTAGTCGGTACTAAATGAAATTAAATAATATTTTTTCTTGTCCAAATCCGACCCTGTTGGGTCCAGTACACAATGCAATCACAATAATGAGCCTAGGCATGGTGTGACAGATCGTAATCTTGCAGATTTTCCTTATTGCATTTTTGGCCAGTGAATAAGAGCTGTCAGTAAAATTTGGCCTTTCTTGGGAACGCATATTGTGCGACCATTTCGCTTAATGAAAAAACACAGATAGGGAGTCGATAAGGAACTGTTATACACCGGATCTTAGATAAAATATTCCTAGAAATTGTCAAATTAGGTTTCGAATTACATTCTGTCCTAAAATAGGAAATACATATTTTAACTGTATTTTGATAATTTTAATAGTCGCTCTCGCGACACTTCTTGGATGGTTAGACGATGAGTAGTTGGTTATATGCTTGATCTTGCCACCCAAATCAGATTTTGAATTAGGTATTTGAATCCAAATTACTAAAGTGTAGAGTACTTTAGATTGCCGGGTAGTAAATGAAACGTTACGTTTCAGAATCATTTCGCCACATGTCAATTTTTCAAAATTTTGCTTCGATGCACAGGAACTGTTGAAAGCACAGAAACTGTTGAAAAAATTAATTAATTTTGATAAAAAAAATCAGACTAGGTTCCTGGTCTTTCGAACCCTACTTGAAAATGTAAAAACACATCGTTTTATAGGTCAAAAATAGACATGTGAAAAATATATATATTTTTTAAACCTGACCATTAACGAAAATTTACGCCAAAATTGTACAAGAATACAATTTATAAATCATGACGCTTTTTATACAGGGTAAACTAAATGAATTTAAACTTTTCGCCGAATAACCTGGAGCAACCAAACTTGTGTTATTCGAAGGTCTGTTCGAATAACCGCGTCTCAAAAATAAACGAAAGGTGCTAGAGAAACGAGGTTTTCACTGTTCAATAGAGAAATAACGACTCTATAAACTCCGAAATTTTCAAATTCCAATTTAAGTTTCATGTCTCTTGTATGCGTTAAAATTAGAGTATATCAAAACAACAGACCTCCGAATAACCAAAGGTGCTAGGAAAATGCAGCTTTCACTGTTCAATAGAAAAATAACGACTCTATAAACTCCGAAATTTCCAAATTCCTATTCTAAGTTTCATGTCATTTATATATGCGTTTAAATTCGAGTATATCAAAACAACAGACTTTCGAATAACTGCGTCTCAAAAATTAACCAAAGGTGCTAGCAAAATGCGGTTTTCACAGGTCGGTCAAGTTTGCCCCGGTATTAAAAAAAAAATTAAAAATAAATAAACCATAATTGTACACACATTTTGCATAATTTTGTGCACCGTAAAAAAAATTTGCATACCTACACAAAGAAAACTAGAGCTGTTTTTTTAAATGGGGGCAAACTTGACCGTTCCCCCCTCGTATGAAAATTTTATGCCATCGGATTCGGCTAATTTTGCACACCTATTTTCAAATTTTACACACCCTTCTGGGGAAAGTTGTGAGAAATCAAAAATTTACATTTCCTCCCCCGTTTGTCAAATAATTTAAAAATATGTATGCTACTACGTTCAGGTAATTTTGCACACATATTCTCAAATTTTGCACACTCTTCTGGGGGAAAGTATGAAGTTTTAAAAACCCCCCCCCCCCCCTTGTCGTTGGTAGAAAAGTGAAAATTTTTGCTGCTACTACTATGTTCAGGTAATTTAGCACACGTATTCTCAAATTTTGCACACTCTTCTGGGGACAATTATGAGGTGATAAAAATTTGCATTCCTGTTTGGATTTAAGACACCCATCCCTATTCCCGGGTTTGGAATGTTGTAAACTATTGTTATTTACCGATACTTGTTCCGTGTAGTTACTTTTAATATCAGTACCTGCTACTTAATACCCGTTAACTGTTACTGCTACTTTTCTTCGCAAGCAGTCAAATGCAATGCAAATTTTTGATACCTCATAACTTTCTCCAGAAGAGTGCGCAAAATTTTAAAATATCTGGGCAAAATTGTGCAAAATTAGCTGAACATGGTAGCTTAAAATTTTTTCAATTTTGTGACAAACGGGGGAAAAGGCAAATTGTTCGTACCACATAACTTTCCCCAGAAGATTGTGCAAAATTTGAGAATATGTGTGTAAAATTGTGTATAATTATCTGAACATAGTTGTATATCAATTTTTTTAATGCAAATTTTTAGCACCTCATAACTTTCCCCAGAAAAGTGTGTATTTGAGAATGTGTGCAAAATTTGAGAATATGTGTGCAAAATTAGCTAATCATAGTAGCATAAAAAAATTAAATTTTGTGACAAACGGAAGAGAATGCTTTTTGACACCACATAACTTTCCCCAGAAGAGTGTGCAAAAATTTAGAATATGTGTGCAAAATGACTTGAACATAGTAGCAACATTTTTTTTTCAATTTTTTGACAAGCGAGTTGGAAAATGCACATTTTAACACCTCATAACTTTCCCCAGAAGAGTGTATAAAATTTGAGAATATGTGTGCAAAATTACCTGAACATAGTTTTATTGGATTAGTTACGACATGCTTTTAAATTTGAAAAAAATTACTCTCCTTCTCTCTTTCGCTTATGGAATCGGTAAAGAAGTATTTACTTCTGTCACGTGTACTGTGTTCCACGCGGTTTTTTTATTTTAGCTGATTTTTCCCCTAGTCGTTAAATAGACGATTTGTTTATAGCTCAATTGTATTATGACAGTCATCTAAACTTTCTAATTCTAGGAGCCGGCACTCCTGAGACCCCTGACAACGGCCACAGTTTTCCGCAGTCCCTTTATGTGTATTAATCCACGAAACAACTCTGAAGGCCCTTTTCCAAATGAAAATTGGGTTGCCTTGTTTGCGCACTGGAACGTTGCGTCTCGCGTCGGCAATCATGAAAATGCCCTAATAAAATTTCATTGAATCGGAGATATGTTCAAACCATAAATCTTGAAAAAGGTAGCTTTAAAACCACTGGACACTATAGTAAAAGGCATTGTACTATAGTAAGTGTGCGCGCGTCATCTATCAACTACTACAAAAAACGACAAAAGAGCCCCCAACTAATAAATTGGAAATTGAGTGGCTAGAGCTATAGGCACCCTCTGGACGAGATCTTGGTATAACGCAGGCAACTAAAATATATATTTTAGGTGTGTGAATTCCACTTTAGGCCTAATGAAATAAAAAGGGCTACAACTTATGTTATGAAATACAAATAAAAATTTTAAGTTTTTGGATAATTATTTTCAATAGAATCAGAATCATTTATTATTCAAATTTGACATAATATATACTTATAAGCTAGCCATTGTCTGTTTTCGCTGCGTGTTCTCGTCTCGCGTGTTTCATTGTCGCACTTCACTGCGCAACACACACATGTACTAAACACCGTACGGCTTATGGGCTGGTGTCAATACTTCGGTACAGTACCAAGTATCGAGACTAATTATTATCCCAGCCACCTATCAGAACTGCAGACATCTAAAAGAGAGTGGCCCCAAGCCCCAAGCAAAAAGGCAAAAAATGGGGTAACAGCAAATTGAAACGACAAAATGTGATTGCTTTACAAAAAATAAGCCAGTATTCCACCTTGACAGATATTCGATAATATCAGAAAAGGTGTAAGAATACCTAATTATTAACATTAACCTGGCATTCAAAACTATAATCAGGGACTGGACTATTGGTGTCAGAGCAAACTGATCCAAAAAAATATGCGAAAAAATTTACTAACTGATCTTTATTTTTGCTAACTACATTAAACATACGTTATGTGGTATGCTGTATTCTCTCTTTTATTATTAACATATGACGAACAAGATCTTGGATCGATATTTATATTAATTTGAATTTTTATGCTTAATCATAATAACATATTTCCCTAAGATAATTATTACACCATTTGCTCAAATCTCGGAAGTTCAATCAGTGTATAAACCAGTGGAGATATATATCTTATATGTCATGAGCTATCTTTTTCTCAACAGTCAGAGAGCGGAGCTCTGCAGATAACCAGCATGGAAAAGATGAGGTTTCATACTTCTAGATATCCCCTCTAACACCTCACTACAAAAACTTAAAATTGAAGACATAGAGGTAATCTATGCATGAAGCTAAATGGGTTAATTTGGGTTAGCAGAATGCGTTTCATGTAGATTATATTCCAAATTAACCAAAACCGTAAACAATAGAAACACTACATAAGTACCTATATCAAATCATGTTAGTAAATTCCCTTTGTTGTTTTAAATATTATTAATATTGCAATAAAATTATCAACTTTTTAGTCTAATAGAGCCCCATTTCAAGCACACATTAGGTACTCTTTTTACAGAACTAGATATACCTCAAAGATGTATAAACCGATTATAGACGGCGCATTCGCCAATTTGTCCAGAATATATAATATGATCAATACAGCCTTCAGTATAAACAATACAATTACTAAATATTTACTAACTTTTAGTCGAATCTCTCTATTATTCCCATGATGCATGTTTTTAGATGTACATCTTTACGGAAGTAGGTATCTACTTTTGAATAAGATACAGACATTGGAGTAGTATCAAAAGATCTAAGTACCAGACAGCTAGGCGTTGTTTCTAAAGACTGTCATCCTTCAGAATATTATCTGAGATATTAATTTTCCATCTTAAATTTCAATAAAATATTTTCTGTGAATGGACGAGCAGTGGTTCACTTCAGCATTATCACTGCCAAGTGGCATGTGCCACTCACACACATGAACAAATAACTAAAAAATGTTCAGAAATTATATCGAGATTATATGCGTTTATAGGATGGGCCTTGGTAATGGTAGAGAGGGGTCGCTTGGCAAGATTTGCCTTTCAACATTGTCAACCACAATAATTGATCTTTTGTGTATATCCTTCTATGTTACACGAAAATTCCTATCTCTTTGGAGAACCTCAGAATAGCTTTTGTCATATTGACTGAGATGGCAGTCAACATGTTAATTTTTGTTACCTTTCATTGACACTTTAAATTCTGCCTTGATTTTGAAAATCTAGGTAATTTCTTATAATCATATCTACTTAAATATGTTTAGTATAATATACACCAATGATAAATCTTATATAATAAATAAGTCTCCCTCCCATAGTTGCTTCTTTATTACAATTTTGACAAATAGTGAGAAAAATAAATACTACAATATAATGTATAATAATGAATTACATAACCAGAGAATCTGATATGTTGTTATTTTATACCTGCATATGAGCCAACACATTATTTTTTATTTTCCTCACTCTATATAGGATGAAGGTAAGTATTATAAACCCATAAATTTTACGCTATTTTCATATTCTTTGGGAAGATTATCGTAAGTTGAACACTTTTAAAATTAACTACTCATGGAAGAGTAATTTGGGTTAGTTTTGTTTGGTTGCACCCCGAAGAAAGCGAAGCGAGCAGAGGGCCATGCGTGAAGTTAACAGTACTCCATTAAATTCTCGCCCTCTCTTCAAACATGATTTCTCGTACTTCAAGTGTCTCGAAAACTGAAATGGTTGGGTTTATAATATTTACAAGACCCCTCCCCTGTGCATACATTACTCTACATCTGCTTGACAAGTCAATCTATTATGTTACGAGTTAATACATGATCGATATAAAGGATTATCAAGTCTGGATGTTATGATGTCTGATGTTTTTGCTAAATACAGCAAACGTTCGAAATTTCACCATATTATAACAAGGAAAAGAACCCCGCAGACATATTGCAATGCACTAGGTAAATAATACCACTGATTCTGAAATAGTGATTATTCTCGGATGAAACAAATGTCACTTCTTGCTAGCTGTTATCTATTTTATGATGTGGGAACATTAATAACTGATGTATATCTAAAAATATTTTACTTACCCTGAACTGATAGAGCTGAGAATCTGTTACTTAATAACGTAGAAAGATCTGGTATTTTCGTCACTTTGCCGACTTTCTGAACAAGGCTCTTCTCTGGCATTGAGGAAATAAAGCCTCGTATATTAACTTTTCCAACGACTTTCTGGATAATATTCATCTTCTTGCTTTAATAATAACTCTATATATTAAACAATTAATAGCCGTTTCCCTGTATTTCTTTAACACTAATTAACTAAATTAAAAATTAAATAACATTGACTAGTCTAGGTTATGTTAACAAATTCTTCTTTTTTTTTTTGTTGAGCCCATTAGGCATTGCTCATTGGCATTATAGCCAGCCTGTAATGGCTTTAATACAAAATAATATGTTATAGTGCCATCTCGTGGCTGGAAGCCTAAACACTTCTGCCGAATTGGATTTGGATTACTAGACACCTGTACCGACATGCTGTGCTGTTTGTCACATGGTTGATAGATGGCAGGAGTGATACAATTGCATCTTAAAAATAAAGAAAATTGAAAATTTATTGTAACGGTTTTCATTCACTACACTACACCTATTCGTGTATTCTGTATTCCTCTTCCTCGTGCCTCAGAGAGATAAAATAAACGAAGTTTACTTTGGTATAATCATTCTGAAGTTAATATAAGTTACTCCTTTATTTTAATTAGGTAGGTATCTACTGGTTATATTGTTTTTTTCATTCTCAATGCGACAATGAGTGCAGAAAAATGCAAAATTGCTACTCGAGATTGAGATGCAAAAACGTGTGCACATTACGTTTAATGTAGAAAGTGCTGATTTTTTCGTTTTAAAAGACCATATTTTTTCGCACGAGCCCGAAATTAGGAAACGACCCGCTTGCGGGGAGTTTCCTAACGTGCGAGTGCACTAAATGTCTTTTAAAACGTGTATTTTATACTATTTTTTCTATTTTGCACGTTTTTTAATGAAAAATGTTAAATTATTCTAGTCGCAATCAAAAGTTGGCCGGCCATCTTGTCATTTTTGACGTCTTTATTAGTAAAAATCTCATTGAAAGCGGTGTCGAAATTTTTGCTAGTGACCCTTGACATTGAACAATTTTGTTAATATCATAGCAAACAGTCAACAAAAGTAGTGTCGAAAAGAGCTTCTTTTCGACACTACTTTGCGTATCGAAAAGACTTCTTTATGATACCAAAATAGAAAAAAGCATTTTCTTCCACTTCAACGAACTTCTTGTCTAGGGTTTAGACTAATAAAAAAAACTGAGGCAATGCCCAAAATCAAGAATAAACCATTTTGAAAAATATGTGAATTAGCACGTACTCATGCATGCAGGGTGCAGGTTCGAAAATGGCGTACCTAGACGCGAATTGGTCGCAGGTTGTGTCACAGATTCGCGTTTAGCTACACCAAGTTTGAGCAATACGCATCCTTACGTGCGATTCATATATTTTTCAAAGTTGCCTTGGATTAGTTTTGTTTGGTTGCGCGCCCCTGGAGCGAACGAAGTGAGCAAAGAGCCATGCGTGAAGTGAAATATTAAAACGGCAACACTGGGCTGCTGCCAAATGCGCAGGTCCGAAGTTTGAAAATTTGGCGTAGGTAGACGTGATTGCTTTTAAACGGCAGTATAAAATACAACAGTGTTTCCACATAGAACTATTTGCACCAATATTATATGTTCTAGGTCGCTTTTAAATAGTAATATTGATCAACTATGATTAAAAAGTAGAACGGTTCTGACAACCGACAACACTGTTGACAATGTCATTTTCAAGAGAAGCACGACGCAGGGTCGCCATTATCACTTTTATTTTCTCTTTTTATACGCAAGAAACATGGAAATAAAATGAGTCTAATATATTTATGAAATCACAAACAAATCTTGATTTTGTGTCATATATATTTGCAATAAGTTGGATTTGTACAAAAATAATCTTAGATCCTTGATGCAAGAAAATGAAAATACTCTGCCGCCGAATGTGCCAATTAATTAAATGACAACACTGTTGAAAATGTCACTCTTCAAGGCAGCTCGCGGGGTTGCCAATATCACTTTTATTTTGCCTTTTTATCTACAAGAAGCAAGAAGCATGGGAAATAAAAGCAATTAACTATTTTTATGAGATTACAAACAAATCACGATTTTATGAGATATATATTTGCAATAATCTTGGATGCTAGAAACAGGAAAATATTCTGGGGTTGATTATGCCAATTAATTAAACGACAACACTGTTCGATATATCCGTTTTCAAGACAAGCCCGCAGGGTTGCCAATATTACTTTTATTTTGTCATTTTATCCAAAAGACCCATTGAAATATAATGAAGTTGACGAATCTACAAACAAATCTTGATTTAGTGAGATATACAGGGTGTTTCTTAATAACATGCAAATATTTAAGGATGTTATTCTTGGGTCCATTTTGAGAAAAAAAATCATATTAACATATGCCTTCTATGTATCAAGATGCATTTTGTGATGTACAAACAATTTTATTACTTTTACCAGTGAAGTCTGGACGGGTTTTAAATTGGATACTTTAAAAAAAAAATATGTCAGGCAACAGCTTTTTCTTAAAGTAATTTTTTTTTTGAAATTCCCATTCTTTTCTGTGAATGAATTTTAATCTTTATGCGAAAATCGTACATCGAGCGAAAAAAGATCAAAATACCACATTTGCTCAGAAAGGAATGGAGACTTTAAAAATGATTTTTACTTTAAGAAAAAGCAGTGGCGTAACATATTTTTCATCAAAAATATTCAATTCATATCTCGTATAGGCGCCACTGGTAAAAGTAATAAAATTGTTTGTACATCAGAAAATACATCTTGACGCATAGAAGGCGTGTACCAAATTTCACAAAAATATCCAGGGTAATACCAAAGTTATAATAAACATTTTTTTTCCATAAAATTAGAAGTTCAAAAGTTAAGACTTTAAGAACACATGTTCATATGACGTTTTTTCCTCAAAATGGACCCAAGAATAACTTCCTTAAATATTAGCATGTTATTAAGAAACCCCCTGTATATTTGTAATAAATTGGGCTTTTAAACATAATCCTAGATGCTATTTAATTATTTAATTCATGCTACATTTACACTGGTTTGTTTGGGTTAGTTTTAGTTAGGTTGCAATCCCAGGCTAAATCATTTCGGTTAGTTTAAAAGCCAGTACAATATTCTCACACTTACTCACATTAAATGGATTATTCAAGCCATTAGTTAAAATCCTGAAACAAATTTAACATCAGAAAGACCAGAAACGATTGGGTCGTGCATGATGCTAATACATACTAGGTATGTATTGAAGAATATACAAATAATAGGAAATAAGCCGATATGTATTTTTACGGGTCACAACTAATAAAATATTTAAAAAAGTTCCTAAACTTCCAAAATTTCCACATAGAATTCAAATAGCTAAATTTACATTTAAAAGGTATATAAGCCATCTTCTACATTATTCAGATATATCCAACGATGAATACTAGAGGTAATTTACAATACAAATTACCTAAAACAGGAAGCTATTATTTAGAACCATTGCTTCTCGAATGTATGAAG
>MU182783.1:38891-69535 GCA_016904865.1 Pissodes strobi | reverse complement strand
CCTCTGTTGGGTACCTTGCTAAGAGGTTGTTATGTTCCTAGCTCACAGCACAATACCCAAAATAAATATCTCAGCTGAGGATGCTAATATTTTGAGGGCCACCCGAACACTTTCTTTCTATCTTTCTAAATAATTATCTGAAGGTTCAAATGGTCATCTGCAATTTTCATAGAAAATGTATTACATGCAATTTTCTTTAGCTGAAAACCATAATACTAATAAAACAGGGAAAAAGTAGATAATAAACCTACTGCACTTTCACGAAAATTTATAGACAATTATTTCACTTTTCGCATGGCCCTCCGCTCGCTTCGCTCGCTACGGAGTCTCAAGGAAAGGAAACTAACCAAGTGCTAATCCAAACTAACCCAAAATCAAGAAAAAACTGTTTGAAAACATAACCTTAAAAAAAACAACGGGGGTTTGAACCCGAGCCGCCGAGCTGAGACTCAACCATCTAGACCTCTCGACCACGAGGGCTCTTACGACAAATTGATTGCATCGCGCGAAGAGCGAAGACAACAAGAGTCTAGGTAGGTACAGACCCCGGCCGTTTATTTTAAGCTTCAAATTTTATCCCGGGGTATTATTGTGGTTTTGCATGTGCCTCCGCTCGGTTCGCTCGCTACGGAGGCTCAATCAACAAGAACTAACCAAGTGCTAACCAAAACTAATCCAAACTAACTGAAAATACTATTATGGCTTTGCGCCTCTAAGCTATTCTCCGGCACGCTAAGTAAGGCGTGGCATCACGATTAAAACCAATTCGTGACAAGATATGAGTTGCCATTTAGGAAACTCCCAAGATGGCGTCATATGTGCCGAATTGACATCTGACAAAATTATCAATGTCACATTTGTCTTCCTCGGGAAATCTATATAGGAACAAGTGTTTTGTTTTTGGCATAGAAAATAGGAAAATAATTGCTAATCGAGTGAGACACTGCCTCTGCATTTGGCCCTTATTTAACTTACCCATGTTTGATGTTACTCCTAACATAAATTATTGTCATTTTTGAGAGGGAATTAAAGGTTTCCACCTTGCTACTTGGGCATGCAATTCCTACAAAAATAGTTTGTAAATAGCCCCATAAGAAAAACTCATGCAGGGTTAAGTCAGGTGATTTTGAAGGCTACTTGACGTGGTCATAGAATTTGTATTTTCAACTGGATGGAGCACCTGTTTACAACTACAGTAAAACTTTTACCGATTCAATATGAACCTATTTAGGTACTTAAAATATTCGAGCGTGACGGCTCAGTTTCATGTACTACTCAGGAAAAAGTCTGCTGAACGCGCCTTATATTATTTTAGTTTGGAAAAAAGTAATAATGGAAGGAAATTTTGAGAAAATGAGAAGGTCTTACTGCACTTCGGGTGGCGATTAGTGTATTTAAAATAAACTGCTCGTCAAAAAAAAAATTTCAGACATCGTAAGCGATCTGGGAAAAGCGAGTCGCCTGACACCTTTCCTCAGCAGGCACATTATAGCTCTGTTGTTAGCGTTAACAACAGAAGTATCCCATCCCTCCGTCAGTTTACGATAAGTTGAGAGTCACTCCGGCGGATATCCGCAAAGCTCTCTGTCGTTTGCCGATAAATAAAGCTCCTGGCCCGGACAACATTCCGAACTTCGTCCTGAAAAACTTGCCTAAGAAGTCAATCATCCGTCTTATGCATATAATTAACGCGGCAATCAGGCTGCAACATTTCCCGAAATCCTGAAAAGCAGCGTGCGTCATACACATCCCTAAACCAGGGAAGGATCTCGCACTGCCTTCGTCATATCGGCCGATCTCTCTGCTGAATACCCTCGGAAAGGTGGTTGAAAGGCTAATCTTGCCGGGGATCAACGGGGAGGTCGACAGACTCAACATCCTGCCCCCTGAGCAATTCGGTTTTCGCGGCCGGCATGGCACTGTCATGTTAGCCGCGAAGATCGCTACCGATGTATATGAGAGCTTCAGTGCGAGACAATCAGTGGCACTACTGCTACTAGACATCGAGAAGGGGTTCGACAAGGTGTGGCACGCGGGGTTACTTTACAAACTTCTAGCGAAGCACAACCTCTCCACATAGTATCCCTGATCGCGTCATACCTTGCCGAATGCACTTTCGTTACTAGAGTGGAAAAAACACTTCCGCAAGTAGAAGCCTGCTTGCAGGGGTGCCACAGGGCACAGTATGGTCGCCGCTGCTGTTGAATTTTTTAATGGCAGATATGCCGTCTCATCCCCAAACCAATAAAGACCTATTTGCCGACGACACGGCAATTTACTCCTCGCATCCTATAGCGGAAGTGGCGAAGTCAAAACTAAGCGAGCACATCAATGCGCTCGTCCCTTATTACGAGAGGTGGAAGATTTCCCTAAATGCGAAAAAGACCGACCTTATTGTAATTACACGCAAACGTAAGGCCATCGAGGTTACACCTCTCGTAGTGGGTAACACGCAAGAAATCCAAAAACGCAAGTAAAATATCTCGGTATCACGCTAGATACTAAACTGAATTTTAGCCAGACTAGGCTTGTTGGTAGCGAGCAGGTCTTACCTGAGCCCTGCCAATAAGCTTATCCTCTACAAATCAATTGTAAAGCCAGCACTGCTGCACGCTGCCCCGGTATGGTGCTCGGTGGCTCGTACGCATAAACGTAAACTACAGGTCATACAAAACTGCTACCTTGGGCGGCGTTCTCCCTGACACGACGTGATCACGTCAGAATTGAAGATCTGCACGCGTGGTCAGGCGTTGAATACGTCGAGGAACACATCGACGGCCTCGCGTGTAGGTTCTTTGAGAACCAAATCAAGGGATCGCCGCTCACTGCTAGTATCGCGGACAAGCGCTACGACCCCGAGCGCCCTATCCGACACGGTACCATATACCGAGAGCTAACCTTATTCTATCAGCAGCTAAGGCCTCCATAAACCTAATATCTTGTTAACATTGATTATTGCCAAAATCCCAAAATCCCAATAATTTTACCTTTTTTAGTTACTAAACCTATATTTTTTGAAAAAAAAAAACATGAAAACCCAAGGATCAGGAGAGCAGGAGCACTTTACCTTCGGGCAAGTGTTAGTCCTGCTGCCTGCCCAGCCAACCACCGTGTTCGGACACGGGGGACGGGGCATCCTAAAGGTGCTGCTAGTAGAATAAATACTCAGTTGCACCCATCGTATATACACTTGACTTCCGACCACTGAAGCATCCGTGACTCCGCAGCCTGACCCGTGGGGCTCGACCTATTCAACCTGAAGTTGTTACAATACCGGAGCAGATTTACGCTGCTAAGTCTTCACCTTGTATAATGTACATTGTATATAGTAGTTAAGTCTATGTTGTATATATTGTGATGTATTTTTAATATATGAGCTCCTGTTCCCTGAGAGCAGTTCAAACAAGGTTTTTCACTGCTTTTCCTTGTATAATCTTCCTGGGAATAACATTACTTAACAAATCAAGTATTCTAATCTAATATAGCTCCGGCCAACAACTAACTTGTAAAGATATTGAAGGGGTTTCCCAAGTAATACCCAAGCCAACCGTAGCACAGCTGCGCCTAACTAATTAGGTAGGCTAACAACAGCCCCCTAAGAGCGTCGTACCCTGTTGGCCACGGTGCTGATCGAACAACACCAGGCGAAACAACAGGCCCTAGTTATACTAGTACTAATGACGTGTTAATATTAGGTTATGCTGTTATAAAAATGTTAATAATGAAATAAAATGTATGATGATGATGATGCTCGTCAAAAAAAAGAAAGCAATTTTAAATTTCTATAGTTTGAGATTTCACATCAAAGTGCCGCTCTGTGCCAACAAAGATGTTTAGATATTATTCACGGCTGGGAAAAAAGTAATCCAAAAATTGAAAAAGTTTAAGCTGTTGCATTTGCGTCAGTACATGTTTGTTGTATTATATAAGAGGCACAATTTGAAATCCAAGTTAATATCTCGAGAAGTTTTTGTCAGTTTTTCAATTGAAGCCTTCTGGCAGAAAATATCTTTCTTTTTTCAATAATTTGAAATTTTAATCAGTGTGTAAATGAACTGACGGATCAACTTTATTGTTATTCTACTCTACGAATGTTCTATAACATTCAATTGAGAACTCTAGCAGGCCACTCCATACGCTCAATGTCATTTTTTCTCAAATTTCTTGAAGTTCTCGCTCTGTGGAAAGCTCTTAAAAATCGGCCAATTCGGTTTCAAACTATAGCAATTTAAAAATGACGAGCAGTTTATGCTTAAAACCCGCATTATATCATATACTCAACTGGCTTAGTTTCATTTTATTTTTAAATAATATAGAAAAATCAGTTTGGAACAAACCCGCCTATGGCAAGGGGAGGATATATGCCACTTTAGTCACCTTTTAACTCGCTTTATTGTCCCATATATATTTTATCACACCCTATGGTTATAATTTAGAATCAACTCGAGCATGAAGAGGCCCATGGGGGTATGCTTTATCGTATTTATGTGGGAATTTTCGAGATAATTGGTTAGCAATTATGATTATTGAAGTTTTACTACAGTTATCCTATATTTAGGAAGTTATTTCAAAATAACTCCATTTATGGTTTTAATTGAAATTGTTTAAAATTAGGTAGTAAAAACACATAAATAAATGTACATTATTTGCTGAACATTACAAATAAAAAATACTTCCTATTAATGGCTTAAACAGAAATCAGGTGCGGTGTGAAACCCACGTTGTGCATTAATTTATAATATGGAAACACGACATTGACAATTCAAAGCAACTTTTTCTCGTAACAAAAAGCGATTATTGATATCTGTATATGAATAAAGTATGCGGAATAAAAAAGGTTATTGTAATTTAACTAAATTAGCATACAAAAGGCATTCAATAGAAAAATTTATACTTTTATGATGGACTTGCATTAAGTATACAATTCGGGCATGGTACGGTCAGGGATAATTAATAATTTTTTTTAATTCAATTAAATTTTACATTAGCTTAACACTATTCATTTTTCTTTCAGAGGAAAACTAACAATACCAGTTCAAAAAAAGCTTAATGTAGGAGGATTAATTTGATGCTATCAATCTCTTGCAAAATATTTATTTATAATAATACAAATTTTTGAAAAATATTTTCCTTGGAACATGTTTGTCAAGGTAACTCATGGAGAACATTTCGAACACTGTCCCAGGCTTATTTCCAATATTTTTTCCTGATAACTTTAATTCATATCCAATAATGTCGGTAGGTACATCTCGTTTGGTTTTGGGAATAATTTACATAAATAGTTGCGGATGGTAGTCTCATTGAGAGAACACTAATTTACTATTAGTTAAATAAAATCCCCCTTACCTTAATGATGCCATCAAAAAACTTCCATAATATTTTATTAAATGGGACAGTCTTGTTTCTGTCAATTAAATTTTTGTATTACAAAATTTAAAACGTATTCTACGTCTATGACTATTCAACCCTAAATAAAGACTAATAGTGCACCACCATACTGGAAACATATGTCATGTCGAGTAGCCCATTAACCGAAACAGTCATTATGGTGATTTTTCATTCAACGCCACTTGTGAAATTAGTTGATAATAATATGGATTTATATTAAGTGTTTTTCTAGAAATATCACTTTTTTAATATCAACAGTTGACACATAGTTATTAAGTGCTTTGGATAAGCATATGTCGAATATTTGGTTTCTTGCGTAAATTGTATTTTCTTTTGAAAACCAACTAATCCAGATATATCGAGAACAAAAATATGTCGTATTTTAAATTATAACTAAAATTATGTTGTCAAAAATAATTATTGATTCTCCTGTCAGGACTGTCAGGATTGATGCTACTTTCATAAAATTAAAAAAAAATGGAAGTATTTTCAAGTTTGTAATAAAATCCAACAAAACTTATCTTACAGTAAAAAAACCCTTAATCTATTTTCTCCAATGATTTTGGCCAACGGTCGAGCGACAATATAATGCCGCAATTATAGGAGGAGCGCGCTTGTTTCTTGCGTAACTCAGACTAACCCTGGCTAATTAAGGGTAGCTTGGGTTAGTTGCAATTAATTTGTGTTAGTTAAGAGACAAATGGGAGCTTGCTTGGTTAGCCTAAAGCAGGCAAGGAACAATCGCGCGGAGCGCGCTTGGTTTTTACATAACTCAGACTAACCTTGGGCAATTAAGGGTAGCTGGGTTAGTTTTGACAAAGAAGGAAATAATTATTGGAGGAGATTTAAATGCTAAGAGCGCAATGTTTGGCTCTACGCCCACTAATAGGAGAGGGCAATTATTGGAAAACTGGTTGGATCTGGTAATACATAATGAAGGTTCTACACCAACTTTTAGCGGACCTAACGGGAATTCGCTAATTCACATTACGTTGGCGACATTGGGGATTGGTAGGAAAATACATAACTGGAGGGTAAACAGGCTTAGAAAACTTCAGTGACCACTTTAATATTGAGTTTGCCGTGGAAAAGTTGGAGACACCCCCAGTGAGACAAGAAGAAATCCGAGGATGGAGAGTTACCCAAGAGAGTCTGAAACGGATGGTGGAAAAGGGAAGCCAAATGCCCAATGGAAGATACTGTGCAAGGATCTGGATGAGGATGTTTGGGGAAGAGCTTATCAGATAGTAAATAAGAAAATGAAACTTAGAGCACGACCAGTTATTACAGACCAGGAAATTAAAAACCAAATAGAGAAGCTCTTTCCAAAAAGGGAAAAGATAGAATGAAAAACGACACGTCTAAAGCGCGTACCGCTTTTCCATGTAGAGGAGTTAGACAGGCAATTAACCGGAAAAAGGCGACAGGCCCAGATAACATCGACCCAGAAATAATGCTACGAATAGCCGAAGAAAACAAGCAAATGTATATAAATGTTTTCAACAAGTGTCTGAGGGAAAGTTGTTTCCAGCCATATGGAAAGAAGCACGATTAGTCCTTATCGAGAAACCTAAAAACTACCAGGACCTACAGAGGAGTTATAGACCAATCTGCCTAATTAATTCAAATGGAAAATTATTAGAGATTCTAATAAAGAATAGAATGTAGGAGGAATTGCAAGATAGAGGAATGACTCATGAAGATCAGTATGGGTAGGTTAAGGGCAGATCCACGATCACAGAAATTGATAGAGTTCTGGAAATTCACGAGACCACCAAGTTCAAAGCGGTAAAAAATCAAGAATATGCAGTGATTGTGCTTATTGACGTGCAAAACGCCTTTAAGTAGGGTCAAGATCGTTTCTCGTTGCCAACCTGCTACTCGTATAACCTACAGGCTAGTGACAAATGAGGGCCTATTTGCCTTATATCGCACCCTTGAAACTGAACAATGGAATTTTGTTGACAGTGTTGAGTTGGACATTGAAAGTAAGTTTCAACTATTTGTAAATGGAATTGCGGACGGCATTGAGTCTTGTTTTCCAGTCAAGTCAGTTCTGAACACTCAGTCTAAAATTGCAAGGATGGCCAGAGTAAACTGGTTCAACAATGATCTGAGGATCATGAGGGATAAACTGCACTTTCGGATCTCACTTAATAAATCGAATCAAATCTTAATGCCCAAAAAATCAGTAAATGATTTGAAGAATCAGTATAGAGCCGCTCTGGTCTCTGCAAAGAAGGCTGCTCATGATAACTATATTGAGCACTCAGGAAACGGGCAGTCAGCCATGTGGGAGATTATTCGGAGTAACTCACCAAGGTCCACACAATTAGGCTCTCTAAATATAAATGCAAATGATTTTGGCAACTACTTTGCCTCGGCGGCTGAGGAAATTGTTAATTCATTACCACCCTGTCCAGTGCATTTTAGTCAATATCTAAATAATGTTCCACAAATTCCTCCCTTCAAATTTCGTCCTGTAACCTACAATATTTTCAGAAATTAACAATAGTAAATCAAGATACTCTTTTGGCATAAATGCGAAAATTATCAAAACGCATAAAAACTTGATCCTATGCCCTCTGATCAAATTAATTAACCAAGCAGTCTCTCTTAACACATTTCCAAGTGTCTTTAAAACTGCCAAAGTAGTACCAATTTTCAGGAACAGTCCAACTATAGACCAATATCAATTTTACCTATACTTTCCAAAATATTTGAGCGTTAAAGCACGTTTCAAATCTGTGATCACTTTGAAACATATAATTTATTTTTTCAGGAGCAATTTGGTTTCAGACATAATAAATCTACGGTGCTGGCAATAAATCATCTTGTACATCAAATAATTGAGGGTTTCGAACTGGGAAAGGATACCTTTGCATCATGTCTGGACTTGACGAGAGTATTTGACTGTGTCTCTCATAGTATCTTGCTCAAAAAACTCTCTTCCTATGGATTTCAGCCAGATAGTATTGAACTTGTAGAGTCTTACCTTTCTGGAAGGACGCAATATGTGTCTTACAACCAACAAAGATCTCATGAGACATTGGTACAAATGGGTGTACCCCAAGGATCTGTCCTGGGACCAATCCCCTTTCTAATATATGTCAATGATCTTGCGAACTTTCAGAGGAGAGACAATAGCTTACTGTTTGCGGATGACACAACCATATTTACTACTTATGAACCTTCACAGTTTAAAGTTTCTGGCATTGCCGAGGCACAGTTAGGTGTAGAGCAATGGTTCTTGGCTAATAAACTCTCCCTTAACACAGAAAAAAGCCAGTCCATAAATTTCACTCTCCGTAAAGGAAGAAACTCTCTGTCAAGTCTTGCCAATTGTCAACGGACTGTCTGTTTTTTGGGTGTTCACCTTGATGTCTCTCTTGTTTGGGACCAGCATATTGTGGAGCTAAGTAAAAAACTGTCAAAATCCATTTATGTTGTTCGGAACTTATCGTGTTGTGTTTAATCACGGCCTACCATAGCTGCTTCGCCTCCAGAATGAACTATGCCATTCTGGAATGGGGACGTTCTGCACATTCTCATAAGATTTTTGGCCTGCAGAGGAAATGTGTAAGAATTCTGGGAAATCTGGGATACCAGGATGACTGTCGTCAGCTGTTTATACAGCAGTGTCTTCATACTGGAGTGTCTATTGTATGTGAAAACAAATTTAAATCTTTTCTCTACCCATGCATCCATATACTCTTACCCCACCCGAAACAACTCTAACCTGGCACCGGAACTTTTGAGACTTTCACGAGCCAGGGTTGGTTCTAACTCCTCAAAGCCAAATCGATTGCTATGTTAGGGGAAAATACACTTTATGCAACATCAGTAGTATCAGATAAGTTGAACAGAATGGGTCTCAGAGTAGTTAAGAGTAAAACGTAGCTACTAATTTTGGCGGAACTACGACTGGGAGAGACAGTCGCAATCAAGAGGACAAACATCTACAAATGACAGGTCATATTTATAGGATAATAGACAAAGCGGTAAAAATGTCAACCTTATATCTGAAAATTATGGTAAAATTGGAAGGACCTAGATCTAGTAACAAAAGGTTAATATATAGCGCTGTGATATCAGCAATGCTCTATGCAGCCTCTATTTGGAACAATGCATGGCTTAAAATTGAAAAAGTGTAGAAACAAAATCATTGGAATTAACAGAAATTTAGCGATGGGAATAAGTGGTGCGTGCAGAACAGTTTCTGGTTGCGCCTTATCAGTAATCATGGACATGCCACCGTTGGACTTATTGGCCAAAGAAAGAAGATATATCTCCAAGAGGGGACAGGACTACAAGGAGCAAGCGAGAGAAAACCTATTCCGTGAATGGTAGGAGAGAAGGTCGAATTATCGTAGATTTGCGCAAATCTTTGTGAATGACGTTAGATTGTGGACGGAGCGCAGATGGGGGTGACCAATTATTTCTTGGCAATGGCCATGACAGGTCACGGTATCTTCGGGACATACCTCAAAGAAATTAAGAGACATCAGACGGATACATGCTGGTTTTACCAGGAAAGAGATGATGCAGAACACACGGCTTTCCACTGTGGGAGGTTTGAGCAGCTGAGAACCACAGCTGCTACTGAATGTGAAAGGGACGTCACGATGGAAAACATAGCAGAGCTGCTACTGGAAAGTAAAAAAACTTGGGATGTCATATCAAGAATGCTGACGGAGATAATGATGATCAAGGATAAGAGAAAAGAAGAGACCAAGAGCACCAATGAGAAAAAAAGATTTAGCAACACCCAGAAGTAATGCTATTGGGCGGTTCCAGAAAAAAGTGGTAATAGAGGTGGTTTTTTAGTCGGTAGGTGGTTCTGGCATGTTAGGCTGGGAGACAAATGGGAGCTTGTTTCTAACATATTTCAGATTAATTAAGAGAGTGCCATGCGTAGTGCACTTTTTTTGTTGGCTTAAGTTTGGTTTTCTGTTAGGTGGGGTTTGGCAAGCGCCTAGCGCGTTTATTTGGTTAATTAAAGTTAGTTCCGATTATTTTGGTATAGTGACAAAACTAGCGCGATTTTCATTTTACCCCGGTTAATTAAGGTTAATTTTGCTTAATCTGGGTTAGTTTTGGTTAGTCTGAGTTAGTTTTGGTTATTCTGGGTTAGTATTGGTTAAACTGGGTTAGTTTGGAATAGTTTGAATTGGTTTTGGTTAGTTTGATTTAGTGTTGGATATTTTGGGTTATCTGTGGTTATCTGGACCTGGCAATTTTTTTATTTGAAAATCAAGTCTGACAACATTGCAAGTAAATTGTCATCATTAACGTCATATTTGGGAGAGTTTGCGCGTTTTAATGTATCACTAAATAGCCTAATTTCAGAAATTTCTTTTTCAGTTTTTGGTGTTTAAAGTGCTTCGTTCGCATTTTTTTTGCATTAATGTGTTCCATTTGATGTAATCTTTCCATTGAACCCAAAAAAATCTTTAAAATTGACAGTGCTTATATGACACCGAACCCGGCTTTTTTTCAACCGGAAAAAGAAGTATTCCGAAACAGAATCGGACTTCAAATTGAGAATATGATACAGCGAGCCGCAGATGCAACAAAATTCAGCCCAACAACGATTGCAAATATAAAGAAGAATGAGATAAAATCAGAGCAGGATTACGCTTCCAGTATGTCTTCCAAGCAAAAAACCGCAAAACGAAAATTACAAAATATTTGAAAAATATAATTCGAGACACAATTTACTCTATAAAAAAAATATGTAACATTGGCAACAATAAGACAAAAGTTCAGGGAGCAAAATGAATGTTTTGAGTTTTCCATCGACTCTTTAAGAAGATGAATCAAAAGTATAAGCTTCAAGTGGAAAAAAACAAATAATAGAAAATATTTGATGGACTTGCCAGATATTGTTCATAAAAGAATCAATTTTTTAAGGGAGTATATTATTATCCAAATGCTTATCAGCTTCATGCGGCAGCTTCTAGAATTTCGTTTATTCTTAGGCTTATTTTGATAGCCAGATACTCAGCTATGAAGAAACCAGTAGTAAACGTGCTATAAACTAGGGCTCGGAGTTTTATTCGAATAATTCGAATATTCGACTATTCTAAATTCGAATTTTTCGTTAGTCAAAAAATTCGACTATTCGAATAATTCAATTAATTGACTATTTAATATTCCTGTTTTTCGTACAAGTTTTTTTTTTGCTCATTAATTAAATTTTTATCTCTGGCTTATTTTTGAAGTTGCTCATTTAAATTTCAAAAATTCAGAACGATTTATTGGTTCTTTGATTAAGGTATAAAGATATTTTCAAAATCTAATAGAAACTGATAACGATTTTTCAGAAGTAGAACATGATCAAAATTGTGCGAAAAAAACCGCCTTGGACCTCTTATTTCCAAATGAACGGCCTACAACATCTAATGAACTTGATATGTATGTTTTCGAATGCATTATTTCCAAAAATATGTGTCCTTGCAGTGGTGGAAAAATAATGAAACCAAATATCCAAATCTTATAAAATATGTAAAACGTTATTTTGTGTGCCTGCAACATCTGTTCCATCAGAGAGAGCTTTTTCGAATGCTGGTAATATTGTTAATGCAAAACGAAGCTGCCTAAAATCTGACAATATTAAAAAAACTTTATTTTCTTAATGTAAATTTGTAATATTTAAGTTTACGTTGTTCTTCATTATTTTCTATTTTAGCCATGAACTATTTGTTTGTTATTTTTAAATCTTATTGTACGTTTGTACGAAATGTTATTTTTTTGAGCTAATTTAACAGTTTTTATTTTTTTAGTTTATTTTTTTGAGTTTATTTGCTTGAGCCCTTTTGTTCAAGAGTTTTTATTTGTGAGGTTTAATTTTTAAATGTTAATTTAATAGATTTATTGGTATGTTTTTAATGTACCCATTATTTTTCGATAATATAATATTTCAAACAACTTTTTGGGTATTTAAATAAATGGCTGTTCAAATATTTGACTACCAACCTAATTGATTTTGGAATATTCGAAGAATCGAATTATTTAAACACTTAATTTGAATTATTCGAATTATTCAAATAATCGAATTATTCAAACATTTAATTCGAATTATTCGAATAATTCGAATATTCGAATTATTTGACTATTCGAATAATTCGAAAAAGGGCTAATCGAATACAAAAATTTGAGAAATTCCGAGCCCCGCTATAAACCGTTGCTTAGGATACCATTAAAGCATCCTACCAAATTAATCGCATTTTGCAACTAATAAAAAAAACCACCGTGAAGCCCCGAAAAGGTCACAAACGAAATTATCAGGTATGCTTATCGTTGCAGAAAAAATGAGTTTTTTTTGGTTACTTTCGGTTAGATTTTGATGGTTCCTTTTCGCCTTTCTCGTTTGGGTTAGCGAAGGTTTGTTTGGGTTACTAATGGTTTGTTTGGGTTATTTTTTAGAATACTTTCGGTTACATTTGCGGGGCAGGACATGAAGTCAGTCTCCCGTATGGTTGGGAGGCAACAACATCGAAGCAACAAGCAGGAAGACCTTCAGAATTATGGCGGAGGTCTTTAATAATACCTTATTTGGACTCTCTGGAATTACACACCCCGTCATCTGCATTATCGAAATTACATTCAATGTTCAAATGTTAACCATGCCACTAAAAGAATTTGGAGAATGTCGCGAAGTATTCGCCCACTTTTACGATTTACCAAATGTTAAGAATAAAATCGAACTTTTGCAAAAATGATGGCAGGATAAACCTGAATCAAAAATGTCAATCCCTAAAAGGGATTGACATTTTTTCCCCGAAACGAAAAAAACTTTAATAATTTTGATTACTTTATCTTGCACGACGTGTATTATTGAACGATCATTCAGCAGCTTGTATCATAATCTTCCGCAATCATAAACTGTAAAATACCCCATTGTCACGTCTTAACAACATGTCTCCTTTTTAACTAATTTAGCTAGATTGAGCAGCTGTTACATCAATTGTCTTAGATTAACGTTGGTCAAGCAGAGGGGTCAACCCGAAACCAGACTTATTTTTATTTCAGAGAACATTTACAGCACTTTAAATTAGTTTATTTTTTAATGGCGCATGCATATACAGGGTTCTGTACCACACTCTTTATTGTGAGTTTTAGTCTACATATGGTCTTACGCGGAATGGATTTCTGAGGAGAACAAAGCACACGCACGTAGGTTACTTTTGAAGCTTTTCAACTCATATTCTAGTGCTCAGAATTGTTAAAAGAATAGTCAAGTAGAGATAAACGAGCTTTAATGCAACGATTTCAGGAATAATATAGTGAAAACATATCAGCCTACAAGTTTAATGTGACCCACAGTGTCTATAACGTCATTAATCTATTATAAATTTAAAACAATCAAATTCGTATTTCCTCATTAGAAACCTTTGTCTAGGTTCTTAAAAAATCGATAATGATTCTATAATAACTATCGTCAGCCATTGTTTGTCATTGATTAACTGGTCGCTTAAAATTATAGTGAAATTGTGATAAAAACTATGATTAATCGAACACTGCGAATTTACGTATTGTCACTGTTGATAACCTGCCATGAACCGTGTTGTATTTGAATAAAGTCGCCGAACAAAAGTGAAAGGCTAACCAAATACAATAAACCAGGCGTTTTATCATGTTGTTAAGGTTAGGCATCGATTACTATGCCTTGTTTATTGTTATCTGAAATTCATAATGTAGATGTTTAGATTACGTTCTTAAGCTTGAAGAATCACCGTAAAGAAAATGCTTCAGGCGTAATCGTAACGTAATATGTTTCATTTAAACTAACCCAATATATCCCAAAAATAATACTAGTTTTTGTCGCTGGGTTTGGCGCGTAGCGGCTAGGACATGTGCTACAGATAATTTGTAGAGTATGCAGGGCCGTAGCTGCAATAGGGCGGATCAGGGCCTCGCCCTGACAAACGAAATTTTTGCCCTGGCAGAAAATTTATACGGAATTAAACTCACAAATTGGCAGCAGTCCAATGGGATGAAAATAAGCAGGTGCCGGTGATTTCTCGAACATAGAGAAGCTTTTAGAGCAACATATCAGCTTTTTGCAACAGTTGCTACTTTCGGTTGCAGCACGGCACTTGCTTCGTTGACAACAATTAATCGACCCCAAAGGTATTGAATGCAACATCAACGAATGGCTGACCTTTTCGTTTTAGCATTTGAGCAAAAAAGAGCCACTGTTTTTTACGTAAAATTCAGTGACGTAGTCGGGTTTTCTCTACGTGCATCAAATTTTAAGTTATAGATCAAATTTGCATTTTACATGCAATAAGGCGAATAACAACTCTGCGTAAAACATGTGTAAGAGGGTGCATTTGACAACACCTCACATGAATCCATTCAGCGTGCCACAACCAGCAGAGGAGTGGAACTAACCACTACATACAAGACCAAAAATCAAAGAAGATCTAAAAGGACATATCAATGATAACTTACGATTGCTTTCTACAAAGACACAGAACACGCATGCAGAAGACAAGTAGCAAGATTTAAAAGAGGCCACAATAAAACCTGCCCAGAGTTTCCTTACCAGAGAAAAACAGAAAAAGGGACAAGA
This sequence comes from Pissodes strobi, assembly GCA_016904865.1. NCBI lineage: Eukaryota > Metazoa > Arthropoda > Insecta > Coleoptera > Curculionidae > Pissodes > Pissodes strobi. The sequence goes on along the minus strand of MU182783.1, from coordinate 54,567 downwards.
GTGCATAACAGAAAAAAACTTAGGACTGATGAAAGAGCGAAGACATTGTAAGACAAAATGCAGACAAAAGTATAATGAAGTGCACAAACAAATCAGAAACGAAATAAGGACAGCTAAAGAAACTTTTTATGAAAGAAAATGCGAGGAATTTGAAGAACTGCAACTAAAACATGACACTTTTAACCTACATAAAAAGATAAAGGAATTGGCAGGTATACAGAAACGGAAGCATCCCAATCTATTATGCAACGCAAATGGAGAAATAATAACCGATCTACAACAAAAGCTTATGACTTGAAAGAATTATGTAGAAGAATTGTTCGACGATGAAAGATAAGAACATAATATAGATAGCATACAAAGTGACGAAGGACCAAAAATAACTAAACAAGAAATATTATACGCTATAAAAACAATGAAGAATCTTAAATCACCGGGTCCAGACAGGGTTACATCGGAACTTCTCAAGCTTGTGGAAGGTGATTCAGTGAATACTCTAGTCGACCTTTTTAACTGCATCTGCAAAATAGGAGAAATACCAAAGGAATGGCTCCTGTCAACTTTTGTCACCATACCAAAAAAGGCAAGCGCAAAACAGTGCACTGACCATCGCAAAATAAGCCTAATGGGACACACATTAAAAGTATTCCTCAAAGTGATTCACATAAGAATTCACGGAAAACTAGATGTGGATATTGGTGATACTCAATTCGGATTTCGGAACGGACTTGGAACAAGAACGATGTGAGAACTATTTGCACTTAACCTCATGTGCCAAAGATGTCTAGATATGAACCAAAATATATTATTAGGTGCTTCATTGACTATACCAAAGCGTTCGATAAAGTACGTCACGATCATCTAATGAGACTGCTGGTAGAAAAACGCTTGGATAAAAGGGACATCAGGATTATTTCCAAGATTTACTATAGCCAAAAAGCGAATATTCGAATAGAGCAAGAGACAACGGAGGAAATCGACATTAAGAATGGCGTAAGACAGGGATGTATACTCTCACCAATCGTATTCAACCTATACTCAGAAGACATCATAAACAGAGCACTTTCAGAGCAAGATATAGGCATTAAAATAAATGACATCCCAATAAATAACTTAAGATATGCCGATGACACGGTTGTAATTGCAGAAACTCTAGAAGATCTTCAGATACTAATTAACAGAATAGTAGAATGCAGTGAAGAATACGGATTATCACTTAACATCAGCAAAACAAAAATAATGGTGGTATCTAAATCACCACAAAACTTCCCTGACATAACCGTACATGGTTAAAAAATTGAACGTGTGAGAAAATATAATTACCTGGGAACTGTTATCGACGAAAATAACGATAGCTCTGAAGAAATCAGGATCAGCGTGGAAAAAGCTAGAGCCACATTTACTAAAATGAAGAAGGTATTCTGCGGACGAGATCTAAGCCTTAAGCTTAAAAATCGCCTTGTGAGGTGTTACGTGCTGTCGGTTCTTTTCTACGGAATGGAAGCGTGGACATTGATAAAGATCGATACCAAGAGGATAGAGGCATTTGAAATGTAGATGTACCGTAGAATACTGAGAATATCGTGGACAGAGAGAGTGGCAAATGTGCAGGTTTTGCGAAGAATGCAGAAAGAGAAAGAATTTATCCTTACTATTAAGAAGCGCAAACTGCAATACTTGGGACATGTTATGAGGGGAGATAAATACCAGTTACTGCAACTTATTATCCAGGGAAAAATAATGGGCAAAAGATCCACAGGAAGAAGAAGGAATTCATGGTCGAAGAACTTAAAAGACTGGTACAATTGCAACAACTGCCTACTGTTTAGATCTGCAGTATCAAAAATACGCATAGCTTTGATGATAGCCAAACTTCGGAACGGAGATGACACCTAAAGAAGAAGATATGCAAACTACATTCAACCTTGTCAGCACATGGTGTACACAGAAAAGACTAAAATCAACCCAAGCAAAACCGTAGTGATTCCATTCACAAAAAGAAGGAAGCTGAACCTTACAGCACCCACTTTGGGAGGGACAACGGTAGAGCTTTCAAAAGCGGTTAAGTATCTTGGCATCGTTCTTGACCAGAAACTAACCTGGAACCCACACTTGGAAAAAACTATTAAAAATCAACGGCAGCGCTCTAGGCCTGTCGACGACTCTTTGGTAAAACATGGTGCCTAAAAACCCTCCATTCTGGTGGTCCTATAATACTGTTTATAACCAACGCCTGCTTAGTGTGGTGGGTAAAAACAAAGGAAATAACAACGCAGCGAAAGCTAGCAATAGTACAAAGGCTTGCCTACCTGGGTATAACAGGAGCTTAAAAAACGGCCCAACAGCAGCTTTGGAAACCCTACTTGAGCTCCTTCCGCTGCACATATGCATAGAAAAGGAGACCGGGACCAGTCACACAGACACAAAAACTGAAGTCAGGAAACCTGAGTGGTCACCTTAAAGTTCTGAAGGACATCCAGATAGAGGCGATAACCAAACCAACCGATACAATGGAAACAAAACTCCATTCTGATCGCTCCTTTGAAGTGGTATTAGAAGACCGCAATACTACAAGGGAAAGACTAAAAGAACTAGAGAGGGGATCATTTGTCTAGTACACAAATGGATCAAAGATGAAAGAAGGAGTGGGATCCGGAGTTTACGGACCTAGGTGTCGAATCTGTGCACTTTTAGGAAACACTCCCACCATCTTTGAAGCAGAGCTAAATGTTATCAATATGAATGTGCTAAAAAAGGCCTAAGGGCTGCAAAGATCTATATGCTATCAGATAGCCAAGCAGCCTTAAAAGCGCTAGCATCTAGCAGAATTAACTCCAGGCTTATGTGGAATTATCGGATGGCTGCAGATCAACTGGCAAAGACAAACAGACTCACCCTAATGTGGATAGCAGGGCACGAGAGGGTAGAAGGCAACGAGGCCACAGGCCAGCTTGCACAGAATGGTACACAGATTACCTTTAGCGGGCCTGAACCATTCTGTGGCATCAGTAGAGGGCACGTAATGAATGAACTCACAAATCGGGGAAAAAGGCGGAAAGAAACACATTGGGCCAATGCACCTGGCTAGAGACAAGCCAAAAGACTCATCTCTCAGTCGCCTGACTATACAAAAGCTTCTCAAGCTACAAAAAAATTAGATAACCTTCTCACTGGACATGGCACCTCAAGAAAATGAGAAACACCACTGACGAACAATGCAGATTTTGCCAAACTATGGCTGAACCGTCAGAGCACTTACTCTGCGAATGTCAGGCACTTACTCGCCAAAGGTTGAGGCATCTGGAAAATGCCCTTGTGGAAACGGGGGATCTACAAATCTTAACCCTCGAAATATTCGGAGGCGCTCGAAACAGATAGAATTTTCGTGTAAAATAGAAGGGTATACGGTATACACAAAAGATCAATAATAAAATTGTGGTCGACGTGTTGAAGAGCAAATCTTTGCCGAGAGACCCCGCTACCTACCGTACCATACATACCATAGCCTTGGTCATATTTGTTAGAAAGCATCCTAATCCTTTTCACACAAACCTAAATCTATATTCCCCCCATATATCAATGATCACAAAATACAGCGCTAACCTTTGCATTCCTGTACATAATTCAGCCTTTTTTGAGAGGGGGCCGTTGTATAAACCATGTATAAAACATTGAAAGTCTAACCACATTTAGAAGAGAAACAATATTGTTTCTTAAATAAATGTGTTTTTATTCTTTTGATTTTAGAACTCGACCTACCTATTTTAATTTCATTTTCAATGTCTATGTTTTAAATCGTATAAATTTCATTGTCATTTTAAATTTATATGTTTCAATTCATGTAAATTTTATTGTCACTATTTTATATTCTCTTCGTTTTAAGTGTTTTTTTTTAAGTTAAGCCTATGTGTCTTAGACACAACATTTTGTGACGTTGCTTTTGGGATTATTATCATTTTGTTGGCAAATAAAGGATGCTAAGAAAAATCAAACAATCAAGAAATAGGTCCAAAGAGATTACGAATCTTAATTAAATAAGAGTATCGTTCATAAGATTGAACTGAATTATATTTTTCCATAGACTAGGGCGTTAAATCATCTTAGTCCGCCCTTAAAAAGATCGCTAAACAGCAACATATAAGAATTGGTACTTAAAGATGCACACATAGGCCGGGGACTTATTTCCAGAACGTTTCCAGGATGTTTATACTCACGAAAATAAGACCAATCTACCCACTATGCAGCAGCTGACAAGAACTGTTCCCTCACTAGAAGGAATTTAAATTACAATAGAAAGAGTACTTGAGGTCATCTCGACACTTAAGAAAGACAGCAGTCCTGGACCTGACAACATCTCAGCTCTATTGCTGATCAATTGCAAAGAAGTACTGGCGCCATACTGCTCTTGGATGATACCAGAGAAATGATCATCAGTAATAGTTATACCATTGTCTAAGAAGGGTGACAAGTATGATCCATATAGACCAATAATTATTATTAGTCTAACATGTCACATGTGCAAAATACTGGAAAAAAAATCATTAAAACTCATATGGTTAGATTTCTGTTGGAGTGTGGTGTTATTCCGAGAGAGCAGCATAGTTTTCTGCCACAAATATCAACAACATCAAATTTTATCATGTGTGTTGATAGCTGGACAAAGGAACTAGATGGAAGGCGTCCTGTGGATATCTTAGATTTGGACCAGAGAGCCTTCGAGAAAGTTCCAATAGAAATACTCCTTCTGAAGTTGGGACATCATGGTATAAGGGGAAATCTCTTGTCCTGGATAGAAATATTAACAAAAAAACAGAACTTATCAGTTAAATGGTTGTTTATCAAAATCAATGCAGGTGTATAGCCGGGTAGTGCAGGGATCTGTACTAGGGCCTCTGCTCTTTATCACATATATCAGTGACTTACAAACCAAAATTAGAACAAATATAAGCTTATTTGCAGATGACACAAAGATATTCAGTAATTCCAATATCCATTATAACGAATTTCTTCGGAATATCGAGGATCTAGAGGACTGGACTGATGACAATGTACAATTCTTCACCTAGGAAATAATAATCCGCGCCACGAATACCATCTCAACGGAAAGCAGCTTAAACCAGTATCTGACCAAAAAGATCATGGTGTAATTATATCCAGCAACCACAAATGGGAAATACACATTTCTAGTATAGTTAAAAGGGCGAATTCATTGACATATCTTTGGCAGAGGGCTTTTTCCACGAGAACACTACAATTCATAAAAAAGCTCTATACAACATTTATAAGACCTAAATTGTAGTATGCACACAGTGTGTGGAATCCATACTATGTTAAGGACATCGAATAATTAGAAAAGGTTCTAAGAAGGGTAACAAAAATACCAACTGAGCTGAATGTCTTAATCTCACGACAATGAAACACCGGAGAGAGAGGAGCGACTTGATCGAAACCTAAAGATGCTTAATGGTTACTATTCGAAGGATATTAACATTGGATCGCTCTTTACACTCAACAGTAATGCCAACCTTAGAGGACACACACTAAAACTGAAAAAAAGAAAAGAACTCAACCCTAATACGTAAGAACTTTCTGTGTAATCATGTGGTGTATAGGTGGAACTCTCTTCCTGAGGAAGCTGTCACAGCACCAAATAAAAATACCTTAAAAAATCGGTTGAGGTGAGTGGTTCGTATATTACCTATAAATCTAAATTCACGTAAATGGCGTTGATCTCGGTATTAATAATATATACATAAACATATTTACTGCAGAAGGGGACTGATTGTGGTGCGCAGGGTGCGCTCGGGAGCGCTTGGCTAGGGGAGTGACATTCAACATCAGGAAGAACTAAATTACATAACAGTAGACTTATCGGACTTCCGCTTTATACTACTGATTATTTGTTTGTTTTATTACGGGACCTGCCCAATCAAAAAAATACAAAATTACACACTGTAACAAAATGGTATAAAAAAAAATATAAAGGATAATAAACAACTTCCATACACAAACAAAGTATACAAGTCATACTCCAAAGTCAAACACCAACAAATTGCACTCAACCATATAAAAGAAACATCAAACCATATAAAAATGCAAACAACACCACAGCGACACGTCATTATTTTAACATTTTTTTTTTCTTTATTTTTATATTCTACATAGCACCCTAATTAATACATTTTAATTTGGCCTTAAGAGAATTTTCAGTCACACTAAATAAGTCTATGATAGTATCAGTGCCATTAACTGTCCTCATCAACCTGTCAATTATTGAGCTAGGGCCATAAGTTGTTCTGTGGAAATTTTCATTAAAAAATTTGGGATGTCTGAGAGGGCGCAACGAAACATTAAAATTCAATAGTGCAAGAATTTCAGGGCAATCGACCTTATTATGGATAAGTTTATAAGCCATTGTGATATAAAAGTTCTTTCGCCTAATGTGTAATGGCTGAATAATTAAATGAGTTTCCAATTCACTGTAGCATATATCTGTCGTAGCAAAGCAAATACCTCAAAAACTTTTTCTGGATCTGTTCGATTCTATTTATATGAACCTGATAGTAAGGGTTCCATATTAGTGTGCAGCTTTCAAGGTGAGATCTGACCAGTGCTATATATAGAGCTTTAATTGCTATAATGTTAGTAAAGTCACGGGTATTTCTCTTTATAAATCCCAGCATTCGCAAGGCCCTATTACAAATTGAATCAATATGCTGAATAAAAGTTAGCCTCCCATCAAAAAGTACACCCAAATCCCTAACAACAACAACATCAGTCCTGTCAATCTTATTCCCATCTATAAAGTATTCAGACTCAACACCATCTCTCAATCTACCAAACTGAATAAACTTACACTTAGATGAATTCAAAGAGAGCTTATTCTCACTACACCAGTCACAAAAGCGGTCCAAGTCTCTCTGGATCAAAGCAGTGTCATGTACATTTTTTATTCTTAAGTAAATCTTGAGATCGTCAGCATAAAGTAATATTTTAGAATTTCTGAAACAATCAGTAACGTCGTTAATAAAAACACTGAACAATAAAGGTGCAATAGGGGCCCCCTGGGGAACTCCTGAAGTTACCCTAATGACCCGAGAGGTGACGCCATCTATTCTCACTTGCTGCTCTCTACCTGTCAGGTATGAGTAAATCCAATCGTACAGACTACCATGTACACCATACCGCTTCAGCTTGGACATCAATATAGCATGATTTACCCTGTCAAATGTCTTGGAGAAATCGGTATAGACAGAATCGACCATATACACCCCCTCCAAGGCACTGACAAGGTATGTATGATATGACAACAAGTTAGTCATCACTGAACGGCCTGCCAGGAAACCGTGCTGGTATGGTGTCAAAATGCCCCTAAAAGAAAAACTCAAGTAGTCTGTAATGAGGCTCTCAAACACCTTAGGGATAATAGAGAGCTTAGTTATAGGCCTGTAATTATTTACAACATTTCTGTCTCCATCACCCTTGTAAATAGGAGTTACAAAAGACAGCTTCCAGGAATCTGGAAAAATACCCGATCTTAAAGATTGGTTGAAAAGCAACCATAGAGGCCGTGCAAGGGAGAAAGCACAGTTTTTTAAAAATTTCAGGTGGAACACCATCAGGCCCTGACCCTTTTTTGAGATCCAAACCCTCAAGCTTCTCCAGAACCTCCGAAATTCCCAGACTCATCGACCCCAAATTAATGGAGTATCTAAATCTGAGCAATGAGCAGTCTGCTGTTAGTACACAGAAGCAAAATAAGTAGCAAATAATAATAATAATAATAATAATAATAATAATAATAATAATCCCCGAAAGGACGGAGGAAGGGGCCTTATGGACCTTACCAACTTACACTCTCGGCAGGTGACAAAATTGCGTGAATTCTTTTACAGGAAAGCCGAAACACCGGGTCTACATCGAGTTATATCCAAGACCGATAAGGATTAGGCACCTCTGAACCTCGCCTCGCCTGAAGCAGATTTCAATGGAGTTTCAGATACTGAGAAGTTCGAACAATGGTCACAAAAGGCATTGCACGGATGACATCATTACGACCTCAATCAGCCTCATATTGACAAGAAAGCATCACATAAATGGCTTACTAGCAGACCAGGTTATCAGTACTAATAACTACAAGAAGTTTGTCATCAAGGACACCAACACCCGATCCGACAAATGCAGGAAATGTCAAGAATCATCAGAGACTATTCAACATATAACAGCTGGTTGTACCGTGTTAGCTAATACTGACTATCTGCATCGACACAATCAAGTGTGCAATATCGGTTACCAGAAACCGGCCAACAAGTACGGTCTTCTCAACACCTATACACCGTACTATAAGTACCAGCCACAGAAGGTTCTCGAAAATGACAATTTTAGACTCTACTACGATAGGTCCATTATCACCGATAGACTGACGAATAACAGGCCTGACATAGTGGTGGTGGATAGAAGAGTCAACTCAGTCCTTCTCGTTGACGTAGCCGTACCGAACACCCACAACGTTCTCAACAAACATCACGAGAAAATGACCAAGTACGCAGATCTCGCCATTGAGATTAAACAGATGTGGCATTGCGAAAAAGTGGAAATAGTCCCAGTTATTATATCATCAACCGGCATAGTGCCTAATACCTTGCACGACAGCCTCGCCAAACTGGGACTACCGAAAAACACCTTCTCTCATCCAGAAGGCTGTTATATTGAATACTTGCCATACAGTACGCAAGTTTATGATGTAATTTGAGCCTAAGCCTTTTGATACTTAGTATCCGGGATAGGTAAATAATACCAGCTTAGAGCTGAGTACAAAAAGAATAATAATAATAATAATAATAATAATAATAATAATAATAATAATAATAATAATAATATTAATAATTATAATGAAATTGGCCTAAATTAGGAAAGCAATTTAAAACTAAGGAAAACTAACCAATTTCGATTTAGGATAATTCGGTTTCTTTCGAAAAACTTCCACAAGTGCACCAATCAAAACTCTTTTACACTAACTGAAACTGGGTCATGTTTACCAAAACTAATATAAGACACTTAAAAATATATATAAATACTAATAAATTATCCTTCGTAGAATTTTTTTCAAATGAAATCATTCATTCGAATTCAAATTCATGCTTATATAAAAGTGTAGTGACATAATCCGCATGTATACATCTGTTTCATAGATTTCGCTAAAGCTTTTAACAACGCAAATCATGAAAAACTTACAGAAATTCTCACGAACATTAATCTTGTTGGCAAAAATGTTTCAATATCATATTGACCTATGTCACAATCAAACTAAAAAGGTTAAAATAAGTGGAAAAAATGTCGTTTAATCTTTACTCAGAGGATGAAGTATTTCATGGTGCCCATCGAGAGCTTAAAAATAAATAGAGAACTCATCTTGGATTCAAAAATGCATTTGAAACACTCCATTCAAGTGTTTATGCAAAGACATAATCGGCATGTATACATCTGTTTCATAGATCTGGCTAAAGCTTGTGACAACGCAAATCATGAAATTCTGACGGACATTGATCTGGTTGGCAAAAATGTTTAATTATCACATTAATCTACATCGCAACCAAACTGCTAAGTTAAAATACGTGGAACAATGTCCGAAAGTGTGACGTTTAACAAGGGTGCCCTGTGTGTCGTTTAATCTTTACTCAGAAGATGAAATATTTCATGGTGCCTATCGAGGGCTTAAAATAAATAGAAAAGTCATTACCTTCATAAGATATTGAAATCGAAGTACAAGTTGGAATATTAGTTCCATAAGCCATTATTAATAAAAAAAAAGACGCCACCATCTACCTTTCCATGCAGACACCTCGAATTGGTATTGCTCGCTGAGGTTCGCCGGCTTTAATATTCATCAACTACACCCTAAAGCACATTAATATTCGACACAAGTATAACGTTGTTGCTTGTTTCGTCTGAAGTCAATATACGCGTTGGACATAAATAATACAGTTTGGTACTGGCCTATGGTACAAATTTTGTTTTAATGTTTTAAGGTAAAAATAATGATCATTTCTTATAAGGCCACATATTACTGCTGAGGAAATTAGAAACATCATCCAAGCTTGTCATAGAATTCGAAGAAAAATTGGGAAAAACTAAATTTGTGAATGATTTTGGAACTTTCCTAATAATCTTGGTGATATCGAAAATTTACTCAGTTGGCGAAACAATATAATGGTTTGTTTTAATTGGCTGAGTAAAAAAGTTCTTAAACGAGCTAGTTGATGTCCCATGGACTACATCCGAAGATATTTTCTCTAATCTATTCCATGATATATACAAAGCTTCTAAACCTATTTGTCTCAAATACTATCTAAAGACAATCAATAAAATCATTTCGTGGGGCCAGTCCGGCTCTAGTCTAACATCACACGAGTACTAAGTTAATTGCAACGTTTGATTCGACTTTTCACTTTCCTATGACCACAAAAGGCAACCCAAAAAAAGTTTATGTAATTGACGACATTATTATGTTAGCCTAAATACAATTTTAATGTTTGTTCTGTGTTTGTTTATAGAGAAGTGTGAACTAAACTGGTCAACAAAATGGTCGGCGGAAAGTAACTTTTTCGAAAATTAGTTTTTTGAATGCGGTTTTCGAATCCTGAAAGCTTCTTTTTTTCAGATTATAATATAGTAGTAAATATAGGTTTTCGTAATTTCTATTTAATTTTTGTAACGCCATGTATTCATGATTCCTTGATGCTTGTGCTATTTATACAAAAATGTCGAAATTTGTCCTGTATATAGAAAACAAAGGAATCACTGCAGCAGCTCCCACCTAGGTAGTAGAGAGGTATTGTAAAATATGTTTCAAACACGCGATTTTATCCATAGAATCAAAATGGATAAGTTTACATCCCTATTACATCGTCTCACGTGAGAGCAATGGCTCAAGAATACGTGTTTATTTATGATAGGATAATTAAAAACAGCGTTAAAAGATTTAAAAAATTTAATATTTATCAGTTCATTTTCTTACAGTCGAATTTTTTTTGGTACCTCGCACACATTCGTCAACAAGACATCCAGTGGTTACCACTTTCCTGTAATAGTCAGCGGATTGTTTTGGTGTTCTTGTCCTTTCCTCACTGTAAAAGTCTACGTGATAGTGGCCAAGGTTTACACTGAAACAAATAAGTTGCTATTACGATACGTTCTTCTTATTTGATAGAAAAACCGAAATTCATGTGCAATAATAGTACTTACAGCCAACCAGCGTACCACTCGACGTCGTTCATCAAACTCCACGCCACGTAGCCAATAAGATTTACGCCATCTTGGTAAATGACGTCATTGAGGTTGCTGAGGTATAACTGAAATTATAAAATACATCACAATAGGTTTTGTTGCATTCACACTCATCCTCCTCTGCTAAGAGTTTCCTAGCTTTGCTGGCTTGTGGGAAAAACTATGAAAGATAGATCGAATTTTCTTATGCGTATAATATAATATGTACCTTATGGTAACGTCCTCTAGTCTCCAAATCTTCCAGTTCGTTACCGGAGTCATGATAACCATTTTCTGTTACAATGATACCTTTTTCGTCGCCATAGGTGTCACTGATCCATTTGACCAAGTGACGAGCACCCCATGGAACAACCTGAAAGTACAAACCACAGCATTATTTAGGATTAATAGAATATAGTTTATTAGATAAGCGTTAAGAGACATCTGGTGGCAGTAAAAAAATTAGTGAATACGATAAGGGATCACTTTGAGTCGTTTTAGCACCAAAAAAGTCGCGAGGATCGAAAAAACTGAGAAAATAAGTCGATAGGGAACTTCTAGAAGAGCATCTCCCTAAATCCTTCTGTTTGGAAAATTTCTAGAAAATGGACTGGAGAGAAGCCAAGCAGAAAATAATTGAAGAAAAATGCCCTGAAATAGAAGCACTGCAACAAAGATTTGGTGACTTCAATGTACATAAAAGTGTGAGAGAAATAACTGGCAAATACAAAAAGAGAATAGTAGGAAAACTCGTCAATGACAACGGAGAACTTATTGTGGACCAAAGAAGTATTAAAGATACTTGGAATAATACATAGAAAATTTGTTCTTCGATGAGAGAGGAGATCCCCCTTCCTTATCAACAGAAACTGGACCACCAATACTAACAGATAGAAGCAGCAATAAAATCGTTGAAAGAAGGCAAAGCTCCAGGACCGGACGGGATACAGACAGAGTTCCTTAAGCTTTTGGATGAAGAATCAATAAAAATGAACTGCAAAATATTTAACAATATCTATGACACCGGCAATATCCCGAAAGAGTGGCTCATTTCTGAATTTATAAGAAACAAGGGGCAAAGAAATGCGGAGAATATAGAACCTTAAGCTTAATGAGCCATTTCCAAGCTTTTCCTTAAGGTTATCCATGGCAGAATATACAAGATATGCGAAGAGAGAGTAGCAGACACACAATTTGGCTTCATGAAAGGAGTGGGCACAAGAGAAGCACTGTTCAGTATTCAAGTATTATTCCAACGGTGTAGGGACATGAATTGCGACATTTATACCTGCTTTGTAGACTACCAAAAGGCGTTTGACAAAATCCAACACCAGAAGATGATACAAGTACTGAAAGGCACCGGAATGGTTGATAAAGATCTCAGAATTATACAAAACTTGTACTGGAACCAGACAGCCACCTTAAAAATCAACGCTGGAGATGAAACAACAGAGGCAGTTAACATTCTGCGTGGCATACGACAAGAGTGTATCATCTCCCCTCTGATATTCAATCTGAATTCGGAAGAGATATTCAGAGAAGCTCTGGAAAACGATGAGAATGGAATTCTTGTAAACGGTGAACGACTAAATAATATCCACTATGCATATTTGTAGATATTATAGAGGGTCTACAACAGCTAATGCGCAAAGTGAATGAAGTAAGTGAACGATATGGGCTAAAAATGAACATCGACAAAACAAAATTTATGGTCATAAGTAAAGAGAAGAAAGAAAACTGTCAACTATTTATTAAAAATATACTAGTAGAACGGGTATCCAAATTTGTCTACCTGGAAACCTTAGTAAACGAACAGTGGGACCACTCACATAGAATCAGATGTAGAATAGAAAAAGCAAGAGATGCCTTCATCAAAATTTCTAAGCTCTTCAAAAACCACAACCTCAAATTAGATATCAAAGTAAAAATCCTGCGCTGCTATGTGTTCTTCATATACTATATCAAGGATTCCTGGACACTGACCGAAGCAACACAAAAGACACTCGAGGCCTTCGAGATGTGGCTCTACAGAAGGATCCTTAGAATATCATGGGTAGAAAGAGTGATCAACGAAACAGTACTGGAAAGAATGAGGAAGGAAAAAGAGGTGATGAACACGATTAAGAGAAGGAAACTTGAATATCTCTGGCATATAATGATAAATGACTCCAAATACAAGCTCTTAAAATCTATCCTCCAAGGAAAAATGTTTGGAAGGCGAGGGCCCGCAAGAAGAAGGATATCATGGCTCAAAAGCCTAAGGACATGGTATTCAAAAACAACCACAGAACTGTTTAAAGCAGCAGCCAACAAGGTCATCATAGCCAGGATGGTCGCCAAGATTCGAAACGAATAGGCACTTGAAGAAGAAGAAGAATAGAAAAGTGACTTTGGCGTGGGTGCCAGGACACGAAGGCCATGGAGGCAACGAGATGGCAGACGAATTAGCCCGAGAAGGCTTGTCTCAGCCACTAACAAAACCAGAACCATTTTGCGGAGTCGCAAGGCCCATAGCCAAAACATCCATTCAAAAAGGGATAGAAGAAGCGTCCCAGAGGTGGTTGTTTAATTTACCGGGACATAGACATGCCAAAGATTTCATCAGCAAAATTAACAGCAGACTTGTTAAGTTATAATCGGAAGTCAATAAGAATCATAGTGGCACTACTAACAGAACACACACACACTAAAGAGAGATATGAGTCAGATAGGCCTGGTGGATGAAACCCTGTGTAGGTTCTGTCAGGAAGGGGCGGAGTCGGCAAAACACATTCTCTGCCACTGTGAAGGACTTTGGAGGTTGCGCTTCGAAACTGCGGGGACAACCAATCCAGAAGCGTTAAGTTACACCATGGAGCCACTGTCGAGACTTTGGAGTCTGATCAAGAAGACACGGTTGGACACAATACTCTAAGTACAAGGAGGGTTGCAATAGATCTTACAGGTCGCAGTGACATAAAGCCGATGACGCATCCTCCACACATATATCTATCTATCTACTATAAATTTTATTTTGATATGAAAATTGTATTAATAACATAGTTTTTTTTATAGAATTTTTCGAAAATTTAAATTAAAAAGTGAATTTTTCATGAATTTGCTAATATAGACTTTATTTTTATATAAACAAGTGTATCTATAACAAATTTGTTTTTATTCATTACAATCTTCCAAAAATAGTAATAAAATAAATAAAAATTGTATCGAAATTTATATTGTATTAAAAGTAATTATTTCATTATTTCAGGCTAAATTTTTATTAATGTTAAAATTCCTGTTTAAAGTTTGTTTTTTTTTAATATTTATTAAAAAATATTTAGAAATTTTTGGGTAGTGAAGAAGTTTTATTTCTAAAAATTGGATACTTTTCAAATTTTTTGCATCTTTGCATTTTTTCAGAATTTAAATATTTATACTTGTGACATTTTCAATAAATTTGTTACTATAAATCCGATTTTTATATGAAAAATATATTTATCATTTTTTGTTAGTTTTTATAGAAATTTTCGAACATTTAATTTAAAAACTTCATTTTCAATGAATTTGTTACTATAACCTTTTTTTTAAGTGTATTTGCAACATTTTTTTTGTTTATTATAAACTCTCAAAAACATTAAAATAAAATAAAAATTTTCAAGTATGGAAATGTATATTATATTAAAAGTAACTATTTCATAATTTCATGCTAAATGTTTATGAATATTAAAGTTTCCGTTTAAATTTTGTTTTTTTTTTTGTTATTTTGGATACTTTTGAAAATTGTTTCATTTTTCTTTTTTATAAAGTTTGAACAAAATTAAGTCCATTTTTGAACTTTGGATATCATCCTCAGATCCCAAGATTTTGGGCAGCCATGGCAACTTCTATAGTTCGTTCTTCTACTTTATTCACAGCTGGCTGATTTCGATTTTATTCAGGTATTTCAGAAATAATACTTATAATTTTATTGTTTATTTTTATATTTACTATATTCATGGACACCAGCCAAAAAAAATGTAATATTAAAAATATTTTGAAAATTTTGGTTAGTAAAGAAGTTTTTTATTTTAAAAAAATTGGATACTTTTGAAATTATTTGCATTTATTTTTAAATTAAGTGCAGCTGGAGTTTATTTATTATTTCAATTTTATTCAGAATTTCAGAAATAATATTTATAATTTTATTCTTTATTATGCAAACGGAGTTTATTTATTAGTTCGATTTTATTCGGACATTTCAGAAATAATATTTATAATTTATCCATGGATAAGTTTCTATATCCATGGATACGTCATGAAAAGTTTATAATTAAAAATATTTTGACATTTTTAGTTAGTGAAGAAGTTTAATTTAAAAAAAATTGGATACTTTTGAAATTATTTGCATTTTATTTTCAAAAATTAATTGCAGCTGGAGTTTATTTATTATTTC
>MU182783.1:0-34043 GCA_016904865.1 Pissodes strobi | reverse complement strand
TATTTTAAAATAGTTTAAGAGTGTTGTAGGAAGGTTTGGAGTATCCTTGAGACCTTTGATGTGTCTTAGATACCATTGGAACGTCTTAAAGACTTTTGAAGTGTTCTAAATTACCTTTTCGAAAATGCTTTAAGAGAGTCGTCAGAATGTATGGAGTATTTTCGAGACTTTTAGAGCATATTAGATATCTTTGGAACATATTACAAAACTTTTGAGTTTTTTAAATATCTTTTGGAATATTTTAAAATAGTTTAGGAGTATCGTAGGAAGGTATGAAATATCCTAAAGACCTTTGAAGTGTCTTAGATACCTTTGGAACGTCTTAAAGACCTTTGAAATTTTCTAATTTGCCTTTTGGAACATCCTAATATGCTTTAAGAGAATCGTCGGAACGTATGGAGTATTTTAGAGACTTTTAGATCATTTTAGATATCTTTGGAACATTTTAGAAACTTTTGGAGTTTTTTTTAGATACCTTTTGGAATATTTTAAAATAGTTTAAGAGTGTCGCAGGAAGGTATGGAGTATCCCAAAGAACTTTGAAGTGTCTTAGATACCTTTGGAACATCTTAAAAGCTTCTGAAGTTTTCTAAATTACCTTTTGGGACATCCGAAAATACTTTAAGAGAGTCGTCGGAATGTATGGAGTATTTTAGAAACTTTTAGAGTATCTTAGATATCTTTGGATCATTTAAGAGACTTTTGGAGTTTTTTTAATATCTTTAGGATTACTTTAAAATAGGGTAAGTGTGTCGTAGGAAGGTATGGAGTATTCTAGAGACCTTTGGAACATTTTAAAGACCTTTGATGTTTTCTAAATTACCTTTTGTCATCTTACAATACTTTAAGAGAGTCGTTGGAAAATATGGGCTACTTTAGAGACTTTTGACTTTTGAAATATTTTTAAATAGTTTAAGAATGTTGTTTAAAGACCCTTGAATTTTTCTAAGTTACCTTTTGGAACATCCTAAAATGCTTATGGAGAACTTTAGAGACTTTTAGGGCATCTTAGATACACTTGAAACGTCTTAAAGATTTTTGTAGTTGTCTAGTAAAACAGTTGTAGGAACGTATGTTTCGTCGAACAGGTACATAGAACCATCCAGACTACTTGCTTTTATCAAAGCACTGAAGTTGGATGAGGTACTCTGATTGAGAATCACATCAAAACCATGGAAGGGGGGACACAATAGACCTGTACAGGTCGCAGTGTATTAATACCCCCTTAGATCATTCATTCATGCAAATTTCATTCTGCTGTCACATTTCACATTTCGGCACTGAAATGCAGGTACTTTACTGTGATTTATATTTATTACATCACAACTTTTAGAGCATCCGTAATTAATTATTAATAATAATACTACATGAGTGTATTTAAATGTTTTTACTCATGAGTTAAAAGAACCCCAATCCAAAGTAGAAATTTCGAATGCCAAACAAAATATGAGAATAGTAAGGCTGACCTTAGTATGAAAGCTAATAAACACGGTGAGCCATATACAAAATTGTTCCAGAACCATTTGCAAAACTTGGCCACCCGATAATGGTGAATAAATAATTTCAAATTATTGTTTTTATTAAATAAATAATTTATTTTCACAAGTAATAAATCCTGCAACTTTTGTAATGAAGGCTTTTCTATCTTAAAAAAAGGCTATACATTTTACATATTACTAGATATGTCTTTATACCATTGGAATCATAGTTGGGCAACTTTACCAGGAAAGTGGTTATCAAGAAAATTGTTGCTTAAATAACGATGACATCTCTAACAACATTTTCAAGAAATGGATTTAACGAGCTAGAAACTATAAACACTAGAAATATTACCTACTACAATATATGGTATTTATTACCTTTGCGGTGCTGCGAAGCAGCTGGCAACTGCCAGTGTAACTACCACGAATAACTTCATATTTAATAGGAGGTGGTCTAATATAGACACCAATTTTATTTGTACTATAACTAGAAAAAGAAAATCACAAACTTGTGTTTATTAATTGCCCTCGGCGACATATATATACATATACGAACAGGTGGTACTCCAAATTTATCTCTTCGATTATTATCGGGGCTTATGCAATTGGAAATATTTCGAGAGGGTATTTAAAAGCAATTAAAATGAAAAACAAAAAACAACATTATTTGACGTTAAACTATTATAGAAAATAGGTACTTGTAACATAATAAATAATACCGCTCTTATGGTTGAATAATGATAATATTATTACCATAGATTGTCCTAAATTTCGTATCATTTGTGGAAGATCTACCAACAGAATAAATGATATCTATTTCATAATTATATGTTTAAAGTGACCAATAATTGAGACTAATTTTTTTTTAAATGGAAATAACTACCTACTGTTATTTCATTTTTGTTTTGGCCAAAAATTTCATATGTCATATATCTAAGTTCAAATGTTTTCGAAATATTGACGTTTAAAAATTGACATTTTGCACATTGTGACAAGCTCAGCTGTAGAATCTGAACCACTTTACGTAGAGCGAAACGGCTTGTACTTTCCTATTTTAGATTTTGATTGTTTCTCGTCTGACTTCAATTTACACTTCTAGAGTCCACTAGGACCAATATAATTTTTTATGTCGTGATTACAACACATTAAAAATATCCATAAGATCTAAAATAGTACCATTTAAAACGTTATTCGAATAGTCAATTGCAATAAAGGGAGTATAAATTGACCAGCAATTAAAATTAAAAAAAAATATATGCTTATCTGACTTCATGATTCGATTTGCTGGGCTGATCAACAGGGTCAGGGACTCGTGATCAGCCCTCCAGGCAACTCCCAGGAGTCTTCGCGTAGGAGAGAAACTTGTAAAATATATATTCAAGGTTTTCGCTTAAAGCTGAAGCACGGGACATTTACAGCCAAAAAATAAATAAATACCAAAAACCAACATAATTTTAGCGGTAAAGGGTTTTCATCAAACCTGCTAACGCTGAAATATGTTAGGCTGCCTCAAAAGTTGGGCGAAACGGAATATGCCTGTTGGTTGTGAACCCAAATTATGCAAATTTAAAAGTATACCAGAGTGTTACTTTCATAAGAATATAAATCTATGGCATTGTGCATTAGCTAATGTAAAATTATTACATAAACATAAAAATTCATATTAATTTAGCTGTTTTATTTCTCATTGCATTGCACTATTTTACTTCCACTTATATTTGACTAAATAAAAGAATGGTAACTTTGAATTCATCAGTATTACGCTTGCAATATTCAACACAAATCAAAAACTAATCATGAAAATTGTCCTACAAAAACAGAAGATAAACCGGTCTGATAGGAAAGAAAAAATCTGAAAAAGTTAAGCTGGAAACACCTACTGCATTTGCATAGAAAATATGAAGAAAGAAGATAATGTTATATCAACTTTTTGTTGTCATGAATTCTGTTTTCTATGTTTAATGCCTTGGACATTAAATAATGTATATTGATTGTCCACTTTACAGACAATTTTATTCTTGAGTAAAACTGAAAGATGTGGATATTCGATTTCTGTGGTGAAAGAAGATGAAGAAGAACAAAGTGCATTTTTAAGCTCACTCAAATAATTTTCTATTAAATTTTTCATATAAGTTAAACGATTTACTTTGATAATTTTGCTAAACAAGGAACATTCAATTTAGAACCAAAATAATACATTTTATGATGGTATAAGCCCACAAATAACTGCCACTATAAAGTAGCAATTATTACAAGATAATTGTCCCAAAATGTCATATTGTGAGTTTGTTTTCATGGTTGTCATCATTCCCCTTTACACTTTAAAGAACTCTAAATTATCCCGAGTCTTCTAGGCAAAGGGGCGAGGTTTGGACTCCTAAATGAACATCGAAAACACTCCCAAAAATGAAAAGCAAGGAATTCATCAATTGCCCCAAGAAATAGATATAGGATGCATCAACATTTAAACTCCCTACACCCATACGAGATGTGTATTTTAAAATTATGTAAAATTCTTAAACCATGACATGCATGTTCTCGAAACAAAATTGGAATTCAAACTCCTGAAGCCTACGTAATACGAAATATTTACTTTTATTTAAGGCAACTACATGTGTGAACCTATTCACCCTTTCCGAAAGACACTGAAATGAAAGGATATTGTCAAAAAAGATGATCAACTCATTACAAGGAAATGTGAATGTAAATTAGTGAATTTTAACCGTAATTGATTGGAGAAGTAGTGATTACTATGTAATGAGAACAATATATGATGATATAATTTTTATGTGCGCCTTTTTTTGAAATTTAATCAATATTTAAACCAATAGTCATGAGCAAGAGTCTGCTCTTGATACAATGGTGAATCAAAAATAATTTAATAATAAAAATTTAACTTCAAATAGTTACAAATACAATAATTCGATTCCCGCAATGTCATAGTCAAGCAAAGAAATTGGTAAAATTGAATGCAAAATAATAGAAAGTCAATTTAGAACCGAAATAATACGGCATTTAATGATGGTATAAGGCCACAAGTAACTTGCACCATGAAGTAGCAATTATAAGATAAGGTTAGGGTAATTGTCCTAAAGCGAAACATTGTGACTTTCATTCTCATCTACACTTTAAAAAGCTCTAAATAACCCCGTTTCTTCTAGGACAGTCAAAGCTTAAGTAAACTAAATGAAGGAAGTTTTGAACCCCTAAACGAACATCGCAAGCTAACGTTAACAAAGGAGAGCTAGAACGGGCCGTCTATTTGCCACAATAAATAGAACGACCTAAAATTAAAATTCATAATAATATTAAGTATTTAATTTTATTTAAGACAACCGCATGTGTGATCCCCTTCGCATTTTCCAGAGGACACTGAAGTAAAAGGATATTGTTAGGACAAGTGGTCAAATCATTAGAACGAGATGTTGTTCACGTAAATTAGTGGATTTGTGTACCTACCTTTCTACACTCCCAAAAGCTAACATAAACAAGGGAAAGCTATGACAGACCGTTTATTTGCCCCAAGAAATAGATATTGAATGCACTGATAAAATTCACTCACTTAATATTAAATATTTACTTGTACTTAAGGCAACCCTTGTGTGACCTCCTTTGCCTCTATCGGAGGACATTGAAATAAAAGGATCTTGTCAAAACATTACAACGAGATGTGAATGTATATTAGTGGATTTAAACCGTAACTGATTGGAGATGTATTAATATAGTATGCAATGTGATGCAATATATGATAATATCGTGTGGCTTTATTTTAAATAATATTTAAATCAATCCTCCTTTTAGCGTTAAAAATCATTGATGTTTCCAAGATCGGTCGAAAGCAGCAGGGCCTTTTTTACCATTACGTCCATAATGTCCAACATCAACAAGAAAAATTGTACATAATTTTTATGGAAAATATATTTTCTCGAGATATTTCACCACCGATATATTTGAGATTCTAAAAAGAGCTACTTTACATTTTATATAATTTTTCTTGTCTCTAAAAACTTATATTTTTCAATTAAATGAAGGCAAACATTAATTACTTTTAGGATGTCATAATGGGGCCACACCTTTCGTGTTGATGGTTCTGGAGAAAATATTAGGGAGATGGACTAGGAAAGGTAATTTCAATGCAACATTCCCCTATGGGTTCACCAATATACCCATCTTGGTCGACATAATCTACTATAAAAATAGTCCCTTTCACCACGAGGTTCCAGTGGTGCATTTTTAGACCCAATGAAATCGTACTTGGTTGCTGAAGGAGGACTTGATCTAGTATGATTGATGAATTATCTTCGAGTGCCCGATAAAAACTTGCACTTGATAAACATTACGCACAAAACAGCTGATACCATGGAACTTTTGTTATTTTAAAAATTGATTAATCGATTAACCTTTGGCTCATCGAAATAGTTCGATTGCCCTTGAGTATAATACGAAAAACAAACTTATTCAATTCATCGTTAGTAAAAAGTGTTTTTCTAGCGATAACGGAGCAATGTTTGTTTGACACTTCAAGCTCTTAAGGCGATTATGAATTACAAGCCTTAATCGATCCGAAAAGTTTGCAGGTTTTTTTGCAATTTTTTCCTGCAAGGACGATTGACATATAGACATTATGTAATTTTCTAGTCGAACGTCTATCTAAACAAACGCAAAGGGCTATTACCATGTGACTAGCAGTCTTCAGTTATCAACCTAAAGGAAGATAATTGACATAGAAGCCATTCTTCCAATAATGTTGTCTGTGTTGTTGTTTTTTATTTGTTAATATTATGTGTAAAAAGTTTTTTTTTCTTCATTTTGGGCATGCCTTAGGTTAGTTTTAGTTAGAACCTGTTGGTTGCGCACCTGTAGCGAGCGAAGCGAGCGGGGGGCCATATCGAAGCGAGAAATTGGCAAAGCGATTTGGCAACATTGTTAACATTTGCGCTAGATTTAGCCGATCCTGGGAAATGATGCTCTTTTGTGCTCTATTTTTTTATTATACTACAAGCAGGGTACAATGGCTGTACAGAATATAGAAGGTAATCCCTGTTTTCTATTCTTGAATATCAAGGGTCCTCAGAGATATATGTTTAATATATTATTAGCACAGGGCCGCATTCACCACTAGGCACACTAGGCAATTGCCTAAAGACGCCAAGCTCTAGAGGAGTGCCGGGGTATGTCTACTTTTTCATAACGTCCCTTTGAAATAAATTTTGAAAAGAAAGCAGAGAACTTCAGTCTGAATTGTTTGTCTTGATTTAAGTCAAGTCGATTAACACAAAAAAACTGACATTTTCTGGAGAAAAAATCGAAATTGCATGAAATAAAAATTTGAGAAATATATTTTTTTTATTATTTATAAACAAGTGGCTAAAAAATAAGAATAATTTTTTTGGAGGAAGCCTATACTGGGTTTATGCAGGCCTATAAACATAATACAACTGAGATTTTCATGGTTTAAATCAATATTTCATGAAACTAAGAGAGATATCAAAAATTTGAGAAACATGTGTTTTTTTTTATAAGCAAGTGACTAAAAAATGTCATATAATTTTTTTGCAAGGCTATTATCTCAAAACACCTGAGATTTTTAGGGTTTAAAAAAACCTAGGTTTCAAGCAACAAAGAGGGATACCAAAAATATGAGAAATATATATGTTTTATTTATAAAGAAGTGACTAAAAAATTACCTACATTTCATTTTTTTGGAGGAAACCCATACTGGGTTTATGCAAGTCTATTAATAGAAAAAAAACTCAGATTTTAGGACTAGAAAAAATCAATATTTTAAAAAACAAAGAGGGATATCAAAAATTTGAGAAATATATATTTTTTATTTATAAACGAGTGACTAAAAAATATCATTTATTTTTTTTTTGAGGAAAGCCATACTAGGTATATTAATAGAAAAAAAACTGAGATATTTAGGATTTAAGAAAATATCGAAATTTCAAGAAACAAAGAGGGATATCAAAAATTTGAGAAATACGTATTTTTTATTTACAAACAAATGGCTAAAAATGTGATTTATTTTTTTGGGGAAAAGCTATACTGGGTTTATGCAGGTCTTATAGCACAACAAAACTGAGATTTCCAAGGTTTAATATAAAAAATTTGAGAAATATATATCTTTTTCTTTATAAACAAATCACTAAAAAATGTCATATATATTTTTAAAAGAAACCCATAGTGGGCTTGTGCAGGCCTATTAAAACAAAAAAAACTGAGATTTTATGGGTTTAAGAAAAAATTAAGATTTCAAGAAACAGAGATAAAAAATTTTAGAATTTTTTTTTTAAACTAGTGACTAAAATATGTTATAAAATTTTTTCGGAGGAAACTCATACTGGGTTTATGCATGTCTATTAACACAAAAAAAACTAAAATTTTCAGAGTTTAAGAAAAAATCAAGATTTCAAGAAACAAAAAAGATATCAAAAATTTGAGAAAAATATATATTTTTTTCATAACAGGTGACAAAAACATGCCATGAAAAATTTTATGCGGGTCTATTAATCCAAAACTGATATATTTAGGGCTTAAGAAAAAAACGCGATTTCAAGAAACAAAGAGGGATATCAAAAATTTGAGAAATATATATTTTTTATTTATAAACGAGTGACTAAAAAATATCATTTTTTTTTGAGGAAGGCCATACTAGGTATATTAATAGAAAAAAAACTGAGATATTAAGGATTTAAGAAAAATCGAAATTTCGAGAAACAAAGAGATATCAAAAATTTGAGAAATACATATTCTTTATTTATAAACAAATGGCTAAAAATGTGATTTAGTTTTTTGGGGGAAACCCATACTGGGTTTATGCAGGTCTATTAACACACCAAAACTGAGATTTCCAAGGTTTAATATAAAAAAATTGAGAAATATATATCTTTTTCTTTATAAACAAATCACTAAAAAATTTCATATATATTTTTTAAAGAAACCCATAGTGGGCTTGTGCAGGCCTATTAAAACAAAAAAAAACTGAGATTTTTTGGGTTTAAGAAAAAATTAAGATTTCAAGAAACAGAGAGATAAAAATTTCGAAAACATTTTTACTAAAATATGTCATTAAATTATTTCGGAGGAAACTCATACTCAGTTTATGCATGTGTATTAACACAAAAAACTAAGATTTTCAGAGTTTAAGCAAAAAACAAGATTTCAAGAAACAAAAAAAATATATCAAAAATTTGAGAAAAATATATATTTTTTTCATAACAAGTGACAAAAATATGTAATAAAAATTTTTATGCAAGTCTATTAAGCCAAAACTGAGATATTTAGGGCTTAAGAAGAAACCGCGATTTCAAGAAACAAAGAGGTATATCAAAAATTTGAGAAATTTATTTATAAACAGGTGCCTAAAAAAAGTAATTTATTTTTTTTTTAAGAAACCCGTACTGGATTTATGCAGGTCTATGAACACAAAAAAACTGAGATTTTCGAAGTTTAAGAAAAAATGGAGATTTCAAGAATTAAAGAGGGATATCAAAAATTTCAGAAATATATTTTTTTTTCCTTATAAGCAAATCACTTAAAAATGTCATATACATTTAAAAAAAACCATAGTTGCTTTGTGCAGATCTATTAACACAAAAAACACTGAAACTGAGATTTTTTGGTTTTAAGAAAAAATTAAGATTTCAGGAAACAAAGAGAGATAAAAAATTTGAGAAATATTTTTTTTATTTATAAACACCTTACTAAAAAATGTCATTAAATTTTTTCGGAGTTTAAGGAGTTTAAGAAGAAATCGAAATTTCAAGAAAAAAAGAGGGTTAGAAAAAATTTGAGAATTTGAGTGACTGAACAATGCCATTTATTTTTTTCGTCCAGGTCTATTAACAGAAAAAACTGAGATTTGCAGGGTTTATGAAAAAAAATAACAAAGAGATACAAAATTTGAGAAATATTTTTTTTATTTATAAACAAATGACTAAAAAATGTCATTAAATTTTTTCGGAAGAAACTCATACTGGGTTTATGCAGGTCTATTAACACAACAAAACTGAGGTTTCCAGGGTAAAGAAAAAATCAAAATTTCAAAAAGAGGGATATAAAAATTTGAGAATTTGAAAACAAATGACTGAAAAATGTCATTTTTTTTGTCCAGATCTATTAACGCAAAATACTGAGATTTGCAGACTAAGAAAAAAATTGAGATTTCAAGATGACACAAAGAGAGATAAAAAATTTCAGAATAATTTTTTTTATTTATAAACAAGTGACTAAAAAATGTCATTACATTTTTTCAGAAGAAGCTTATACTGGGTTTATGCAGGTCTATTAACACAACAAAACTGAGGTTTCCAGGGTTTAAGAAAAAATCAAAATTTCAAAAAGAGGGATATAAAAATTTGAGAATTTGAGAACAAATGACTGAAAAATGTCGTTTATTTTTTTTGTCCAGATCTATTAACGCAAAATACTGAGATTTGCATACTAAGAAAAAACTTGAGATTTCAAGAAACAAAGAGAGATCAAAAATTTCAGAATTATTTTTTTTATTTATAAACAAATGACTAAAAAATTACATTTAATTTTTTCAGAGGGCACGCATACTGGGTTTATGCAGGTCTATTAACACAAAAAAACTGAGATTTCCAAAGTTTAAGAAAAAAATCGAAATTTCAAGAAACAAAATGGGATATCAAAAATTTGAGAATTTGTGAACACGTGACTGAAGAATGTCATTTATTTTTATTGTCCAGGTCTATTAACAAAAGCAAAAACTGAGATTTGCAGAGTTTAAGAAAAAAAAATAGATTTCAAGAAACAAAGAGATATCAAAAATTTGCGAAATATATTTTTTTTATTTGTAAACAAGAGACTAAAAAATGTAATTTTCGGGGGGAAAACCCATACTGGGTTTATGCAGATCTATTAACGCAAAAAGTGAGATTTTCAGAGTTTAAGGAAAAAATCGAGATTTCAAGAAACAAAGAGGGCTATTCAAAATTTGAAAAACATATATTTTTTTATTTATAAACAAGTGACTAAAATATGTCATGCACTTTCTTTAGGAAACCCATACTAGGTTTATGAAAATCTATTAACACAAAAGACCTGAGATTTTCAGGGCTTAAGAAAAAATCGAGGTTTTAAGAAACAAAGAGGGATATCAAAAATTTGAGATATAGTTTGGTTTTATTTTAAAACAAATGACAAAAAAGTCCTAAATTTTTTTGGAGGAAACCCAGTAACTACTGAAATAACTAACCCAAACTAACCCAAACTACTGAAATAGTTTGGTTAAAAACACCTTTAGACCAGTAAGTTTGGGCAAACCAACTAAACAGACATGCTCTTGTATTTTTTTCTAAATTTGGCAACCCGTGCATCAATATTTAAAAATTATTCAACTCCAAATTTCGCTTGAATTATCCAGCAGTTTATGTTCCAAATATCTTCATTTTAACTCGCCGGTTCGTGTGTCCTTCTCGTGCTCTTATCCGATCTAAGCATACATTATGTAAAATACAAATAATGTATGGAGAAGATTTCATCAAAATAGAACCTTGAAATTTTCATGTCGGCTGAAAAATATACGTTTAGAAGGTAAACATAGTTCAAATTAGAGAGCTATCGAACGTAACGATAAAAAACGTGAGTACATATTAGTAGATAATATGGAACTATTGATTCGTTGATAATATCAAATATTTTAGAAAAATACATGACCAAGCAAATATTGGTTGGGGAATGGAGTGTTTAATTTAATTAGCGAGATTCTGGATGCTTTCCAAAATTCTCAACACAATACAGCCTTTTCTGTGATCTAAGCAAAGCGTTCGATTGTGTAAATCATGAGAGTATCCTCGAAAAAGTTTGCGTTTTTGCCGATGACACAATGCTATGTGTTAGTGCGGATACATCAGAGAATTCCCTGAAAGCATCACTTTGAAACACGCTTCTAGGAGTAAGCATTAGCTACTGGTCCATTAAACATTCCCAAAAGAATTTGTAAAGTTTAATGACTTAATGTGGAGAATGGTGTATTAAACTTACGGATAACGTGGCAGCAAACGGCACAATGATGCTGCCTATCGGAAATTTACAAATTATGATAATAGGCCCGTTTCTGGCATTTGAATATTTTAGAATGTTGTTTTTAAAACTAATCGTATATAAGTCCCAAAATCGTACCCTTCATGGCTTCGATATGCATCTTCATGGCTTGACCATGGTTTTCATTTATTTATCATCTATTTCAGAAAACAAGCAACTATTATATAGTATAATACATAACTAGCTATGTACAAACATTAAATATGTATTTTCGGTATCAATTATAAGATCATACAAATATTTTTTTATAAATTATCATAATTTATATTTAATCCGCAAGGCAAGCTCATATTTATTAACTAACTGGCAATTAATTCCATACATACCTACCTTTAGATTTGCATTAATAAAGAAATAATAGAATATTTTCATTCATTATAATTTAAATTTACTTTAAAAAATATTGTATTATAATATTTTTGAATACGAATTGCTAATCTATAAATTATTGCCTTTAATGAATTATATATTAAATCATGTTTCATTATTATTCAATAATGAATAAATCCGTCTTCCTAGCATAACCTTCATAATTATAAGCGACCGCTTGCAAATCGCACTGGAATAAACTTTGGATTTATTGTTAATAATATATTTTTCCCACGACCATTCAATGAGCATTTCAAGTAGCTAAGGTAAAGGTAAGATTTTTTATAGTCGCTCAAATTCAAAGGATTTTTCTCTTAAAAGTTGCGATATCTAGATAAACGTGAATCAAAAATTAACCAACTGACTCAGCAAAGTGCGGTTTTCACCTGTTCATACCGAAAGTTATTCATTAAACTCTAAAAATTTCAAGTAGCCAAGGTAAATTTTCGATTTTTTTGTAGCCGCTCGAATTGATTTTTTTTTCGCCCCACGTTGGGCGCCAAAAATTGCGACGCGCTTTCTGTGTATTTTAATTAAATAGCAATATAATAAGTGCTCGTAGAGCTATGAGGAGTTTCACCGAGATTATTTAAAGTAGACTCACCGATTAGACCAAATATCCCATTTGTTTTCAACAATTCATTCAGTAGGTCGGAGCGCGATGCCTCGAAGCAAGCTGTACAGTGAGCGCGCAATTTGTCTGCTGCTCAATAAACCGGAGAATAGGTTCGTTAGGCGCCACCAATCTCCACGCTATTCGTAGAACTTGCTTCAAGACCATCGCCCTCCAAGGTAAACCTAGCTGGTAGGAAGTACCAAAAAGATGCCACTTAATCACTAAAAGTTTGCAATAGGAGTAAACGGAGCAATCTTGACTGCGTTTGACCCACATAAAACACGCCACAAAAATGATACTAATCATCTATTGTGCAGAAAGATTAATAAATATAATAAATACAAATTATGCGTATGCACAACCAACCGACAAGGCAGACGGAAAAGCCGTCAAGCTCCAGATAGACGGGAGCGCTGGGCAAGATGTCCAGAAGTTGGAACATCGAAAAGAAGACCAAGTCAGTAACAGAAACAGGATACTATACAGAAGTAGAGGCCAAGAAAGCGAGAAAGTCCACTCCACCTCGAACTCAGAGAGATGATGAGGGAGATAGTGAATTAGATATGGATATATTTTTAGCGAGGTCTAAGGCAATGGACGATATGATGGATCATCTCGAGAGATTTCTCAGCAAGGCAATAAGATAAAGGTAGGTTCTATTGCTAGAGAAATCAGAAAAAATAATAAGGGCATTAACACCAAGTTAGAAAGGTGATGGAGATCAAAAACTTGTAGTTGACATTAGGAGTTTAGTGGTCACACAAAATGAAGGGTTTTTAGAGCAGAATAAGAAATTAGATATACTAATTCAGGCGGGATCTCAAGGAGGAGTAAGAAGTGGCTCTTATGAGGCAGTTACTGCAAATTCGGTCAAGATCAGCGGAATTAAGAAGCCAGTGCTAGCGGAGATAAGTTTTAGAGTGGAGTTGACCAAGAAAGTAGGGGACAAAGAAGTAAGTGGTGCGGAGCTTAAAAAGCTGGCTATGAAAAGTATCAATCCGAGTCAGATCGGTTTTAAACCTGCACGGATATTTGCCACTAAAAATAATAAAGTTATAATAGAATCCAAGAACATAGAGCTTAATAAACCTTACGGACTCGGCAGTAAGAGAAAAATTGAACATGAATATTTTAGCAGTTGGTACCATTTTTAATGTGCTTGCAAATATTGGAAAGGATGATCTGGCAGATGTTATTAATGAACAGAACTTCAGAGACGAGGAAGACATCGTGGTGACTCCTGTATATAAGTTTGGACCGAGAGATAGACATTTTGTGGAGCTAGAGGCTCGAGTAACATCGACATTACGGTGGGCGATGGTGGTACTGAGAAGCACGTGGTAGATTGGGAAGTATTAGAAGACACACTCAGCGATCACATGATGATCGCTTTTTCTTATAAGTTCGGATGTGAAGAACAAAGCCATAAGTTCAGGCAAGTCAGGACGGGCAGGAGAGCATTAGACATGGCCATTTTGATAATGGACAGATTAGAACAGTTGCTGTGGAGGCCTACGACCAACCATGTGGACGAAAGAGTCACTGATTTAAGTGAAGAATTGAAGTTCATTACGGAAATTATGGTGCCTAAGAAAAGAGTCTATATGAATAGGCCTGCGTGGTGGAGCGATGCCATCGATAGGGAGAAAAGGAAGACTCAAAGAGCTAGGAGAACGTACCAAAGAGAGCCGGCTGGGAGAAGGCAAGGCATTTTAGGGCCGAAATAATCAAGGCCAAGAATAAGTCATGGGATGATTTCGTTAGCAATAATTTGAGTGAGGATCCCTGGGGCCTGTATTATAGGCTAGCGGCTGGCAAGAGCATGAAGGTGCTGGATATCATAGAGACTAGAGAATGAAACGCCCAATTTACAACGGGTTTCGGCGATAGAGCTGAACTCATAGTCGACGAGTGCATTCGGGAAGATCACCTGGTTGAGGACGACGGACGTGGAGCACGCTGTGTTGAGAATGGTGGCCAGGGACTATGATGGACCAGTTAGGGATATTAGAAAACTTACCACCGAAGAAGTGGAGCAGTACTTGCTGAGGATTAATATAAGGAAGGCGCCAGGACCGGATGGGGTGCTGGGCATCGTTCTCAAGACAGTGGCGGCAGTTATTGCCAGCTACGTTTGCTAAATTTTAAATGGCTGCTTAATGCTGACATATTTTCCGAGAGCTTGGAAGTTGGGCTATTTGATTATTATTCCTAAGCCGGGAACTGCTCACGGATGGGCAAGTTGAGACATATCACGCTCTTGCCGATTCTAGGCAAAACTTTAGAGCATTTCGTGAGGAGCATTCAAGGACGAGAATGAATTTCACCACAGAGCACAGTATGGTTTCGTCAGCAGGAAGGGAACTGAGAATGCAGTTGCGGAGCATCTGGGAAATATGAATAACGGATATAAGTATAAAGCATGTATTTTTCTAGATATTGAAGGAACATTTAATAACGTTTGAAGACCCTCAAGGAAAGAGAACTACCTAGATACCTGTTCGACCTAACGATGAGTTTTCTTAGCGATAGGCAAATAACATATAAGGCTGGCCCAGCGACGCTCAGGAGAGAGGATGCCCACAGGGTTCCAAACTGGGCCCCAATCTGTGGAATTTGATGCTGGATCAACTTTTGGAAAGCTTCGACGACATCGAGGAGAGCAAGGTGACGGCGTTTGCAGACAACCTTGCAATCGTCACCTGTGCCAACAGTAGACCAGCGCTGGAGATTCAGATGAACAGGGCACTGGACAAGGTGAAGGAATGGTCGATTACCAATAAGTTAAATATATCACACGAAAATTCGAAATGCATGGTGTTTGGCAGGAAACTCACTAGGAACCACTGGTAGATGGCCATATCAGATTTTGCCTAGTGTACAGGGAAGGGGCATTATAGGATTTCAATTTAATTGTAAGGTAATGCAGATACTAACAGAACATGGCCAATTTGCAGGCTATTACCGCAAGATCGCCAAACTGGGTGCTTCAGGTTGTCTCACATGTCAAGCTGAGGAGGACAATCCTGAACATAGACTGTACCATTGCGTCGACTACGTATACCAGAGAGACCAAGTAAGGGCGATCCTGGTGGATGCCGACCTACCTGGACCGCAAGAACTGGTGAGAAGATTAACCAAAGAGGACCAACTGAACGTCTTAGGTGGATTCGTGCAGGACAGACTGCTGGGTGCTCCCGTCTAGCTGATCAAAAATTTAACGTTTATTTACGCTATAAAGCTTTGAAGTGTACTATGTACACGTTTTTGTAAAAATGTATATATTTTTGTAACAAATACAGAGCTCAAGGCTCAATGAGTAAGCAAACGTAACCCTGTAGGGAACTTCTTTTCTTCAGAACAAATTGGAGGGTTTTTGGTACCTCCCGTGCTACGGCCCGACCGAGAGAGGAATTGCCCTTATCCTCCTGCTCACTTTGAGTAGATGGCCCTTGCTACATCGGAACCTGGTGTGGTTCGCTAAGAACTAACTTAATAAAGACTAAATGGAACACCCTTTGTATTCCATGCATAAAATTTTTAATCCAAATTAGCGTAATCAAAATATAAAATTACAAGTTACATTTTTGAAAGGGTTCACATAATTTAACACTAAACAAGGACCATACAGAGGTGAGAGCCACGTTTTGGTGGAACGACAACTATGTTTGTCGTTCCACCAAAAATTATTTTTTAATCTCTGAAAATTTCAAGTAGCTAAGGTAAATTTTTGATTTTTTATAGTAGCTCAAATTCAAAGGATTTTTCTCTTAAATCTAGATAATCTCGAATCAAAAATTAACCAAGACTCAGCAAAGTGCGTTTTTCAATAGCCCATAGGGAAATAATCATTTTTGAGTCTCTGCAAATTTCACGTAGCTAATTTAAGTTTTCAATTTTTCATAGTTGCTCAATATCAAGGATTTTTTTTTCGTAAAAGTTTCTTAGTCGCCCAATTTCAAGGGACTTTTGTGTCATTCTCATGTGATCGTAGGAGAAATAGTGCACGTTACTGGTGTGTTCAACCTCGGAGAAGTTCCGCACTTATTTTTTAAAATTTTTTGTTTGTTTTTTGGCCTTCACTCTAGGTATTTAGCCAGACCAAACTTTTTAACCTTTTGGCATTGCGAAATTAATCGCGTCGACAGGGTGTTAATCAGACAGACAGCACAACACAGATTATTGATACTTTCTCGCTCCCGGGCATCCGAGGAGATTTTCACAAAAGAAATGATGCCTCGGATCAAGAGGATGGTACTTAAAAGAAGGATTCTCCACATTAACAGCTCAGAGTTTACAACTTTAAATTGTTATCGCTTAAATACTTTATTACAATTTTAATGATGTCACTTTTAGGATTATACAACAAACTTAATAAATGAGATATTGGGGTTTTGATATTATTTTCCACCAGTATTTCATATAAATTTGGTATAATATTTTTACACTCAAATAGAAGATGCTGTAAGTTACCCAACTCCCCACACTCATATTCCGGGGTATCCCTGACACCCAGTGTGTGCAGATGTTGAGGGGTTAAGCAGTGATTGCAACGTAGTCTAATTATTGTAGTTACATGACGTCTACTTAGAAACTCCGACTTAAAGAACCATGGTCTTCTAGGAAAACCATCAACTAGAGCTGAATAACTCTGACCTTTACTACTCAATGTCTCCCGCCAGAAGCTGTTCCAGCTCAGATAATGGTTTGCTTTTAGAATGGGGATATAGTCATTTTTGTCCAGCTGTATAGGATAGGGTATCCTTAGGATTCTCCCTACATTGGTCAGTTGGTCTGCTTTCTCGCTTCCCTTTATACCTGCATCTCCTGGTATCCAACACATCCTAATATCAAATTCGTTTGCATTAGATTCTATTGTCATCTGTTTGGTTAGAAATGATATATGATCTAGATCCTTAGTTCCTTTATTATTTGAGACTTTTTTATTGCATTAAGAGAATCAGTAAATATAACTGCCTTTCGGATATCCTTTTCGAGGCCCAGGGATGCTGCCTTGTGGATTGCCACAATTTCTGCCGTACAGATTGTAGTATAATTTGGTACCATAAACCGGGGGCACTTTGACATGTTTTTGACATAGGTATTTAGCCCCACCTACCAAATGTGTAGAAACCGTAGATTCTTATGCCATTGTAACACTTGATGTCTTGGCTTTCAACCATGAGAAAATCAGTTTTATCCCCCATCCCCTTCTTCTTTTTTTTGTCTCTTTTTGGTGTCGAAGTTACCCGTATATGCGGTAACTTCGACACCCTATGCATTTTAGTGGGTTGTCGAACTAGGAAAGCTTCTGGGTAAGTTCGACACCAAAAAAAGTAAAATCTGGTTAATTTTACATAGTTTTGCCATATTTTAAGGGTCAGAAGCATGAACTAAGAGTACAATAAAAGGCCATTTATGTTATAAAACGATTGTATTAAAATGAAAGCCTTTGGTTTTAAGGCACATTTGGTTTAAAAAACAAATCACATTCTCTTATAAACGTAAAACTAAAAGGAACATTCTCAAAAAAGTAAGCCAACAAAGTAAACAAAGTAAAATACTACCTAGGTACTAATAGTCAGTCTTTAGTCATCATCCTCGCAAACAGGACATTCGTAATTCGCTCGGTTTGAACCATTATTACAATGTCCACAAACCCATTTGTTACACGTTACGCACTTAATCCAAGCCTTTCGATTAGTGTACTCAGAACAATCTATCAAGCAAATTGAACTTGAGCACGAGGCACAGGAGGAACATTCACAGTGGGGGTCATTCGAACCAAGATTACAAGTGCAGCAGAAGATGCAACAGATCCAATCATTTTTGCCAGTGTAATTTTTATAACTGCAATTGCATAATGTGCAGTAAGAGTCAGTATTGCTATCAATATTTCTGCCTGTTAGACCACGTGACGTTGAGGCTACTGGCTCCGTGGTTTTTACGTTAGATTTAAAGCAGGTTGTCTTGATTTTTTTCTTTTTTTAATTGGCTTTGTTGGTAACAATCTTTTTAGGCAAGTTTGTACCAGTCTTTTAAGGCAACTTTGGTGGTAAAACATCAGGTTCTTCGCTGTCTGAAGAATTCAGGAACTTAGTAGCTGCTTTATCATGTAAAGCATCAAGCTCTTGGGCATTTGTAGATTTGGGGGCCTTGTGGAAACTTTCTTTTCCCTTTTATGAACTGCTGTGTCATCTTTGTAACCACGAGATTCCTTTGGAAACTCAAGTAAACTTTCATCCAAAGACCTTTCCGAATTTGACTGTGTCGATGGAAGTTTTGCTAAAACGGTTTCAGGGCTACAAGGGCTTATGCCTGTTGATCGAAATCCGGACTGCAGGTTTTTTTCCTGCATTTTCTTTTATGTATACCCATAAACGGTTTAATAACGATGGGAATTGCTCCTTCGGGATGGAACCTTTTCGACGCGATTCCAAAACCAAAACATCCCTCCACTTTCGCTTCATCGTAGCAAAAAAACTGACAGCCAGTGGTTGCATTAAGTGTGTAGAGTTTGTCGGGACTGGAGTCATGTAGATGTTATTGTCTAAGGCAGCTTCTACGACGCAAGGTGAAAAGTGCGATGCGAGGTTATCACCTATTACAATTTTTAATTCCTCTGGGGAGCTATTTTGTTTGGCGTAAGGAAGCAATATTTCAAAAAACCATTTTTCAAAGGTCGCCATATCAAAACACCAACTTAATGTTGAGTCATACACTGTCCCTGTAGGTCCATCAATCGTCCATTTCGTAAAGATGTTGGACTTTATAGACAATCATCGGGGGTAGCAAGTCACCTTTTGCTGTGCCGCAAACCATCACACTTACCGAAGTTCTCAAGTGTTCCTGAGCCCTTTCTACTCGTTTAGTTCCCCTAGCAACTAAAACATTCTTGCTGCCGGGATCGTCTGTAATATTTGTCTCATCATAGTTGTAGACATGTTGCGGTAGAGCATTTTGTAACTGATCTTTAATGTTATTAAACAATTTGGTTACTTGTGGTGCACCAAACGCAGCTCGCTGGCGTTTAATATTGGTTGCTAAGCGCGTGCTTAAGTTATTCCTTGCTGCAAGCAATGTGCAAAGTCTTCTCCAGGTTGATTATTCTTCCATCCTGGAATATCTCTGCCCTGTTTAGTTACAAATTTTGAAATAACCTGGCGAACATCTGCTTGCGTCATTGGGAAAGCCCAATCGCTCACTGTCCCGAGAGAATTTGCTATCAACGGTTCTTCCTCTTGGGTTAGCCCAGTAGGACGACCTGGTTGTAGAGGATGTTTCTGGTGTATTTTTTCCAACAAAGTTGTCCTCGGGACCTTGAACTTTTTGCTCGCAGCGAACTGGGACATCCCTTGCTTCATAGCTTCCACCGATTTGGCCATGTTTTCTGGAGGATAATTTTGGTATGTCCTTCCCCCAACCTTCTTTACATATGTGCGCTACTTATTATGTTTATTCACCAAAATCAATCTGGAAAGAAAGAGACACTTGGTAATCAACTGAAAAAAATAATATAGAGTACAAAAAAAAAGCGAAAAAATACAAAATTGTGGTAGGTGCCAAAGTTTACCCGGGTGTCGAAGTTCCCCCGGTTTACAGTAATTTTGAAGAAAAACTGTACCCAATATTTGGGCATTAAATCCCGAATCCAGCTTCATTAGACTTTCTTTCTACAGATGCATCTGTGTATATGTGATAATATTGGTTTAGGTATCTATTCTTCATTTCCAGAAATTTTTGTGGAATATTATATTAATTTTTTTTTAAGTTTAGGTTTACTACTGGATTTGTCATCATTTGATATTCTCTGTTGTATATAATATATGAAGGTAAAACTTCATGTTTTTGTATGTCTTCTTCATATTCATATTCTTGCCCTTGACAATACAGACATCTTATCTGCTTTAAAAGGTCTTAAAAATAAGGAAACTGCAGGGCCAGACGGCATTCCGTCATTTCTTCTGCGGGACTGCGCATCAGTGCTGGTGAAACCTATGCTCTTTATATTCAATCTTTCCATTTCCAGGGGTGTCTTTCCCGACCTATGGAAGTGCGGTAAAATCTGCCCTATCTACAAGAGTGGTAATAAGAGCCATATTGACAACTATCGGCCAATATCCATTTTGTCAAACTTTTCGAAGGCCTTTGAGGTCTGTGTTTACAATAAACTGTTCCATCAAGTAAAACATCTTATTTCTCCGAACCAACATGGTTTCTTTCCATCCAGATCAACTGTAACTAATTTAACTTCCTTTTTAAACACCGCCTATCATGCCATAAATACTAAGCAACAACTGGACGTTGTGTACACGGACTTCTCGAAGGCTTTCGACAAGTTGAATCATAGTATCTTGAATCTTAAACTTCAAAGGATGGGATTTCATGACAGTCTGTTACGCTTCTTCGCCTCCTACTTGGGAGGTAGAAGGCAATTTGTCGAGTACAGTGGTTACAGGTCTGGGGTCTTCCTGGCATCTAGTGGTGCCCCTCAGGGTAGTGTTTTGGCACCGTTTTTGTTCTCATTGTTTATAAATGGCATTTGCAATGACATGTCGAGCCATTCCCTCCTCTTTGCCGATGATATGAAGATCTTTCGTGTCGTCCAGAGACTCGATGATTGTCAGCTTCTTCAGCGGGATCTTGACCGACTGAGTGTTTGGTGTGATCAAAACTGCCTTCCACTTAATGTTCAGAAGTGTAAAAAAAATGACCATCTCTCTAATATATAACACGCAGCATTACAACTACACCCTCTGTGACGCTTCACTCCCTGACTCGGCGAGATCTGTGGATCTGGGGGTCATTGTGGACAGGAGACTGACATTCAACGGGCACATCGATGAGGTGGTGTCATCAGCTTTAAAAATACTCGGTTTTGTTACTAGGGCTACCTCCGAGTTTGCGAACCCATCCAGCCGAATAAGTATCTATAATTCATTAGTAAGATCTAAACTTCTTTATGCGGCTCCAGTATGGTTTCCTGACTATAATGTGCATGTGGATAGATTGGAGCTGGTACAGCGTAGATTCCTGAAGCAGCTTTCTTTCAGGGTTGATGGTGTCTATCCACCCAGAGGTATCGACCAGGGCCAACTGCTCAATCGCTTTAAAACCTTATCCCTGAAACACAGCACTGTCTGTGCAAGCCTGGTACTTCTGTATAAGTTGTGCACCGGCTCTGTTGATGCCTCGGATCTCCTGTCCAAGATTAACTTTTTGGTCCCCCAGTTCAACACTCGCAGACACCTGGTCTTTTATCTCCCCACACACCACACCAACGTGGCTGTCAAAGAGACCATCTATATGGCATGCGCCTGGTTTAACATGATGAATAGTGTCCACTGCTTGGACCTGTTTAACTTAACTTTAAAAGGTTTTAAGAGGGAGGTGAAGTTGCATGTTCATCTTGTGTAGTCGGGTATTCTGTAATTATATTTATATTTATCTATACATCGTTCTTTGTTCTTATATATATATTTATTTATAGTATCTTTAGTTTATTATTGTAAAAATGTTTTACTTTTTTGTTATTTTACATTGTCTTGTTATTGGGATAACCTGTTGGACAATAAACCATTTGAATTTGAATTTGAATTTGAATACTGAAGGATTTCAGGCATTACCAATACACAATATGGAAGTTCTCTATTACGGAAGTATCCCCTGGACATGTTCATGCCACTCAACTTCACAACATTTTCCATCACAGGGTTGTAAATTAAGTATATATTTTTTGTGACAAATTTTTTCGTTAGCCATCCTCCTATATACGAGGGAGCATTCGCCACTTTCTGCCCATAGTAAGTTTGTTGGAGTTGATCTCATACATCCTAAAATTGTTCTTAGAGCCTGGAATTGGGTCGAATCCAGTTTTTGTTTATTTTTCTTAGAGGTTGGATGAATAAGCTGACATCCGTAATCTAGATGAGATCTGACTATTCTCTTGTATATATTGAGCAGGATTTTTGGATCTGATTCCGACCATACTACCAAGCATTAATTGCTTCATTGCACAACTTCTCAACCTGTTTACTCCAATTTAATGTATTGGTCAGAATGATATAAAAGTATTTGTATTCGTTTACCCATGGTAGAATTTTATCATTGTATTTTAACATTTCTCTTGGTTGGTCATGTGTACGAGGTTGAACCATCCTGGCTACCGATTTGTCCGGTGATATTCTAAAATTGAGATCTGTGAAAAAGTTGGAAATAAAATTTAGAGCTTCGTTCATCCTGTTTATCATGTCACCATCATCCTTTCCTTCCAATATCAAGGCAAAATCATCAGCATATTGTATCAATTTAGTCTCCCCATTCTTTATGCTATGTACTTTACTTGTGTAGATATTAAATAAAAGGGGGCTCAAGGGTAATCCCTGCGCTAGCCCTACTGATATATTTTTGGCCCCTTTATGTTACCTGTTTTGTCTAAAATATATGTTTCTCTGTTGTGTAGAGTTTGAAAAATTAAGTTTGCTATGTCAGCCTTCATCATTTCATTATACAATTTATATATGTCAACATGATCGTATGTTGCTGATAAGCATATCATTAAAATCTTAATTTGGCTAATACTTTCAACATTTGTTATGTAATGATCCACATGTTTTTATTTATAGAGAATCATAGCTTTTTATTTAAAGCTGAGTGTTCTGGCGACATCCTTACAAAGACGGGACATGCATAATAGCATAATAACAAATTGAACGTCCTTGATTGATGAAATGCTGTGAAACCTAAAGTCTGTATGTAACACTTATCGACAAATATGATAATAATTCAAGTCAGGTGTAAATATAAATTACCTATACCCAATTACGTCCGCAATTTAAAACAAGTATGGAGTAAGAACTATTTCGGGCCATTAAAAAAGTAAATCAAATATTGAACGTGAATCCAAATTAGCTTAACATTTTGCAAGTTCTTAGGTAAATTGTAAACCCCATTATTATGGAACTGGTTTGTTCAATTTGCACACAGCTCTGGCAGGACCGGCTCTTGCATTTATTTTCGATATAAATACTTAACACTATATTTGTAATATTTATGTATTAGCACACACGCCACCAAACTTCTCAATAGACTATTCAGGATGTAGGTACAATTAAGAGGATCTGGACTTAATATATCCAAATTGGCTTTGCAAAAATTTATTTAAAAAAAAATACATGCTGTAGATGGAAAATGTTCCAAAGCACAAAAGCATGTTCAAATTAACTGAAATGTACTATGAAAGGAAACCAAAAGTATTAAGCCCGGTTTAGACGCAACGAGTAAGTAGTACAATGGAGTAAAGCAATTTAGTCGAGTCGCTATATTGTTCACACAAGACAATTTAGTAGACTATGTCAAAAAAATTTCAGTAATATCGTTAGTGCCTCTGGATCGGGCTTTAGACCATTTCAGATTCCAATAAAACAGCTTCGCAAGTAAGTAGGATCATGATAATCATGATTAAATAGTAACAGAAATATAATTATTACAAAAAATATTTAAAATTATCTCATGTCCTAATCCGGCCCTGACGAGGTGCTAATGCTTTGAATGAGGTAACCCGCGATTATGAAGAACTCAAATATTACACTACACACACACACTTGGTACTCTGGTCGTGTATGGTGTATGCATAGACCGCGTTTGCTTTGTGTTATGTTTGCGCTCTTTATTTGCTTTGTAGAGATATTTATGTAACTCCGGACAGGGCTTAAAAGAACAGGATAAGTCGTTTTGAGACCTGGAAATGTTTTGAAATTCAAACTAGTTGTATTTCATTCCTGACTGCATTCGAAACTGGATAGTAAACTAGCAGTACAATTTTCTATAGGACAGTATTTGCTACAGCTATGATATTTTTAATACCAAAAAAAAAATTATTTAATGAAGTAAATGATAGCTTTTTCGAAAAAAATGCCATAGTGGCGCTTCAATTCTGGAATTTCCGAAAAGTTCAATTTTCAAAAAAATCTACTTATGTCAGTTATGTCACCTATATACCAAAATAAAATATAGTAACAGCTTTATGCCATGTAAAATCTAAACTAAAATGCCAAAATAAAAAATAGCAAATATTAATTTTTTTAAAAGCCGCCATTTTGTTTTGGATACCAATAGGGACCGTAAAGTACCGTAAAGTACACCTTCAAAATAATGTATCGCAAGATCTCACTTTCCATTTATTTTTTTTATCAAGATGGCGCCCATCCTCCATTTTCAATTTGACCACTATAAAATAAACGAGAAAGTATAGTTCTCTTATTTCCCACTAGACGATGCCAAGTTGTGTTTATTTTCCGTCAAGATGGCCGACAATGCAGACGTACAAACGGTTGCCGAGAGTAAAAGTGAGCATTTTGTGTGTTTTCATTGTAAAAAATTTTTTATTAGAGTTGCTAACTGGATCCACTGCAAAGAAAAATTCCATCCTGCATGTTTAATGCAGGCTGCAAATGAGAAGACTGCCGTTTGTAAACATTCCGCTGAAGACAGTAGACAGAGGATGGAAAAACCAGAAAATCTTGTTAGTGTTGACTTATTTTTAAGAATTATTCAAGAGTTAGAATATAAGAACAACCTATTAGTTGACAACAATGCTCTCTTAAAGGAGAAATTGCATTTCATACAGAAAAACGCAACAAGAGAACAGATCGCACCAACAAAAAAGAACACAAAAAATGAAGGTAAACAACTAGAAGTCCATGTGGCAACATTGTAACATAAAGCATTGGATGGTAAGCCGAATATGATTGTTTTGCCGAATCGCACTTCAGATGAAGTTTCAAACGCCGAAAACACCAACCTCGAAAATCTAAATGACGTTCAGTCAAAAATGGCACCCATAGAAATGACAGATTGGGCAAAACAGAAACTCGACGTCGATCTTGTTGAAAATGCCCCAGAAAACAGCAATAGTGCGTGAAGGTGACTGTTAACAATATAAACCCACACATTTCATGCTATTTTGATATTCTTTGGGAGGATTATCGTAAATTGGACACTTTTACAATTAACTAACCATGGGAGAATCAATTTTTTTTATAAAAAATCATTAAAAACTTGTAAAAAACTGCTGTAAATGCTACTACTTTTCCTT
The DNA here is from genome assembly GCA_016904865.1 of Pissodes strobi. NCBI lineage: Eukaryota > Metazoa > Arthropoda > Insecta > Coleoptera > Curculionidae > Pissodes > Pissodes strobi. Next base: position 8,410 of record MU182783.1, on the reverse strand, counting down.
CAATTTATTATTTTGTTTTTATTGAAATCGCGCAGACGGCGCAGGGCAGGTTTGTAGACACCGCTGTGTTGCCACATTTATTCTTTAATTCTCATTATCGTCTTGCCGCTGTGGGAAGCCTGATCCTCGTCAATGTTGTTTACACATATTTTCACTTCACGCGTTTGTATAAAACGTTTCGAGAAAAGCAGGGATGTGAGAAGTTGCCTGAAGTGACGAAGCTCGCGTCTCTAGAACGCAAAATAATTGGTTCGACGCCCGGTCATGCAAGTTTTTTTTATTGGATAGTTAGTTATTTGATATGCCTTGGGTTAGTTTTGGTTAGTTTGGGTTAGTCTGGGTTAGTTTGAAATGCTACTTTGGTTAATTAGGGTGAGCCTCGGTTAGTTTGGGTTAGTCTGGGTTAGGTTTGGAGAGTATGGGCTAGTTTTGGTTAGTCTGGGTTAGTTTGAAATAGTGGTAGTAGGTTAATTAGGATGAGTCTCGGTTAGTTTGGGTTAGTTTTGGTTAGTTTGGATTAGTCTGGATTAGTTTTGGTTAGTCTGGGTTAATTTGAAACACGCGCTTGCTCTCTTTACTTTGGTTAATTAGGGTGAATCTCGATTAGTTTTGGTTAGCTTAGGTTAGTCTGGGTTAGTTTTGGTTAGTATCGGTTAGTTTTCGAGAGTATGGGCTGGTTTGGGTTAATTTGAAATAGTGAAGACAAGCGCGAGTACTTTGGTTAATTAGGGTGAGTCTCGGTTAGTTTGGGTTAGTCTGGGTTAGTTTTGGTTAGTCTGAGTTAGTTTTGGAGAGTATGGGCTAGTTTTGGTTAGTTTCAAATAGTGAAGAGACAAGCGTGCTTGTCTCTTTACTTTGGTTAATTAGGGTGAGTCTCGGTTAGTTTCGGTTAGTGTTGGTTTTCGTTAGTTTGGGTTAGCTGTGGGAGTTTTCGCGTTAAAATGTATTACTAAACAACCTCATTTCTGACTTTTTCAAATTTTGCCATCAAAATTGCTCTGCGCAATATGTAACGTGTCACAAAACACTTTTAATTAAATAGTATTACATGTCACACAACAAAAATTGGTAAAATTCAAAAAGTGCGCAAAGCAAACATTTACCGAGATTTTTTGTATTTTGGTTAGTTTTGGTTACTTGTGATTTTTTGTATGGTGTTACATAGATCATGATATATATTTCAGTTTGACAACAATGCAAACATTTCGTGTTTTTCATTTTTCTGTCAATATCCTTATTATAAATTATTATAGTTTTCCTATTGAAAGTAGTGAATATTAGGAGGAAAATAATTGTAAGGTCAAGCTTTCCAAGCAAATTTTACTTTTAATCTATTTTAGACAGCATAAGCTATGGATTAAAATTGAAAAAAAGCTGAAATTGTTGGGTTTATAATATTAACAGGACCCGTGCGTGAAAAACTGTTGAAAATAAACGTAAATCGAGAAATCGTAGAATGGCTCAACCCTCCAGTCGGCCAGCCCCAAGTAGAGGTACGAAGGAGGTAACACAAAACCTAAAGATTGCAGACAGTTATGCATGGTATATTTGTCTCTGGATTTTATCCCGATACCAAATCAAAAGAAATACTTCAGTATATCAAGGATAATGGGCATAATGAGCGATGTATTTGTGATCAAATGAAAACCAAAAAACCTCATTTAAGCATGAAAAAAGGAGAAATACATTGAATCAAAATAGTTAATTTTAAACTGGCTACTGAAATCAGCCGCACACAATACATCCGAGGTGACACATCAATCTTCGTCAGGACCAACATAGAAGTAGAAGAAACAAATGGTATTAGGGATCTCTCGATGGAAAAAAATATGGAAATATGTTGTATATGTGTAGATATTTATAAAATGTATATAGTTTCAATTTATAGGTCACCTTCTGGTACCTTTGAATTATTTTTCAGCATCTTTAAATTTGATAGGCTGTGGCAAGAGAATTGTTTTAGCAGAGGATTTTGTTATTAACTTTGGTAGTAACAATGCTGAAGACTGTATGTATAAAGATTTTATAACGACTTTTGGTTTTAAGCAAATTTTTAATGATGATACTAGGGGTAGCAATTGTCAGGATCCGGGTTCGGTTTTTGCTACAAGGATCTGTAGGCCCATAACGGAGGCAGGTAAAATGAATTTCTTTGCATTAGTTAGGGAGATGTCTTGGGATTTCCTTGATGATGCATCCAATACATTGGATGATAGTGTAACGAGGTTCATCAACTGATTATCTGAAGCTTTTAAATCTGCTTTTCCTGAAAAAAACGTGCAAAGCAAAAAGCCCTAAAAATCTTTGTCCGTGGTTCGATAACCATTTAAGAGACATAATGATGCCCGCATTCAAAATGCAAACAGGTAAGGGGTATTTTTAATACGAATCGTGGTCAGAAAAAAAAATCACCAAATATTAATATCCCTGCACATAATGTCAATAGATATTTTGTTAACATTGCTCAGGAGTTACTAGGTGACCTAAATTCTGACAATAACATGTCTGATTTTTCAACTGCCACCAAAAGGGGCCCAGGCTTTACATTTCAACCTGTCACTTACAATGAAGTTAGAGAAATAATAAAGAACTTAAAAAATAAAACAACAAGGGATATACATCACCTCCTCTTAAATTAGTGCGGGAAATCATAGTATAATTATTAACCAAAGTTATCAACCAACCGATTAAGAGTGGACATTTTCCTAATTTGATAATAAATCTTATTACATCCATACTGGGGGCATTTGAGAGCATGGCGTATACTAGCACCATTTTCTGTGATTTAAGCAAGGCGTTTGACTGTGTCTCCCAAGCTCTTCTCATTGGCAAGCTTGAGTCATATAACTTTGACGCAAGCAGTCTACAATTTATGAAATCTTATCTTGTCAACAGGTCTCAGGGTTTCACAGGAAATATGATTTGCTGAGTATTAATATAGAGAACAAAACAAACAGCGCACAAAGTGTACGGCACACTAACATTCTAACAACGGCTGTTCCCAAAGTTAAGAAGTTATGAAATGAATGAACGAATAAATGATATAGGGGGGTGTTAATACACTGCGACATGTACCTGCGACATCTGTTGTGTCCCCCTTCCATGATGCTTCCGTTGATGTGATTCTCAATCAGAGTACCTCATTCAGCTTCAGTGCATTGCAAGTAGTATGAATAGTTCTATGGATGGAAGTTCATCCTGTTCGAAGATGCAGCAGGTCATTAGCCTGTTCGCGACCGCCTCGCGCTCCGTGAGAAGGTAGAAGGTAGAAGGTGTTGGGGTTAGCTTGGGTTAACCGGCAACAATCCTCGTTTCCAATTTGTATTCTCTCCAAGTGCCTTCTTAACCGGCAGTGGCCCGTAAGAAAGCCGGTGAGGATGCGGAGATTGTTCTTCTCGTTGTTCTTAGTCAGTGTTATAAGGTGTTTTGATCTTCCTAGGTGAGGGGGCCCTAGAAACATATTTATTATTGCCTTAATCCTGGCGTTCCCATAAACTGATCCATTTTGTTGGCTCTTCTTTCCTGAATTCTTCCTTGTAGGTGTGCGTCCCTATGCCACAGAAAGGTTCTGGTCCTAAAAGCGGAGTCATGCTTTTGCCAATTGGTCTGCTTTTTCGTGGGTCTAGGAAGGCGCAGAGCGCGATTTATTTCTCATTTAGGGTTTCTTGTATGATGCTGGTCAGTTGGAACAGTGCGATCTCTGTGGACCTGCATGCTGGCTTGCATTCAACGGCCGCGTTTCTAAGGCGTTGGATCTGATGTAATTGTCTACTGCTTTCTCCATTGTCATGAGTAAGAACGACGTGAGAGTGATTGGTCTAAAGGATTTGGAATGTGCCATCATTTTTTCCTATCTTCGGGATGAAGGTGACTTTCGCCCTTATCCATGCTTTTGGTATATATCCCATGGCCATACTACTTCTGGTGATATCTACAAGGTGTGGCAAAATTTATCTTATTCCCCTTTATAAAAGGGGCTGGGAAGATTTCATTCACCCCTGACGATTTGAGAGGTTCAAATGGGTTTCTTGGTTGACTACGTGGGAAGTGTTGGCTTAGGAGGAGGAGCGCTTTCTCCTTCTCTCCTTCCGTGTAGGTGCCATCCAGCGTTTTCAGGCCCATTGTCGAGCTTTTTTCCTCTTTTGCCATGACCTCGGATAATCTCGCTGCAAGTGGTGGAGTAGAGGCGATGCTTTCGCAGAAGGCTCTAACGTTGTTCCTTTTGGCCTTTCTGATTTCCTTAAGCAGTTAAGTTAAGCCCAAAAAATTTGAGTTATATACCAAAAATATAAAAATTTAAAGACCCGTAAACAATAGAATAAATATTTGAAATAAAAGTCATTAAACAGAAACTTTCCATGAAACAAAACTCGACAGGCATTTTTTTTAAGTATAAAACAATATAATTGAAAACTTTCTTTTTTTTTGGGGGGGGGGTATATAGGCATTTTCACATCAACAACCAGATTATCAGCGGTTGATTGTTTTAGCAAATTCGACTTTTTGAGACGGAAGCTTATGCTCTTGGAATAAAGAGTATATCGGACAAGAAAAAAAGAGTATACGAGTATAGTATTTGATGTTCAAAAAGAGTATATCTATCTGGTCAGCCTAACTCACCAATCAGAAGCGGCTAATATAGCATATTGCCGTAGGACTGCAAAGGATCATATTACGCGAATCATGACTCGGAGGTCATGTCGTATCGACTTGAAACTTGAAATACGGTTTAGCAGTCGGCGTCCCGCGGTAGTTCAATATATTTTGTTGAATTTTAAGTATTTAAATTTTTGTAAATTTTGATTTTTTTTTTATTTTCGCTTTTAGCCAGGGGACTATAGTGTCCTCCCTGTCCCACTGTGGCTACGCCTATGGGCCTAAGTTGGAAAACCCGAGAGGTTTTAAGAGCTAACAGAAGTTTGAACCTTCACTACTAATAGGTAATCGCGTTGAGCATATCTGGAAGTTTTATGTTCAATCTTACCAGAGGTTTAAAACTTAAACCTAGATTTAGCGTTAGTGAATGTTTTAGAGTTTAAAATACAATAATGACGGCTCCTCTTTAAATTGCGATAGTTTGAAAACCAATTGGGCAGACTTCGATGAACTTTTTAGATCTTGAAAGATCGTTAGAATGTCAATATCTTGAGAGATGTTTTTGTTAGTTTTTTAATTAAAACTTTCTGACACAAAATATCAGTACTCTCCAAAAAAAAAACAGTTTAAACATTATTTTAAAATCGCTGTAGTTTGTAATCGAACTGACGGATTTTGAAAAACTGTGTAACAGTCCGATTTTGCCAGTGTAAAATATTTTTAAATTTCAATTTATACGGTGCATTTAGCAAAAAAATGCTGTCTGTTGCGGTAAGAATTATTGAAAAGAGGTCAATACTCTTCGGTTAATTAATTCTGAATTTATTGATTCGATTTGCTGTCAATAAGCTTAAAGTTGCCGCATTTATGAATGTAAATTAATTTTATTCTAAATATAGGTTAACGATATATTTGTATTAGCTATTATAACACTGTTATGTAGCCTCAGGCACTTTGTAACTATATTTATTTTAGTTGATAAGCGAACCACACATCGCTTAGGTTTGATCAAGTCACTAAAAATAGGATATTAGTATAACTTAGCTTGATTTATATTACATTACCGTAGAACAGCCAGCAAACCGTTCTATATTTTTAAGAATTGTGTTAATAAAGTCTACTGTAAAGTCTCATTAGATCCGTCAAATTCATATTTTATTTTCAGTTAGAATATTTCATGACTTTTTGGGACTCCCGGTTGCTTAATTCCAATCAGCCGGCTGATCATTTCTGAGATCTTTTTAGGACCTCTGTTTTATTTTTCCACGCGGCATAATGCAATGTTCGCAATATTCGGTTGGTTCTGTTGGCAGTATTGGGTAGTAGGAATGGACTATTTCTCATAATTGCTGCTGTCATTTTCTAGTATTTCTTGAAAAATTTAATTTCAGCGCATTAATTGTGGCTCCCGCCGTCGTTTTACCCTCATAATAAACGAGAACTGAGCATTTTATTATCTTAGAAATATTCTGCGTATCGAATTGTTAGTTTCGTTAGACATGTTTTCCGCCCTACAAATTTTCCCCCCTCTAATCTCGTAGAAGTGAAAAAGACAAATTGACTCAAAACTGAGGATTTGGTTCTTCTGAGAATAACCTTCGAGGCGAAAAGCAGGTTTGCTTTAGTGCAGTCATAGTGACTCAACATTTAGTATTGTAATTTAATACTACCCTCCTTCGTTGTGGATATTGTGTTGGTTTCTGATTGTCTTTTGACCAATTTATCGGGATTTAACTTCTGCACTAGGTAAGCATTTTCTCTGGCATTATTTTTTTCCTATTGCTTGTGAAGCATGCGTTATGACGCTAATGGCCTTTTCCCTTATTTCTAGAGGCTTTCCAAGTTCGTCGTATAAGAGCGAGACCGTCGCCTCTCTAGCTACCCTCCGCCAAAGGCGAGTTATTATTGCTACAGCTTTTTGGCCTAAATTAACGCTTTAATTGCTTTATCTGTGTTAACCGTTTTTTGTGCATTGTCAGCCATTTGCTTTGCGTCCCATGTGTTATCTTATCTATTCTATTTTATCAAATCTAAATATCTGAATTTTTATTTTAATGTGACTTTAGTTCTAATCATATGGGGAAGTTTATATTTTCTTTTAAGGGTGATTCATGCCTATCTTCTTTTTATGTTCAAGCTGTCTATACCTTAGTATTCCTGTTATTTGCTGATGGTCATTGAAAATCCATTGATAATTTTTGGGTGGATTTGTTTTATAAAGAAAATATATTTGAAGTAAAGGGGCTTTGTCTAATGCCTATTGGGTTATTACAGAGTTCTATTACCGGGCTACAAGTCCTATCTTCGGGCTAATTCTATCACCTGGCTACAGATCCTAGCTCCGGGCTTCACTGGAGCCAATCTTATCTCCGGGCCAATTTTATTGCCGAGTCATCTGCTGGTTCTACCCTCGGAGCCAGTGCCATAGCAGTAACTACAGGTGCCGACGCCTTCACAAGAGGTACTTCTTACCTCCACTACCGAGTGGGACGAAGCGGATCTAAAGGGTATCGTACAGAAGCATTTGTCTTTATTATTATCTCTTGTTTTTTTTTGTGATTAATTATAATGAATTTTGCACTATAAACTGTGCCTTAAAAGAGCCAAGTTTCATTATTAATTTATTTTTCGGACCGATTGATATAATCGTTTTTAATTTTTCTTTTTTTAATATAAATCAAGCATTGACTGTCAAGAATTTTATTCTTTTTATTCATTTATCGGGTCCATTGATTTAATTATTGTGGCCATTTAACACTACCTACTATTATTGCTATATTTATAATTGGTGCAGCTACTACCACGCATACATATATGTAATCAGTTTAGGTAAAATCAAAATGATCACTTCGGATAGTAGTGTTTAGCGCATTTAGTTGTAAGGCATACAGAACCGAGTGTTAACAACAGAATTGGTCTCCGTACAATCTCCATATTGTACTCTACTTTAATAGTCATTTGACATTCCTTTGCGTTTAAATAGTCAAAAGTTCTACTGTAGTTAAAAAAAAGACTTAGTAGCAAATAGATTGTTCCTCAAATTATAGATTGTGTTTTCTTTATTATGTTAAGGATTGAGTTTCTTTGTTTGATAAGCGTGCCTAGCAACCCCGTACAACACCAGCGGAGCTTTTTCAGTTTAGCTGGGAAAAACTGGTGGCGCTCTACAACCCCACTTTCGTGGCTGGGCTTTGTAACCCCACCCTCCGGTGCTAAGTTTGTTTTTAAATAAAATCTTTACTTTTAACTTCAATAGGAAAAACTTGTTGCAACTGTTCGGGCGTTGAAAAATCGTTCCACTTAGGCTTCATCTGAAGAAGCCGTCATCTTGTCCTAATAAGGATAATTGTGCATTATACATACGCTCCATCGCTTAATTTTCTTTTAATTCGTGCTCTATGTTTGATAATCTGAACAATCGACAGTGGCTTAACCCAAACTAACCCAACTAAATGCCAGGGTCGGTAGATCTTAAGAGACACAAACACCAAAGTGGAAAAAATGTATTAACAACATTTTCAAAGCAATTTTAGAGTCTACTCTGTACAATGGAAAATGCTTATATTCAGTATAATGCTGGATTTGCTAAATAAAGATTTTTTATTATCGATGGCAATATTGTTTTTAATGAAACTACAGCAGTTTGGAAATTTTTTACATAAAAAAGCCGTTTCTAGAAAAAAAATTATATGTTTGCCAGAAGGCTTCAATTCGAAAACTGATATTGACTTGGACTTCAAATTGCGCCTATTATTTAATATACTGAATGTCAGGATGACTAAAAGAAAAATACAACGCCTAGTTAAAATTATAT
>MU182782.1:254010-307155 GCA_016904865.1 Pissodes strobi | reverse complement strand
ATACATCAGTACCTAAAAAAGATTTTACGTGATATTCTAATAATTGATCTTCTACTTAAGCTTATATATAACACTCACCATCTATCTGTGTAACTTATACCTATAAAGTTGAGGCATAATTCATAGCTCAATTCAATAAATTTATATTTTTAATTTGTAGCGATGTAACATAACGCTGATATTATAGCTTTATATTTTGGAATTAATTTTCTTTCATTTGTAGCATATTAAATTTAAAGAACTTAGTGTTAATAAGATGAGATGAGAGGGCATACTATAAGATTCACGCCAGCGGCAATGAGAACACTCCAACAAAGGGTCGCCGGTCGATAAATTATAATAAATTAAACCATAGGTTTAGATTTTGGTGTTTTATTAATTTGAAACAAGTACCAAATTAAAGCCAAGATTTTGCATGGCGACGAGAAGTTTTTTGCGCATAGGGTTTCATATTAAATACACACCGAAAAGAATGCTTGAATTCACACAGAAATTAGTATTTAAACAAAAGCTTGGATACTAGTGATTGCCGTGAATAAGAGTATGACGGCCGAAAATGTCGGCAGTTGCGCGAATTCAATTCAATTCATCTCAGTTGTAATTTTTTTTAATAATGCCGCTTTGGCTCTCTCCCCAGGGTATAAATTGTACACGTGCTAATTCAAAAGAACTGACAAATACTTGACGCTTGGATAAATATATTTGTCCCCGTTGCGTTGTCAACAATAGGAAACCTAAAAATTAAAATGGGTTGTAAATGCAAGTAAAACCGTAAAAATGTCGTGTACTTTGTCAAGTTGACGAGAATGATGTAATATCATTTAATTAGTGGTCTGTTTGGTTAGTGTGAGATTGAGGTGTTATTAGGTAAATAATTGCTGCATTTTAAATTTATGGTTTTTTTTTAGAATTCAGTGATTTTTATTTAAATCTCGCTTTAATTTTTAGGTCTCCCTTATCAGCTTCAGTTCTTAGCAAAGGCTTTATTAAAATTAATAGAAACTGAAGCAACATATTTATTTTTATTTGCTAAAATTGAAGAAGTTTATTTAATTTTACGTTTTCTTGATATTCTTGAACTCACAACAACCTGATGTTACGGAATTGTTAAAATTACCGTAACAAGGTTTCACTTATATAAAATATATTAGATTCACATGGGATCTTATAGATTACGTTCTTAGCATTCATTTTTATTGTGTGGTTTTGTATTTGTTAGTTTAGATCTAAGAGTGTTTTCTATTTCGAAAATAATGGTACAAGGGTTAAATTTGTTATCTATTCATTTTAATTTGGCTGATGAAACTAGAATATAAGGAATATAGAGAGTTTCATAACATTCCTATTTTGATTTTGTTTAATATGTCATTATTCAAATTCTGTCACATTTTTGAATAAAATTATTAGGTTAGCTATTTTTTTTATCAGAACATTGTTCAGAAATTCTTTTGCTACGCTGAAATTTTGATTATTATAAATTTTTTTTGTTCGGTCATATACATTTTTTCAATATCCTTTTTAACTATTATCTGGTGATTTGATTTAGAGTTTAAATATCTGTTCGTGAGTAAGGTTTTGCTGTAAATTTTTGTTTCGAAACTAGCCAAGTCCTTTTTGACAAGATTGTCAAGGAATGAAAATTTTTCTTTAATTCCTTTTTCTATAGTAAATTGAATTGTAGGTTTTAGTATTAATATTATCTCGACTAGTTATCCGTGACGCCACGTCTGGGATAACGTGCAGGTTATGTAGCTCAGATTAGGGATCGATCTACGTGAGGTGGGAAGAGATAATAAAGAAGACACTTCGGTAAAACAATATTAACGTCTTTCGTTGGCTAAAGCCTTAAGAAATTTACACTATCTTAAAACACGCATGTTCTTTCGGTTGAGGTATGATTCGAGTTGTTATAGGTGTTGTGTTTTAATTTATGGTTAGGTTTGGTTATATCATGTGGTAATTATTTCAGGTTCTTAGTTTATCCTTAATTTCACACAGCACTATAACAATTAATTTAACTTTAAAAATCACTTGACTTAGATTTTTGACAGATCTATCTTAGATTCGACTTTAGTAGCTTTTCGGCGTTCCTGTGACCTGCACTTCCGATTACGGTTTGAAGATTAGACCACATTTCTAGGGAAGGCAGTAGGTGAGAGCGGAATAGGTGAGAGACAAAAGCCTATCGGACTGATGCAGGGTCCCCTTGAATATTTATATCATAAAATCTGCTGTGATATTAAGGTTTATAATTAATTGCCTGCGCTGTTCGCTCGCGTTGTTAGCTTGTATGTTTAAAATATTTTCCAAATTCAAGTTCAAACTGAGGACAGAGTAACAAGTATTGGGTAGTTTATATGTTTTTAAGAAGTTCACAATATGATTTAAGAAATAAATTCAAAAATTGTCACTATATAACGCAACCAAATTAAAGGTTTATGTTGATATTTTTTAACAAAATTTAATCCAAACTTTTCTATAAAAATTTAACTTAATACAATTTATAGTTGTGAACATATAGCCGTAACATTATTTTGTTGGTAGTAGTTATATTGAAAATATGTAGTTTTACGCAAAAATCATTATGATTTTATATTAGTCATAAAAGAGCAATTTTTTAGAAATTATTAAATGAAGAATGGTATAAATTGATTGATATATTTAATAACAGAAAATTTCAATTTGTCGACGATTTTGTAACAAAACCGTTTCGCCACCACAATGGTGGATTTATAAACTGTTGCTATCCCCTTCGCATCTGGGTTCAAGGACTCGAAAGAAATAAATATCTGATAATTTAGTAAATTTTAATGAGGAAAACACTATGTCTGAAAGTGTATATTTGACAATACCACCTGATATTAATATCGCTAATGAGTGTAGTGATAGTGTAGTTTCTGAAAGGCCTATTGGGACAAAGCAAACCAATGGATCGATTAGCATATGCTTATTAAGTTTATTTCTTTTTGTATGATATATTTACGTATACATTCCTTCCTTCCTTCCTTATGACAGAGCAGCGCATAGTATGTTCAATTTAAGGAATTAAATAATAATAAAATGAGAGGCGGGTGATATACCATGAGAATCGCAAGTGGCGATGGGAATGCTCCGAACAAAAGCAGCCATTCAATCATTGATTTAGAAGGTAATATTTTATTAATTTAGGACAAAGTACGCATATTTAGATATGCCCAATTTTATGTCCGTTTAGACTTTTCCTACAAAATTAACAAAAACGCCTAGGGGACATGACATTTTAAAAATCAGCCTATGTTATTTTGCCATAACTGTTTCTAAAAATAAAATAACGCAATATTATGCAACAAAACGAATTTGTGAATATTTTCATGGTTTAAAATTCCGCTTTTCCTTTGGATATTATTGTTCCCCCCGAAATTGACTTAAAATTATCAAAAATCCAACTTCTTTCTATTATTATACCATATTATACTCTTAATCGAAAGACTTCTCATCTTCTACGCACATGGGTTTCAAAACACTTGAGCTGGAAACGACTCCTATACAAATAGTACTCCGATGTGTGTTATTTTCGGTTTGCATGGCATATATCGTCTCCCTCAGGCTCCAGAAATTATTATTTGCTTTTATATTTGCTCTTCCGAATTCGATAAACAGACATGAGATTTTTTGCCAAAAGTTTGCAAGATTGAGGCTAGCGAGCTGTACAAATAAAAGTATACCTACACTAAATTTCAAAAATAACGAGTAACTTACTGTCATCGCTATATTGGAAGTATAACTTGATTTTCTATGTTAAAATGAAAAGTTGTGAAGAGTTTATGGAAGGCCGTATAAAGTAGCGATTTTCTTATCATATCTATTTTCGTATTGAAATGTATTTTCTATTATCAAATGTTGTATCCAAGCATTTCTACTTGAACTTTATCTTAATCATGGCCGATGGGTGAAGGCTAAGACATCCTTCATTTTCGAGTGCATATATATTTGTCACCCGAGAAGTTTATGTTTCCTAATATGTATCGCAAAGCTGTAAGTATAAAACTTTGCTTTAAAAACATTAGCAAGCTAATTTTTTAATAATCAGTAAGGCCACCCTAGATATGGGAAAATTACTGACCAATAAAGAATAATAGTTTAATATTAATTTCTTTTATGAGAAAAGAGCCCCTAAGAAGACTGACTAGATATCTGTAGAATCCTACACTCAATACCCTCTGTTATGCTAAAATTTAATTGTTTTCAACTGTATTCTATTCTTGCCGATGGTGCAAAACTGTATGACATTTGATACAGAATAGAAATAACATTGCTCAATAATGCCTTGAAATTTCATCGAAATCACAAAGAAATTGGTATTTAATAACGGTTCCATCCGTTAAAATTACTTACTCTGCTTTTTTTTGCGAAGAGATAATAACATCTCGCAATAAACTGATGTAGTGAGGCAAAAATGATTCTCATATCGTTTGCGTTCACAAGTCCGTCGATTTTGCCAATATGCCTTCGAAGGTTAGTGGTTTATCTTGGAAGTGTGATACAATTGTGCCATGATACAGATCACAATCAGATCAGCTTAAAGCAATAATTGGCTTCTTTAGTGTTTTTTGGTAAACATATTTGTGTATTGGGTGATTTCAGTATCCCGTTCTACTCACACTCTCTGAATGGCAAAAGGAACGATAACTTAGTTTATACCTTAAGTAATTTTTAATTTGTTTAAATTGTATGCTAAGCTGTAAGATACAATATTACACAAATAGAATTCTACATTTGGTTATTCACAATAAGGAACGCGTGGTTTTGTTGAGAAATCGCTTGATGTCATTAATGATGAGGATATTCGCCACCCTACTCTTTCGGTGTCCCGTCAAGTTTTAAGCCTGAATTACAACTAAACCTTTAGAATAGCTATAACTTTCGAAATAATATTTTTTTTTGGTTATATAATATCCTGTTATTTATCGATTGGTAGCGACGGACTCTATCGTTTTTTTTACAATTATTTATTCCAAACAATATAGAGTTTCGTGCCTAAATACAGCAAGATTCCAAAAAAATTAGTTATCTTCTCTGTCCTCGCGTGACATTATAGCTAACGAAAGATAAAATACTAAATTTTTTAAAAATTTTGAAAGAGCGTAGACACACTCAAAATTTAGTTTACAGTTCTCAGAAGTAGAACTAAAAGGAATATTTCACGAAAAAATACATCAAAAAACTAAACAAGATATTAAACGATATTCTAAACTATTCTGCAATTTTATTAGGAACGAAAGAGAAGTAAAATAACTTACAAAGAACTGCATCAACAAAGAGTAGTAAAAGGACTTTCAACGAACATGCGCTGTATGAGTTTACGTTTAGTAAGGTTTAATAAATTTTTTAAAAGCGCGCCAACAACGCTTATTCCAGAAGAGCGGAAGTGGAAGGAGAGAGAGGCGAAAAGCCAAGCTGGAAGAAGAAGGATTAGAGTTGAACCTTCACGAATGACGCGGAGAGACATACGCACGTTACTTTTAAGAAGTATAAAGTTTAGCAGTTTTTGTAGTGATAAAAAAGAACACTGGTATCGTTACCTACGAAAAGGAAGTTCTTCGCATGTAAAGAGGGTAAGAAAGACTCTTTATTCAACATGCGCTATAAGGACATAACTTGTAGCTCTGTTGATATTAGCGAATATAACGAAGTATGTTGTTCAACTCTTACAGATATATCATATTTTTTAAGAAATCGTTATTGCACTAACAAAACCTGAAGCCTAAATTATCAACAGGCCGCCCGCTTTTCTTATCAGAGATTGGTGGTATATTTTCACCACACTCTTTGGGATATTATTAAACTTATGCTTACGTACGAAATCCGTGATTAATTATACTTAGGCCGTTATCAATAATCTGTAATTACTGCAAGATATTTAAATTAGTTCTATATGTATACGCATGTTTATATCCACAAATCTTATGCAGGACATCGCAGAGGAAATAGATGACAAACTTCAATCGTATGTCATTATCTATTATACCGAATAGTTCTCAGTGCTCATTTAATAATAGTCTGGATTACAGTGAGGTCACATTGTAGACCTCGGTATCACCTTCGATCAAAAACTATATTTTTATTCTATATTATATACCATTATTTCTGAAATAACTAAGGCTTATGGGTTCATTCTGACATGCACTGGATGCTTCAACACCGCATATGCCATTAAATCGCTATATTCTCTTATATTCATTCTAAATTGGAGTATTCCCCTATAGTCTGGTCTCTTTGATGTAATACATATGTATTGAAAGTCTAGAGCGAGTTTATCGTAAATTTTTAAAGTATATGTTTGTTCTAAAGGTGATGGAAAGGTTTGCCGCGTGATTATTTGCGTAGTAGTCTTAATTTTCCCTTCTTCTCAATGGGGCTGTTTTACTATTGGTACCCTATATAAATTGCTAGATAATAAGTTAAATTGACCCACTAAAGTTTCAAAGCTGAATTTTTGTATTTCGCCTATAAGCAGTCGGCATCATACATTATTTTACCCACCTACCTACTACTATAATTAATATCCTTAAGTTCTATGTAATGTGTAGTGGTCTAAACCGTGAATTTAACATCAATTTATTTAATATTATTACAGCCTCTGTACTATTTTCATTTTGTTGATTTTAATTTTTTTATTAACTTGTTTTTGTCACATTCTATACAACACTGGTATGTATAAATTTTTAATAGGTTTAGCCAGGTTTTGATTTCTTTTTATCTAAATATTTCTGTAATTTTTGCTGTATGTCTTTCTTGCCTTATAGATAGGTTTATAAATAATTATAAATAATAATTGAAAGTGCAATTAAATACGATTATTAAAGTTTTGTTAAGAAACCATTTACTTGCAGCTTTTCTATACTCATATAAAATTCATGAATTGTTGGTATGCTTTAAGAATCATGCCACTTTTTGCAGTGAGTGTATAATCTTTAAATGTATTTATATATTTTGTTGCTTTATGGAGTGTATTATGACTGATCTTATTCATGCATGTCAAGGGGCATGTAGCGATTTTGCTAGTATATAAGCACTGTTGTTTGAGAAATATAATACATGTTAATTGATAAACCATTCCAATGATGTACACTTGCATCCTGATCTGCTAATGTAGGTATTTTAATTGTGTGCTGTAATGGCTTGCTTTGTATTATCCAAATTGACGAAAATCGACGCTTATATATGATATGAAATTAATATATAAATAAATAATAAGAAAAAGAACATATAGAAATTCGACCCTGCAAACAGCATCATTGTATTACATTAGTATGTATACATGTTTTCGGGCCTAGGATATCTTCGAGACCAATAATATATATTATAGCAGATTTAGTAAGCGGTTACTTTGAGTTCAATAATTATTATACATTCGCAACCAAACATAAAATGAAAGGGACAATAACAGTAGCAATAGGTATCTCATTATATTGTATGATAAAATGATACCTTCATGTTTTAAAATTACGTTTTTATGTTTTAATTTCTAATGGACGATAGCAAACTGTACGGTGATCAATCGCCTTTCTTGACTGGTCTACTGCAAGCAAATTTACATTGTATTAATTGTGAACTATTGATTTTTTAATCAAGCTTTAAATGTCCATTTGAATTTCTTTTATAGTGCATAAATTGTGAAAATATGACACACACTCGAATCTGAATAAAAATTATAGTCAACTGTTTTTATATAAAAATGTAATGGGTTCTCAATAATTCATTAATATTACTTGATAAATAGCTCATAATCAAAACGAAAATTAATTTTATCAGGCATAATTCAACTTGTTTTAATTTGTTGCTCAAATCTATGGATTTCACTTTTATGTGATAACACATGACATCTTTATAACCTATTTAGATATATGTGGGCCAGAATTATCTTGATTTTTATAAGCAAATTACTCAAAATATAGAATAAAATATTATTAAATTACATAATATGAAGCTGTACGATGCACAACTTCCTAAAATAAAAAATCCCCTTGACATGACATCTTTAGAATAACTATCAGGTCGTTTTTCTTTAATGTTCACGTTTTTTGTTAGGCAATGTGCATACTGCACCATTTTCGTACAGTAATTCTTGTGTATCTTATTAAATTATGCGAAGCATGAAAATTCTGCTGTCTCAAAACAAAATTATTAATGTAAATACATTTGCAAATTCCAATATTATTTACATTGCTTTCAATAATTTATGGAAACATCTTAGGTATTTTTATGGTTGTAGAATCTTATGTGAACTAGCTTACCTACCAATAATGACCTACATAAAGGTTATAAAAAGATTGTAGTTATCCTTAGCAAAGCTTGCTTACGTAGATATTATCGCAACCGAGTCTCCTTAAAACAGAACGAAACATTTAACCCGGAGCGGGAGATTTCAATCTCGATAGGACGCCACTGCCAACAAACAGCTTGAACGGGGGCAGAAGCCTTTTTATCCCTGCTGTTCTTTCTATTTGCCGGGAAACCTTATCTGACCGTGCCCATCCCCTGGCAATCATTTTGTCGTTATCGCCCGTCTCGGGTTCTCTCTGTTCCCATACATACGTTACTACTTTCCACTCAAGTTCTAGCGAAAAATCCTGGTTGTTACATATTCTGCGTGCGTATCACACGCTCTCGGTTGCAGTTCTCATTTTAAACAGATCTTCTTGTCAGGAGAGTTTTAATGGCATATTCAATGTTCCATACTCTCGAGACATTTTCAAGGCGCAGTGGACTGTAGATGATGATAACTTTTTATGTACGTAATGGAACTTGGCCTAGAAAGATGAAATCGTGACTTTATATAACTATCCTTTACTCTCAGTAACAGGATTATCTTTTTCATTTTGTCTAAAACTAATAGTTTTGAAGTTTAAGGTAAAATTTGCCATATTAAGTTAAACATAGTATTGATGTAGTGTGGCATGTTCTGATATAGCCCGAATTTTCTCCAAGATTTAGAAGAAAGTTCAAATTAGTAAATATTAGTATTTTTTAAATCATCAGATAATTTATTCTGAAAAACAATCGCTTTTTATTTTTTGTTTTCTTATTACCGAGTATGATTTTAATGAATTAACTGGTATTTAATTTAATGTTGTGTAGGGATCTTTTCATTTCGCCCTGTTTGTAATAAATCACATAAATAAATAAATTTTAATTGAGGTTATTTTCGGCTGTTTATTATATTTTACTTTATACCCCATATTTTTAAACTTCTAATTATTCTAAAAGTTCGGCGCTGTCATATTTAGCGAAACGCTAAGCGAGGGAGTAAATTGCGTTTCGATATTGCGGAAATAACAATGTTGTTGTGCATTTTATCGAAGATTGCAAACCCCAATTTGGTACTTTAAGACGACTTTCAGCTGACTAACAAAGAATTCCTAACTATTATTTTTCTGCCTCAAAATTAAATGGTAAAAATTAATTTTTTAATTTAGGCGACAGCTGGCGACATGCTATACTTGTTCCATGAAAATCGGGCAAATAATAGAAAACTAAAACACTTTTTAGCTCACGGCACGCGTAGAAAATATACACGAATAATTCACGAATTGTGTTACAAAATATTTGCACCATGTTTAATAAAGTCTTAAAAGTAAATATTGTAGATGAATGTATATAATTTTGTGACATATTTCTCACACTGAGTAACTGTTGATTTCAGGGAAAATTTGTAATACGATTTTTAAATTTTTTTGTTGTTATGTAAACTAAAATAAATTTTTTTGTTGTAGGTAAGTTTGAAAGTGCAAATAAAGGAATGCGAAAATTAAAGCTTCCGTATCAGGTAAGAACTAAATACTGCTATAATCTCGATTATTGCAAACACGTCACAAATGGTTATTTTTGCAGATTTCAAGAAGCTAAAAAGCAAATTGGTCATAACAGTAGTTTTTGCATAAAGTTTAATTTTTTGTTTAAAATGATTTTCCCGGATATTTCTCTACCGTTGGATATGTTACTTTTTATATCGGATATATAAAGTTCGACACATGTTTTATCTAAAAACCAACTAACTATTAGAAGTTAATTAACTATAACTAGAAAAGATGTGAGTACATTTTTTATATATGACGTTTTCTGTGAATTTATTGAAAATTTTTAAATTGATTAAGTATTTTGCTTGACGAAATTCGCCGGAAAGCTAGGTTTTATAGGAAAAGGCAAAATATTGTAAAGAAAGATGAAACTTTGTAGAGTCACTGAATTATTTACAGAGGATTTGAAAACTCAGTGAAATTATTGTCAACCTTTTGTGATAAAAGTGATGTCGCGGAAAACAATTAGCTGTATCTTATCCCATTTTGACAATCATGAGCATGTGAAAAACAATAAATAATGGTACCATGATACTATAAAGCTTTTTATAAATCAATATTTGTGTATAAAATCGCCCATAATGTGCACGTAATACTATTGCTCCATAGCAAAGCGGGATGAATCAAATGAAATTGTTGCCATATTTGCTAGCTCAAAGAACGAGTTTGGTACATATTTTTTTTCCGATTTCAGAGGAAATAAAAGCTTAGGAAGATATATACAAACATCAAGCGATGAGCTGCGATTTCTGCCAATTTTATGCCAGATTTATTGTAGAATTTTACTTGAAACATCGAAGTTGTGGCAAGTAGTTTTAAAATATAGAAAACGAAATATTTTATAATATAATAATCTCGCATTTTTGAAGTTTTCATTTACACCGTTATTTTTATTTTTTATTTGGTAGAACATTCAAAACTTGCATTAACTTGCTGTGTATACAAAACTATGTACATGCTTAATTTTTCCATTTAGGAGTATATTTACTTCTTTTAGAGATTCAGAAATAATTTATCTTCTTCTGAACCGCTCCAACAGCTTGGTTTATATTTGACTAGTTTGGACCATATTTCTGGTTAATTATTCAAACTATGGTGAAGCGTAACGTGAACAAACTTTAACTTTCAACCAAACTAAAAGACCACGAAAAAGGCTTTTGACACGAAAAAGTAGTCTCAGATGTCAATTTCAATTAATTCGACACGTGGTACCGAATTTGATATCATGTTATAAATCGATGACGCTATAATAACTTCCCCTGTTACCTTTGTTACCATTTAATAAACGCTCAAACGCTAAAAATAATTATTAAAATTGAATCAATTTGATGTTTGTCATAGGTAAGTTCAGAGAGCTTTGTTTTGGTTATTTGAAAAGTTGGTCTATCTTTAAAGAAATTGTCAACTTGTGAAGGAAATTTAAGGCTGAATACGCATATGCAATATGGAATATACGTTGCTATCTAAAACAAAAAAAATTGAGTGCACTTCCGGTTGAACTGGAAGTGGCATCGCATATCCAATATTATCAAAGTAATGCAATATGGCCCTTATATTATTATCCCAAGTATTAATGTTTTGTTTAAATGAACAACAAATTTAGAGAGGATTACTCTGAATCTGGGCCAGGTATATGCACCACTAGGCTTTAATAAATATTGAAATCATAAAACAGTAAATTAATTTATAATTGAATAAAAGCACAAATTTGATAATCCCATACGCGAACGCTAAATATTTCTCACAGTAAATGAAATATGCGCTAGTCCCCAGAATCGCATAGTAGAGCCAAATGATTCAAAAGAAAATATATCTCTCTAAATAAATTTTCAGTCCGATTCCAGTGAAAAAATATAAGAAAGGTAAATTCACAATATCAACATGCCTTCAAGTTAAAATATTATGGGTAACAGATAATTAACTTCTGTATAGGCCAATCATGAAAAATAAATGAAAAGGTAAATAAATTGGATTAAACATGAGATATAAAAATCGCAATAAATAAATTAATTTTACTCAGCACTCCCAATCAAATAGGAGCAATTTTTTCTATTACATATGGTAGCCAGCATAGGACATGCAATTCAATTCAATTCAGAAAAGCTGACTGATATAAGTCTACAACATTTCAAATTTCCATTAACATATAACACACAAATTATTTAAATATAAATCAAAAATTCGTTCAATTTGCCATGGTAAAATATAAGTACATAATGAGATAAATCTATCTCAGCTAGTTCGTAGCTATTCTGTCTACAGGTAAAGTAAATTCTAGTTTTATTAATCCGAGAATACGAAAGAAAATTTGCTAGGTAAAACAAATAATTTTCGTATAACGGAAAAGTTAAATTAAATTACTTTTTCTTTATTTGCAATAATTAATATTTAGAAAAGTTCTAACAAGGAAAGTTTCGTTGTTTCGGTTTGACTATGTTATATTGCTTCCATTTTAGTTTGGAACTTGTTTCGCGTCTTTTAAAGGCAGTTTTGAATTAAAATTTAAAATTCGTCCCAATTGCATTACATCTACAAAATATACATGAAATACCTTATGTTGAAAAATGGTTCTAGCCATTTTTACGTTAAGAAAAGTATGACAGTTCTTATCTGCTTGGTTAATATTTGCGAATTAGTTTGTTGGACATGTAATATCGCTTAAAAATACTTCGGTACACCACGTTTCTGTGGTAGATTCGATAAAGATATATTGCAAGGTTATAAAATACGTCGAGAAAACTAAAGCAAACGCAAAAGTATAGGGTGATCCAGGTATATCTATAAACGGAAAAGTCTCTATACTTTTCAAAATTAGGAGAAATATTCCGAACAAAAGTAATTCGACTTCTTGTGCTTTTATAGATGCTTTGGATCACTTTGTACGTCCTGTAATACTATTTGTTAATCGTTTCACAAACTGTCCATATGCTAGGTTTACTCCGCGGTTTTAATTTTATTTAATGGCGTTGGTCTATGACTTGTCAATTAGGTAAAGGCGCCACTAAATTGTTAACTAGGACTATATCAATTATTAAGGTTGCCGATTCCCCCCAAAAAATGACATATACCACATCCGCCTAGAGGGCACTCCAAACGGATTCATCTCGTAACAGCGGATGTAAGGTAGCAAGAAGTAAGGTAGCGAGAGTATCGATAACACAAATAGACCAGCAAAAGGCAAAATCGCGTTACTGGATTTTATCACATTTATAAGGTTACAGTCCATAATATCATTTTCATTCTAGAAGATACTTATTGGACAAAAGATGCAAGGCAATAAGAAATTTAAACTAAAAATGTGCAAAAATTCACGTGTGAAATATTTTTGTTGCCATTTAGCCTTCTGAGAGAAGGTATAAATTTATTTGCTTTAAAAAATCTTAAGCATTTATTTGCTTTTGAACTTACCAGCCATAATAATACCAGATTAATATGACCTCGAAGATCGATTCCATGCTCTTAAGGTTTTTCTGTTTTGATTTTAAAAATCACCTAGATCACATTGCCCATATCTTTTAGAAATATCTGATATAATTCATTCCACATGTGCAAAATGCATAAGATTTTAATAAACTTTAAAAATATTGCTTCCATTCCTCACTTTACGTGACGGATGATTTAACATTAATTATACACAAGACATATGAAATATGCACTATTCTTGGATAAGTTTTAAAAATACAGCTAGTGCTCTCCAAGCTTTAAATGTGTGTTGGCAACAATACGTAACATGAGTTCTATTAACCTTCTAATTTGGCATTTGATAATACTTTAATGATGCTAAACTCTTTATGTAGCTTATTGATTTGCAAACACTGCTCAGACAGAAACTATCTTTACGTCATTAGATGACAGGCAAATTATTAAAATGTTAGCAGCCCAAGTTTCTCAAAATGATAATAAGGCTAAATTAAAGCTGCTGTGTATTTTCCCATTACGCAGAGTGGTTCCTGTATTATTTATACACATTTTGAAATTATTTTTCTATATAACTACTTAATTTGACGCTTCAAAACAATAATTAAGACAAATATTTCAAACCACCAAATAGGCAATACCAATTCAGATTATGCCGTACATAGGTAATATCAAGCCTACATATGTACAAATCGTCTAGCTAAAGTGGTGTCCCGTTAAAATAATGTAAACCGATCGCACAACGTTATCGTGTTACCAAATGTTTTGCTATTGGAAATGTATCTTTTCTGAGAGACAAATACTTAAATTATTGCCATCATATTTTTTAATCATTTTAAAGTGTTACGTAATTTGAACCGTGTTAGCAGCGAATATTGAGCATTATTTTCCCGTTCTAATAGTATCTCTTATGGAGCTCTTGGATGGCATATGGCGGAAAATAATAATAATAATGGAATAACTAGTTTCAAATACTTCGTTTCACGTTTTTCTAATATATGTTCTGCAAGATATCTACAATTTTTCTTTCTCGGCATTGTTCAGGTTCATAAGATACCTCCATAAGGTTCGATTAAAGTAAAAGACTCTGCATTAGCCTTCATTCTGCTAAGCTCTACCAGATCTCTGGTGTAGTTAGGTGAGTAGGAGATTAATTTATCTATATAACTCCCATACAAGGGAACTTTAATAACCCAAACTACTGTTGCATATGGCATAGAAGGCAATTTCAGTTCAAAAGAAAATATCATAGTTTATTAAATTAAGAGCTCCTATTGAGTTTTACGTTATAAAAAACGATCTTATCATAAGGGCGACCTGCAGATGGCCCAGCTTATAACAATAATGTTTCTAGGACCAATGCTAAGAAATGCTATGTGATAATTTTAAATTATTATTGATTAGTGTAAGAGACTGATTATTATTTGTTAATCGAGACTTATAAAGTTAATGCCAGAAAAGGCTTATTTGATATGGTGACTTAAAGATCGTAAGATAGTTTTTAATATTTGATATTGTGATCAAGATTTATAATATTAGTGCCCGATGATTATGTACAATATTTTAACATGACGAGCATAAGGAACTGCCCGTATATATTGAGCATTATGTAGATGAAAGGGCTCTGTTTATTGGCGGACCAGATACTTGCACTCTCTATCTGAAAGTGGACTCAGCTTACTGGCGGACTAGGTACTAGCGTCCTGTGTATGTTTTAAGGTTGATCAGACACGGTTAAATGATAGAGATTGCAGCTTCTGCTGACCTGCATATGAGTACAAAGTTTTATCTCGTGCTCCTACTAATTTTTACACCGCGCGAATTAATTATTAAATCGAGAACCAATATTGATTTTTAAGAATATTTTCGCGATTTACTGATTTTTCGTTGACACTATTTTACACCTCTTTTCGCAAGAATTATTTTAGTTCTTTTTTACAAAGTGGATTTGCTCTATCGAGTCGAGCATTTGTATCATCCCTGCTCTAGCCCGGTGAACAACCATTTGATTATTATATCATAGCAACCCTGTTTCTTAAGGTTAGATGATTAAAGGGCCATAAATCCAAACAATCTTGCACCAAAAGCTCTAAAATTACAGACATTTCAACGGTAGCTATGGACCAGCAGAGATTTTATAGATTTTGCCATATTCGGATATGCATAATCCATTTATATGCTTGGATGGTGGTTAGAGTATTCCCTCCATGTGATCCATCTGCATAAACGTTTCCCTCCTAATTTGATTAAAGCATATAGTTTTAATGAATTCCACCTACAGCCGATTTGGCTTTAAAGTATTTTAGAGTAAAGCGTGAGTTTCAAGCTGAAGATTTGAATTCGAGAATTTTTGGGGCAATGCTTCGACCTTCTCAAATTATTATCTCTTATGACCTTCCTCCATATATTATTAAGCAAATGAATATATAGCCAACATCAAGCTGATCCAGAATGAAAAGCAAATAACCGGTTAAACGATTTAAACAAAAACGGCTGCAAACAAAAGTAGAATAGTTTATTAAAGAACTGCCATGAAATTAATGAATATCTCCATTAAATAAACAACTTTACAAGTACAAAGATAAGCCATTTATGTTATATTTATTCTACCGATTTAGAAAAGATTAGAGCTTTCTTTGTACACTATAACACCGTGTATGGCCCCCATAAACTTCAGATATAATCAACACTAATGAATTCACCTCTATACATATTTCAGCAGAGGAAGAAAGGTCTCTAGGCCCCAGTTTCTGATAAATGCTAGATATTTTATTTAACCAAAAAGCTAAATTTGTATGCTATTTAATATGGAAAAAGAAGGAGTTTAACTATGTCAATGAAGGTAGCGATGTTAAAATAGAAACCTAACTAGGACATCACATTATTTATTAATTTGAAAACTTGGTAATACTATTATTTGTCTTTTAGGAATTAAACTGTCAATAAACCCATTTGGGACCGGTTGTTTCTTTACCGATTCTTTGGCAAGATTTCCCTGGAAAACAATGACAGGTTCTCTCTATAAGGGGAAATATATAAATGACGGTCTTTAGCAGTATTGGATAAAACAAAGGATTAATCTAAAAGTAAATAATGTTCTCGTGTCAAATAAATTAAGTTTATAAAGTGCTTTTTAATCGATCTCTTCGACCTTTTTGAAATAAACGAGGGGAAAACTTCATTTTATGTAACAAAAGAAAATATAAATTGATTTAATGGAATATTTCCTTATTTGTATACGGTAAAATAATTTAATTTTAAAAATTAATTTAGCGAAATGTTATATGATCATTTGCAATCAATGAATTACTGATCAATAAATATCTATTTTTTATTGAAATAAGATCTACGTCAATAACCAGAAACTCAAACAGCAGGACTTTTGTATAGTTGAATAAAAGTCACTGCAGATGCACTAAATGATATGTTTTTGCTCTTGGAGGAAAAATTGATATCTTAGTAGGCTTGACTTAAAAACCAAATTCTAAAAAAATACTCAAAGAGCACACTCAGGTACTTTCAATTGGTCTCTGATAGCCTTCGATGCTCTTAATTCATCAAGCTTCGTGAATTCGACTTTGATAGTTCCACACATATAAGTTTCACACAGTTTCTAACCACTATCCAATAATTTTTTTTTTCTGGAAGAGAAGCGCATTCCTCTTTTCTGTGACCAAGGGATTAATGATTGACATCCAAGTCCTAATTATTAATTCCATGAGCGCGTATAAATTGAAAAAGTGGCGCTAGGTCAAGATTCTTCTCGACGGTAGTCGATAAAGTTTAGTACCTTGTACTTATTATGATCATTCAGTACTTAAAAATTTGTTTGAACGTCATCCCTAAAAATTTATCGTCATAGATTTAGGCATAAAATATAAAGATATGCTTGTTTGGCATGATTTTGTAGAAGCATATAAATACAACGAGGGAAATAAAATATATTTCTTGATAAAATAAGAACACATCTTTTTGAATGTTAATTAATTGCTTCTTTCGCATTTTAAAATATTCAACTAAATCATTGTAATTTTAATACTTGTAGCTCTGCTGCTTTCTTAAACAATTATTGTAAAATGTCAAAGAAGTATTTAATTCAATATATTTATGATATACATTAAGCTTCACACGCATTATTAATCACAAATTGTAACGCTTAAAAACTGATATTTAATTTAGCTAAAATAAAATAATTATTAACATTATATCCAGTTTGCTATTTAACATAAATTATAATGGTTCATATTTGCGGCCGATAAAATTTTAACGAGATTTTCTAATACATTATTATTTTTACATTGTCCCAGTTTTATGCACGAACGTTATTTTAGATTAATTAAATCCTGAAATTAGTAAAGAAACTAATTTCGCATTTTATTATCAGCAGTATATAAAATCGCGGTGCCAAAAACATGCATTCATCGATTTTACATGACTATATTGCAATAGAAGAGTCTAATGCGTCGTGCATACTATTGGTATTGTAGGTATGTGCGCTAAGCAAGCTCCTTTTGTTCTATTCAGGAATATATTTGGGTCTGCAATACACTCCTCTAATATATCTACAAGCCTGAATAATTTGATTAAATAGTAGTATAATGAACAATATCGATTAAAATGGAGGTAGTAATAAGTTAAATGGGTTATATTTTACTAGTTTAGTAAGCGTACTGTGACATTACCAAATCAGACAGTAGACTGCAATAGTTATAATTAAAATTCTATTTAATTCAAGTTCCTTTCTCATTACAACGGGCCTAGATTGTAAAATTTTGGGTCGAAAAGCGGATCTTCTGATTTCGTGTAGCAACTAAAACGCAATTGGGAATGCATTTATTAAAAAAACTGCAAGTTTGTTTCTATCCAGATTTGAGAAGGCACTTATTGGGAGTTTTATATTGCCCAAATTAATTTTTTCTGTTTTTAAATCCCTTTTTCCCGTTGAAATGACACTATGACCTAACGAGGAGTTTTAACTCTAGTTTGATGTCTTAACTGGCGAGATGTAAATGGATGAGGGATAGCTACTGAAATAGGTTGTTGATATTTCTGTTGCAATCAGTAATTGCAATATTATTATCATCAATAATATCTCTTACAGGTATAAGTTCTTGTTTTAGGTTTAATACGTCAACGTTTTCAGGGGAATGTAAACAAAAGTTGGTCATGAACTTTTCTAAAGCAATCCTAAGGTGTCGTCTTTATTTTGAATTTGGAATTGCGTTGTCTCTTTTACAATTATCTATTTACTTATCTTCTTATTTATTTCACCAGCACATCTCCATTACAATATTTCTACTACTAATTGCTTAATAAACGATCCATATACCAGGTTTACTCATCGGTTTTAAATTTATTTAAAGGCGTGGGTCTATAGCTCGTCAGTTAGGTGAAGGTGCCACTAAATTTTTAACTATCTATGAATGATTGTTGCACATTGAAATCAGCTTACCAAAATAAACATCTGGATTCTAATTATTAAACTATCTATCTAAAAACTATCACAGGCGTAACTGCATTAAAGCAATTGGTCAGATCCTAAACTCAATTGAGTTTATGATATTGCCCATGAAATAATGAGATTCCAAAATGTTTGTGTCATCTGAACTATCAGATTATTAATTCAAATCAAATCAAATTAATTTAAAGTAAGATACTAAGTCTTAATCTAAGTCTTATAATATTAATATTGCTTAACTCCTATTTGGAAATGGTTTTTACTAGACTTGAATTCCTTAAGGTTCTGATTAAACGCAGCTAGTCACAGAGTATTAAAAATAGGTAGTATTTACTTAAAAAAAACTAATCTAAATTAATCCCATGGCAGCGATAATATCATTATAACAATAAATAATGAATAAGTTATGCTAAATCAATGAATTAACCTATGATATAAGTATATTTATATATAGCCGGCAGGTTTCTACAGGTGAACACGAACTGAACTCATTTCAGTGCCTGCCTTTAGATAAAAAGTCAAAGTTGCAATTTGCAGTTAAATAAAGCAGTTCACTGCTATGAGGTTTAGAGCCAATTACAGTAAAACGTATTGTTCAGGTAGGTAATACACAAGTAAATCAAATAATCACGATAACATTATTAAGATATTTTCTAATTAAGGTAATACTATATAGATAATAAAGAAAGTCAATATTGTCACGACTAACAACCATCCGAACGTTTTTGTGCTACCCTATAGAACTAGCCACCCCGCCGTGCCCCTCGCTTCTCTGTCTGTATGAATCATCGACCGGCCCGCCGCGAAGTTACGGGAAAGCTGGAATTATCTCGATGTCCTCGTCGAGATCATATAGAGTGGCCTTGGAATACTTCCCGAATATTCGTGATAGATTTGAGATTATATATAAGCAGACCTAAGTCAGTCGGTTAGTTAGTTCAGTTAATCATTGAGTGTTGAATAGATATTAGTGGTAAAGTTATAAGACTAGTTTAGTGAGTTAAATTGTATACAGTGGTAGTGAATAAAGAGAGTATTAGTTGAAAATAGCAAAGTTGTAATTCTGTTAAGAACCCACGGGAAAAACGTAACAATATTAATTAAACAACCAAAGATAATAAATGACTTAAAGCCATGTAACGGTAAGTTCAATGAATTTAATTATGGCAAAAACAGTAACCGGTACTAGATAAGATACTATATGGCTTGCGGTCCGGTAAGCATATAAGCACAACGTACATGTATTTGACAAACGCACGGCGATACGGTTATCTCATTGGTCGATGCCAAATAACAGTACACATTGCTATACAAACGCCAATTAAATGTACATTTTGCCACCGAGCTTGCGCTCGCCAAATAACTGTACGAATTGCCCTGCGTACCTCAAATGGATGTACATTTTGCCAACTCAACTCCCGCGCTTTTGTTTTGTCTTAGCCATTACGTCGTTTTATGCAAGCACGTCCATTATTAAGTTTATTATTTGATCTTGGTTACTTTATTAATAATGTTTAGAAATGATATGGAATTACCCCAATCTTTTAAATACAAAACGAAAGAAGTTAGTAACAATAGCTACAGTATAACAATTTAGCAAATTTAAACCATCTAGAAGAATGTGATATGTGGATTCAAGAATATTCAAAGTTAAATCACACGAAATTGATTGTAGGTGATAGCGCTCCAAATTTAAAACTTTTTGTGTGTTCGTAAGTAGCTAACCAAGTTCGATAAATGTTTTATTACTTATATAATAGCTGTGCTGGAGTTAGAGTGCTACTTCATGATACTTTGGTATAACAGACGATAGGGAATTTTTTCGTCAGGTTATATAAGTTGTGTGAGGGGTTTGGAGGTGGGTGTGGGTAGAAGGATTAGAGCAGGATATTTTATTGGGTTTTCATTGTTTTTTTTTTTATTTTTGGGTTGATAGCAGATAAGGAAGGTACTACCTATATTGTGTATTTCAGGCAAAAATATTCATAACTTTTTTTTTGAGTGTCGGGGAGTTGAGAGAGGGGTAATTACATGTCAATAGCTAAATTCGATTATTGTGTTATTACCTATAATATGCAGAGCCGTGTTGGAGCTAGTACAATCATGTAGATACTCCTGCTCCTTTATAAGCCCATTCTATGAAGGAACTTATTTTTTTATCTACCTAGGTATTTATTTGTTACTATTTACTCTTTTTATGTGGTGTGAATTTGATTGAGTTTTGGATTTTGTCAAGATGAGTCTGTAGATTAGTTTGATATTTATACAGGGCATTCCTTAATGACATGCTAAAATTTAAGGGGGATATTCTTGGACCCATTTTAAGTAAAAAAACTTCATATGAACGTATATCCTAAACGTTTTAACTTTTGAGATACAGCGTGGTAAATTTTTCAGAAAAAAATATTTTTTATTTTATAACTGTGATACTATTGTAGTAGATATCTTTATGAAATTTGGTACACGTTTTGTAGACATCAAGATATATTTTCTGATGTACAAACAATTTTATTATTTCTACCAGTGGCGTCGGTGTGAGTTTTGCATTGAATATTTTTAGAGAAAAAAATGGTACTCCCAAAACAAAAATTATTTTTTTTAAATCAGAATACATTTCTAAGCAAATGTGATCACTTGATGTTTTTGAGCCCGATGCATGGATTTCGCTTAAAAAAACGAAAACCGTTCCTCTGCATGGTCATAACAATGTCATTAATGACCCGACGCGAAGACTGGTGTTTAGTTTATCGTGACGGCAATACTCATGGTCATCAAACAAATAACTTCTATGAAGTATGTGTACGTCTATATAAAAACATAGTACTTTCTCGATGTAAAGCCTACAACGTAGTTGCCTTAGTGGACTTTCGTTGTACGACTATGGAACAATATTATATTCGACGTCTAAGAATTTTTGCTAATAGAGGATACAGTGAAGGAAAAAGAAAGCAAGTCATCTAAAAAAGGATAGCACACAAAAAATAGATAAATTCACATACAAAGTACCTAGTGAAAAAATTACCAAGTGCTATATGATGTGAATATTGAAATTGGTTGCTGCACTTGTCTTGTTGGTCGGCTAGGTAAAACATGTAAACACCAAGCAGGAGTTTATTTATTTTATAAGACCTGGAAGCAAATAATTTCGAGATCCGTTACCAAATCGCATGTTGGGCATTGGGTGAAAAGGCTAAAGGGCGAGAATTTTACAGACCCCTTGTTAGTTTGCAACAAACATATGCTTCCACTTCGGTATCAACAATTGATTTATGTGAACAACAATCTTATGCAGAACTAAATAATGAAAGTAATCACAATGAAAATTACCCTGTATCTAAAAATCAAACGCCATACAATAACACTGAGTCATCATCATTTGAAGCGTTGTGAAAACTTATGCAGAATTGCCGCACAAGATTTGACACTAGTGAAGCTTCTATCCAAAAATGTTTACCTCGTCTCCAAAAAGTCACCACCAGAAATGCATGGGACAGTTTTTTATGTACGGCAGGATCCAGTATCCCTTTAAGGCGTTGTCGTAAGGCAATTCATATACAACCATTGCCAGAAGAAGACCTGTTAATACAACAGGCAGTAAGAGGATGCCCAGTGGAAGACCAGCCTGTACTGAAAAAAAATCAAGAAAACGAAATTTACATCTAAATGTGGAACGAAACATAGCAAATATAAAATCACATGGCAGTGGACACTAGGAACTAATACAATATATGTTTTTTACAACCTTTTAATTTGTGTTAAGGTACTTAGTTTTTGTAGTTTTTCTATTGCATTATAAATATATAAAATACATTCTCGTGCAATTTTAATTTACTGCCATAATGTACACGGCGATGACGCGATTCTGTCAATAAGTACTGTTATCTGGCATACACCTGCATTTTTAATTTACTTGCAAAACGTGCATGACTGTGACTTCGCAATGGCAGAACGTACTGCTATCTGGCATTAACCAATCAGAAAGCGTAGAGACATGCCGTTTGCCATTATCATGTACGTTGTGCTTATATGCGTCCGGTAACGATAAGCTCAACTAACAAAAACGGTAAGTAATTATGTGACTTACTGCATTAAGATACATGGAATAAGAACAAAAAGAATAAGCCACTAATTACAGTCATCTTAGCTGGATATTCAATATCCTTATCTATATCAGATAAGATAAGGAGGAAAATAAACTTCAATTAATTAAAAGACGATAAAGTGACCAATATTAACTTAAAGGCCTTGACGGTAAGCGTTAAATCACATTTAAGTAAAATACTTAGAGCCTACTTGTATCTTGCAGACATGGAATCTATCGGCGTTGTCTGCAAAGCTACTTTTCAACCATGTGGTCGTATCACTTCGAGGTCGTATCAGCTCGACAGAAGGCTTTCTATTTGGCGAAATAGAACCGGGTATTCTCTAGGTCGGCATAAGAAAAGGCCGCTGAAGGACGTTCAGCCACAAGGAAGGAAATTATGTCCCACTGAAGGACGTTCCCACGGAAGGACCATAGTTAAATTATAAATAATTTTCACCACGCTAATATATAACAAACCTTTTCCATATGGGAAGGGTAATCACACTATTCGTCACACATCAGTACTAGGCCAAACGACCGATAATTTTAGAAAATACACCGATCAGCATATTTGCCAATTAATCTCACAATACAATCCGGCGGTATTTAGATCTACCTAATGGTCAAAAATAAGAACCATAATTTAAGGTATATTCAAACTGACTGCTCGCCCTGAGTGTAAAGATGAGGAGGGCTTCTTAGTTCCCCAAAAAAGCATATATTCGACATCAGTCAAGAGGGTGCTCCAAACGGAGTCATCGCTTCGAACGACGTGGAAGTAAGGTAGTAAGGTAACAAGAGTATCTACAACATAAATCGACCAATAAAAGACAAAAAACGTACTACTAGATGTTGGAACATTTACAAAGTTACAGTTAGTATATCGATGATCATCTTAGCAATCTAACTTGATGTTTTGTCTGACAATTTGCTTCTTCTATCGGTTCATCGATGTTGCTCCTATAAATTCGTCATCCAAAACCACCAAATTTGGAGATGAAACTGAAAAAGGAGTAGCTAACAGAAATATGGCAGTGATTGTTTATTAAAATTAAATTATGTAAAGCACTTTTTAATTGAAATTCAAAGAAAATAATATGCCAATAAGAATGAATAAAAAAAAAGTCAAATTATGCACAAGTTCATATATGTAATTCCTAGCTTCTTTAAAACGTAATTTTTAAAAATATGTAATTTCACCTGACTATGTCCTCTTACTGCAAAACAATAAGCTATCATAAAATTATATTCTAGCTAGTGATCAGATATCTCTCGAGTGTTTTCTCTGATTCGATTCCTCTGGTCTTCCATGCTTTCACGCATGTTACAATACACCTTTTCAGGTGACTCCACAAAATTTATATCTTTTTATTTAGAAACATTTGTTGCTTAAACAATAAATTAGGAAGCAAGTCGCTCTCTTAACATCTTCAAATATTACTTATTAGTCAAAGCTCCATTTCTAAAAATGGTCTCCACGTCTAGAATACTGCTTTCCTGTAGAGCTCGATTTTGTACAATATTACGCTCACAGTTTTTTGGAATCCTTTAAAGTTCTGCATACCGCAAACTGGGAAATTTATTCCAGGTTTAATTACTATTTTTTAAACTAGTCACAATAATTCGGCAACGTTCTGAATAGATTCCCATAACCTATATTCATTAAACCTCATCTTTCCATTCCGGTTCTTGTCAATAATGATACGTCTAGATATAGGAAGCAGCGGTCTATACAACCGCAAAAAAAAATACAATTACCTAGTTTGCTGTATTTATCCATAAAGCTTTTATTTGAACATTATTTCTGTAAAATGTGGGATCAAAATAATAAGAATATTATTCCATATGTTTTAAGCACCCTATTCATTGATAACATAAATTATTACCTAATTATTAATATTTGATGCATATTATTCAATACAATATTGCATGTAATCGGATATTACGTTGGCCTATGAATAATAAAAAAATAAAGCAATTAAAATCAATCTGCTTGAAAATTATGATAATTTTATCAGCTGAAAAAAAGTAATGGTCTTCTTAATGAGATGAAATAATGCGAAATAGCCAATTAAATAATATCGAAGAAATCGGTAGCATAATATCTATTAACTCGTTAAACAGTAGTTGACGAAAAATTAATTTTCTTTTGAAACTTTTCAAATATTTTCCGTGAGTATAATAACAGAAGCTTGTTCGACCGAACTTAATAAATAGTCGATTTTTAATTAAGCTCGCTGTTTAAAAATTGAATTACCAATTTATTTTTCGTTTTATGTTGATTTTTATTCACGGTATGCTTTAATTAAATTGCCATTTATAATTCTGAATTAGAGATCATTATATATTGTCTGGAGTTCGCTTTATCGACAATAATGCTGCACGTGTGGCAAAAATCAGCTATTTATAATTAATCATTTATAATTTATGTCTATAATAATTATATGGTATTTATGAAAATATTAGATAGAATTTTTTTGCAGTGCAATGTGTTTTGACATAGTATAAACAACAATCAACATTTTCGGTGAAAAAACTAAAGCCTGGAAATGAAGGGTTTACTGGAGTGCACTGTAGATCAGACAAACTTAACATACGCTTTAATATATTTTACTGAGCCGTCAAATTTCATTCTCACTTCATCTTCCTGTTTATAGACAACATTAAATAGGGTAGAAAACTCTTTGATATTTGATTTTTGATGATGAAAGCTTGAAGCAACTCTAACTATTCAACATCCCATACGATTTTTTAAAAGTATTTAATAATACAAATTGTATTCTATATAGCTTCTAATAAAACGGAAAAACTTCAGCAGAAAAACCACATAAAGAGAAATATATCTGATGTATGAAAATTTTTGAGTGTGATGATGCCCTATATGAAATGGAATTATTGTGGAATATTTCATATTGCCAATTATTTAATCTGACGAAAATTTGATAACATATTTAAAGTAGCCACACATATTTGGATATTAACTTTAATAAAATAGGTTTGTCAGTACAGTTATGCAACTAAACATGTAAAGTAATCCACCTTTGACGTTTGTATGTGTAATATAATATATATTAATTTAAATCATATCTGAGACGAACTATTAATTAAATTGTCGCATTATGTCTATAAAGCCTCAATCTGCATGAGCATGTAAACTTATCAAAAAAAAGGTAAAAGTTTAAAATATTAATTACTTGTTTTCATGCTTAATTAAAAGTAGACATTGACATATTAACTAATCTGCTTAGGGCTTGTTTGTAACATCGCGACAGAATAACCTCTAATTGAATAATTTTCATATAAAACTATATTTGATTGCAGTATGTCATCAAGTTTTTCACTTAAAGTAACCAAGAATAACAATTAATAAAAATAAGATGTTCTCTATGCTGACAATTTATTTTTCAGAATTTCTAACAAACTCTTTAACTGTAATTGTAGCAGCCATCGTCAATAGACTGCGACAAAATTATTATTTGAATAACACATTGCGACCAACCACCTGACGAGAATCAACCGTTTTCACCTCGGTCGATTAAGAGCCTCAGATTTAAGTCATGTATGCCCTATAGTTAGACATATCTATATATGGATAAGTATTATATCTAATCTCCATTCCCGATTCAAATATTATTTCACGCTATATAATCACTAGTAGGTCGAACCGCCAGTAGATCAGCGTCCACAGACGATACATATAAATTGATGTAGCGCGCAGCATCAGTTATCTGTAAACTGTGTCTGATTAACACACCGGGGCACGTGTCTGGTCCGGTAGTAAACCGATCTCACCTACACACACAGGGCCCACTTATCTGGTCCGCCAGCAATCCAAATCCGCCTATATACGCAAACTCGCATATCTGGTCCGCAAGCAATCTTAGCCTTTCCTTCTACAGACCCAGGGTACACTCGGTACAATAAACCATCCCCCTACATTTTTCAAGCTAAATTATCGATTTAGGATCCCCTGGGATTAACATTACAGCAGTGACCATTCTGTTGTCTACAGTTCTCTCTTACAGTATACCAGAGCTCACTAAAGATACTTAATTTTGTAACCCGCGGTATTTTCCTTTAAAGTGAACAGAAATACTGAGTTCCACCAGCTGGGGAGTTAGATCGTTATAAATAATCCAAGGGGCGTGCTAATTTAGGCATCACATATGGTGGAGGCGCCCTTAGGCCAATCGTCAATATTTAGAACACTGAATAGATTTGCAGTAACGGAATTTAAAGTAGTGGCCCTAAACTTTTAATATTACATAATATAACGGATAGGATCAACTAACATTATGCAACACGAAGGGAGGATTTTAACTAAAATGAACCTAACACCGGAGAGGGATGTGCGCAATACCTGGCTCCAAGTGTGGAGTTCGTGACGCCACCAGTTCTGCCAGCTTATCTGGAAAAGCTCCGCTGGTGCGACGCGGAGTTGTTAGGCATGTTTTACTAAACAAGAAAACACAATCTCAATTTACGGTTCGACCTATTGGCTTCTTGGTTCTTTTTTTAATTAAAAATAATCTTACAATGTCTTAAAAAAAGGAATGACCACAATAAAAAAAGCTATTAAGTTCTAAAGTAAAGGGTACAATATGATTAGCCTTATAGCTAAAACCACTACAATCCGAAGTGATCACTTTTGTTTACTACAGATATGCAAACCGAAAAATATGAATTAGTAGCCGCACCACTAATTATTGCAATAATAATATCAGTGACTAATACAAGTAACAATGATCGACAAGAAATCGGCAAGAAAAAAAAGAAAAAAATTAATAAAATTAATACAAGCTACGTCCAACAATGATAAGATTATAAAAATAATATGAACGATATCATTTTAGATTTGAAGGTCTGCTGCTGAACAGGTTGCAAGCTCAGCCGTTGAGGTGAAAGTCACCTGCTCTAAAGTGAGAGTCCTCCGCCCAAAAGGTGAAAGTGAGTCGAAAGGTGAAACCCCTAGTGGGACCCAGTAGTGAAACCCGGTCGTGAAAACTCTCTCTACAGTTGGAGGGTTGCCTGGAGGATCAACTACCTCAGTTTTATAAGGTGAGCTCGGAAAGTCTCTTATGTAGTATTAATCCGGATAAATCGGTTGTGGCAAACGCAAATTAGCTACAACCTCAAGATCCCCTAGAATGGTAGTATACCAGAAAATATTAAAAGGTTGATTCACCTACAACTATACTTTAGCAAAACACTTCCTCCCTTCTCTGTATTTATTTCTAGAAGAACGATATCATCGGTTTCAATCGATTTGCATTTGCAACTTCCAAGGAATTTAGAGGGATAAAAACGTCAGTAAAGGAAAAAAAATTGTAGTTCCAAGAGCGCCTATCGAAATGAAGAAATATTCGATAGGAGGAATATTTCTAAGATAATAAACGAGAACTAATTATTGCAAAACGACTGCGGAAGCAACAACTAATGAGATTAAATAAAATTTTTAAATAAATAGTAGGAAATATTCTTAAACGAAATCATAAATCCTTACAAATCCGAATCGACAGCAACAACTATGGAAAATTAGCTCATTACTAATATTCAAGGCTATCGAATATTACAAAACTTACACCATGCTACATGAAAAGATAGATATAAAGTAGAAATCCCGAATATCAAAGTGTACTGCCGGTAAGAGGGTAGAAATACAAAATAACCTCAATATCTGCTAAAATATAAGAAAGGAAAACAAACATTGACTTTTGGTAGAAAATTAAAGAAAAATAAGGGAAAACCAAGGCGAAATATGTGAGGGATACGCCCTAAATCCCTAGAGCACTATGAGAAGAAACAACAATGAGCAATCTATGCAGAGATCAACAAGTCTTAGAAGAAAATAAGCAACATGTACTAGTTTTTTACTACTGAAGAGAAAGAAAAATGTAATAATTAACAATTATTCTCAAATTAATAGGTAAATAAGAAGCTGCAGCAGTATCTGAAAGCAATGTAATGGTTTAATAAACCTAAGCGAGCCAACAAATTACTCACTCTAAAAAATAATGCAGTCACAAAGTGCTGGATGACAACATAAGAGAAAGCATGATCAGGATAGCCACTCACTGCAACAAAAGTGTTATAAAAGCTAATACGTATTATGTATTAATAATCGTATATATAATAAAATTAGTTAATATTAATAAATGATGCCACGGGAATTCCATTAAACTTTTTAACAAACAATAAATGTCTTTATAATTAATTAACCGAAGAGGTTAATACTCAGTAATTCTTACCACAAAATATAGATTCTTTTGTTGCTAAATGAAGCAGATAAAATAAAATGTATAATCTTTTATAGTGGCAAAATCAGACTGTTACAACTAGGTATTTGGAATTAAAACATGGAAAATTATTTCCTTGGTTCTATGGCACTAATGGAAGCCTTGCTTAACTTATTGCCAAAAATGTCATTTATAACACATCTTAACTTAAATGAATAAAACGTCTCAGATAATTACAGATTAGCTCACCATTTGAATGTTATTGCATAAGGCAATTTTACAAGAACTTAGTTTCTATAAGATTCAATTATTTAGGTTTTTAGAGTTACTGTTAATGCCTAAAATTCAATCAAAGTAATTAAAGCGTTAATATTGTATAATAAAAAGATCAAAAGCATAGTCAACAAATTAAAAAAAAATTGCATAATCTCTAAAGAAAATTATAATATTAATATATCCTTTACCGACTCGTAAATCTCCTGATAGCGAGATATGAGTATCAAGAGTAAAATATGTCACACTATACCGTGAATAAATTATAAGATGGTTACTTAATATGCTAAACAAATTTGGGTAAAGTTTTGAAGCAGACTTGAGGGAAAACCTCATAAATTTTATTTGCTGTGGAAATTACGTTAACCCTTTCCTCCTTGGGGAATGCTCGAAAAACAAGGACGGGAATCTTAAGATGTAATAATATTTTGCCAATGTTGGAGCTAAGCGAAATAATATCAATAAATGAACCAGCCTATCGCTATGGAGATTAATTGATATCGTATTGCTGGTTTTAACTTTCCTCTGAAACATTTTTAAAATCTTATATTGTAGTGCTTGAAAATTTATTACTTTAGACATTTAAGACATTAGGGATGAGCTTAACTAATTTTTAGTTCGATGTTTAATTTCCTAAACACCGTCGTAATAGTAATTTAATGTCAAACGTACTTGAATTATCAGAGGGAGGAAATGTATAATATGAAAACTACTAAAGGTGGTTTAGGATGTTTCAAAATCGAAAAATCCGAAAACGCCCTGCAATAGATGATCATATTCCAAAACTAATATAATTAACTTCCAACATCCAAGATCTCTATGTCATCCTATCTATGTTTGATACAGCTTTTTTCTAATTTTGCTTTATTTATCCTAGGCTGATTTTTTTGTTCTACATTCAAGAAAAGGATCTAGAATTTCTGTTAAAATTCTCATAAGGGGATTTGTTAACCGAAATAATTTATTAAAAAGGGTCAACTCCACCTATTATTTGACGCCTGCTTTGTTCAGCTTCCATTTCGTCAGCTAATAAATCGCCAACTTCCATTAAATATAAGATCGTCAGCTATTTACAAAAACTTAAATAACGTTCAAAATAATTAAATAGACCTATAAAAACACAAAACGGTCTTATGCATACTGTGATGGTGAATATATGATACCAGATAACTTGTGAAATTTTTCTCCAATTAAGGTTGAAGAATATGCTAGCCCACGGTTTCGGTGAAACGAGCTTAATTGCTGGTGA
Organism: Pissodes strobi; assembly: GCA_016904865.1. Taxonomy (NCBI): domain Eukaryota; kingdom Metazoa; phylum Arthropoda; class Insecta; order Coleoptera; family Curculionidae; genus Pissodes; species Pissodes strobi. Next base: position 276,599 of record MU182782.1, on the reverse strand, counting down.
AAATGTTGCACCACATTTCAAGAATTAGGCCCCTGGGTGGGTTTCTACATACACGTAGCCAAAGCGGCATAATAATAAACACACTTAAGCAATTAAAATTAATATAAATAACACATAAGTAACTATCGTAAAATACTCTTTAAAACATAGTAAAGTTCAGAAAATCTGAAAGCAGTAATCAGTGATGCATTAGCTATACCATTGTTTTATTTGCGTTTGGCGGTTCAAGAGAACTATAGTTCGCAAACTCTTGAATATAATATAAATGTTTATATCAATGTACAAAGTTAGCCTGTGAGGTTAACGTTACTTTAGAGTACTGTTTACTGTTCTGCTCGCTTCACTCGCTCCGGGGCGCAAACAAACAAAACTAACTCAAAATAACCCAAATTTACAAAAATAAGCAAACCTAACCTTAAAAAAATAAATGTCTTGCCACCGACGGGAACCGAACACTGTATCACACACACACAGGATCTGACCACAGCACTTCTAGACCTGTTGAAATAAATCCACTTTACATTAGATAATGTGAAAATCACGTTAACCCACCAATCAGAAGCGGCTAATATAGCATAGTGCCGTCGGACTGTAGAGGACCTTAAAAAGCGCACCATATTACGTAACTTGCTATTCAAAAATCGACCGATAGATAGTGCCATTTGACATCTCGAGAAAACCACGTATCCTGCAAAATTCTAGCAGCCCTAGAATTTTGGTCGTATATCACAGATAGCCAATGATAAGTAATATCGTTCTCAAAATGTAAAGATCAAGAAATTAAAGTAATTAAAACAGCTACCAAGCTCCTAAAAGTGAACTATTACGTGGAAATCAAACGGCATGCTATTATGGTAAGTAAATATAAACTTCCTTATCTACAAAGTATTTTTCAAATGAAACTGCAGTCGAAGTTTCTTAGCTCGCAAGAAGAGTAATCATAGGAGATAAGATCATGATGGAAGTATATATATTAACCCCTTTGAACATAATAGGCCCTAAAGAAACCAATATTTTATAGGAAACTTAAGAACCCAAGCAACTAAACCTAAAATAGGCCAAATAAATTCCGACAACTATGAACGAAAGAGAACCAGAGCAAACTATCTCGGAAATCGGCCAAGGAAAGCCATTTAGCCAATATACTAAACTAGAACTTGCTATATCCACACAAGATTTGCCAACATTTACGCCACCATTAAACCATTCAAGTAGAATTTTGAGCCATATTAATCTGACATTCAGAGGCTTGTTCTATATATAAAAATCACGTTTATGTTTTCTTAACCCTTTTAACTCGCATTAGTTATTTAATATTATTTTTATAAAAGACAAGTACAAGTTCATATTTCTTTCTTTTCTTCAAGAAAGCAACATCATGAAGGTGTATTGTCCTAGGTACCAGACACTATGCCAATAAACATATATTATATTAGTTGATGGTACTAATGATTAATTAAAGAATTTTTGCTTATATTTTTCGTAATATTGTCTATAAATAATATAATTATAGTGATACATAATTTTGAATTTTTGTCCCCCCTAAGCAAATCCCATTCAAAAATATGCTTTTATTATTCTTGATGAAATAGTGGACGCACCCCAATAATATATGTGACAATTCTATAATAACTAGAAGGGAAATTGCTCCAGTATATTTATCTCAAAATACAACTATTTTTGGACCGTTACAAATGGTTAAAATTATGTTTTAATACCCTGAAAATTTTCAAGCAATAATAATTTGTGGACGTTTAAATTTCTAAACTGCCATACATTGCACAGTCTCAGGTGGTCTAAGATGACGTGATGTATATACCTATTATATTAATTTATATTATGGCGTGAATGTATAAATGGTTTAAATATTATATATTAAAAAGCCGCAGGTACCAGTTCCGACAACCCTTCATACATTTTTAGCATTGCACTTCTTTCATATTTAGTCAGTGTGTGCTTACCATCGGTTTACTGGTTTTTCCCCAACTCGTTATGATCCGAGAGTAAGCTGGAACTGTTAGGCAGTTTATTCAATTTATTTTTTATGAAGTCACCCATTTATTCTATTTCATCAAATGATAAACGTATTCCCTTTTTTCTGCACAGTTGCTGAATAAATACGATATTCTATAGCAGTGCCAGATGTACAAAATTGTATTATTTACTGGTCATATATTTATCACATAACTTATGTTGGTTTTCTCGAACTAGATGAATTAATTTGATAATCATATCTTCAGTTCTCTTTTTTCTATTTAATTTATCAATACATGAGGTATTAAGCACCGAATTTTCTCCAGTAAGCCTGTAATAATGGTTAAAAGCACGTTCCTTAGATTTTGCATAGTCTTGTTCGTTCATTTGTGGTCACGAAGCTTTGTACAAAAACAGCGTATTTTCAGGTCAGTGATTTTATCTATAAGGTTATTTTCTTTTTGACGCGTAATTTGGCTAACTTAAAGCGACCTTCAAGAGATAAAATTCACGTTTAAATTTTAGCGTTTCTCCTTTACTCAAACAACGATTTTTAGTAACCCTTTTAACTTATTTTAGCTACTTAATATTATGTTTTATTAAAAACAAATACATTTTCATATTCCTTTGCCTTTTTCAAGAAAGCAACTTAATTAAGGTGTATTGTAGAAGCGAAGGAAGGAAACAATACGATGCTAATTAATCTGGTTCAACTAATTAATTATACAACTATGGTGATCCGTTATTTAGAATTTGTATTCCATCGAAGCCAATCCTATCTAAAAATGAGTTTTTAGTATTCTTGATAAAATAGTGAACATACCCCAAAATTGCTCAAACATATTTATCTCAATGATATAAATATTTTTAGACTGTTTCAAAAGGTTAAAATTATTTTTAAGTACCCTAAATATTTCCAAGTACTAACAATTTTTAACTTCATGGGTGTTTAGATTTCTTAACAGTCAGGCATAGTAGGCTCCTACGTTGAGTATGCAATGTGAATCCACATATTGGCACCTGGTCCAACATGACGTTATGTATATACCTACTATAATAATTTATATTAAAGCGTGTATGTAAAAATAGTTTTAAAATTATATATTAAAAAGCCGCACGCATTCAAATCCAACAAACCTTCATGCAGTTTTGCCATTGCAGCTTTTTCGTATTTGAACAGTGTGCGCTTTCCATCGGTTTGCTGATTCTTCCCCAGCTCATTAGGTTAAGTATAAGCTAGAATTGTTTGCCAGTTTATTTTTAACAAAATCTCTCATTTATTCTATTGCATCAAGTGATAAATTTATTTCCTTCTTGTCTCTTCACAGTTGCTGAATAAGTACAATTTTCTTAAGCAGTTCAATATGTAAAATTTTGAATTTGGTACAACTAGATTATCTGCAAGTGAAAATAGATGTTTTCGATTAGAATTTGGTCCTTACTCAGAATTGTGTAATATCTTTGACACGGTAAGTGCCACCGAAATCGTTACACTTGCTCACCAAGCCAAGCTTTTTTAATTTCATCTTTTTTCACTTATATTTTCTACAAGCAAATACGTTTGAAATTTTTTTTAATAATTCGCATATTTTACAGAAAATTTAAGGCTGTCACTGATATCGGTCATGCATTTGATCATGCACGTAAATTGCTGAATTTTTAGTTAAGTTTGTTTCCAAAAATTATGACTGTCAATCGCTTCTGTTTAAATTGCTTTCCTGAAAGCCATAAATGTTTCGCAATTTGATGTTTTTCAGCTCGTTTTTTCCTTGGTTTTGCTTTTTATAATTAACATTTTCGTTACTTTCTTATATGTTTTGCTGCATTTATTTTTGTTAGGAAGTAACTGTAAAATGTAAAATATAGGTTCATGATTTGTAGAGAATGCTCTATGGGAACGAGGGGCAAATCGCAAAGAAAATTTGTACACCAGATTTCACAAATTTGCATGATTTCACAGATTTCACAAATTTACATAATATCACAAAAATGACACAAATGTACATGCTTTCACATATTTCCCAAGTATTTCATTATTGTATTAAAAATTTAATTACACTATTTTTTAACAAGAGGTTTATTACAGAAAAGAACCAATGGAAAAATCTTTATAACCTTAACAAGTAATATACAGATAATCTTAATACATACTTAAAAATCTAGTAATACGTTCAATTTCCATCAACTAGATACCGATGAGTATAAAAACATTTGGGCTACTGTGTTATAAATGCATAATTTGTCTCATTTCATGACTTTATATATTTTTGGGCTGTCTCTCAAGTTGGTTCTTTTTAACTCAAAAGGTTCATTTTTCAAAAATTGAATATGCCCATAAAAATAAAGTATTTTTCAACTTCCGAAATATAATCCTGCTTTGGCCAGATAAACTTTCCCATTTCTTCTTTTAAATATTTAAATGTGAACTGATCTCGACTGCTCTCTATTAGCCTTCCAATGTACCATTTCTTTTCATACGCGACAGGGTAATATTTTTCGAGCACAGAATTATACTCGGGCTTCGCCAAGTGCCTGGCATTTTTCCAGTTTTGATTCATTTTCCTTGCTAAACACTTCGCTATCCCAAAAATCATCATCCAAAATGATTTCCTCTTCCTCAAATGATGAGGAAGTATCTTTAATGTTTTTCTTCTTTCAAATGCATTTTATTAGTTTCATTGGAGGTTTTTTTATTATTACTCAAACATCTGCTCAGTCCAACATTCTTAATTTTTCCCAAGGATTATCCAGAAGTCAACAGGAAGACGATTTTTTTTAACAATTAGGTCTTTGTCGTCTACTTTGAGCACTAGAAATTTTGACTGGGAGAAACTTTAGTTCGATCTTGAGATTAATATTGACATAATCTGAAATTGTTGCATCTATTTTACTTGCTTCTTTGTTGTTGGGATTTGGAAGCTTCGGAGAAATGCACTAAAACGGAATTTTATCCACAATACCGAAACAGGTTTTTGCAATCGACGCGCGTTTCACTAACAATTCTAGCATCATCAGGAGTAGCTTAAACAGTGTTAGTCATCTCTGTATGCTAACATGAATAGCGAAACGCGCGTCGAATGCCAAATGGCATTGTCGATAAAACTCTGTTTTAGCGCCTTCCATAGCTTTGTCAATATTTTTTTATATGTGTAACATGTCGATTTCTCCTGCTATGTAATTTTCTGTGTTTGCAACTTCCTTTTTTTAATTCTCTGTCTTTAACTTCGTCAACTACATGGTTAACAAATCGCATTCTTTCTAGTTTATTAAGAAAATCTTTGGTTGAAAAATTTATTACTGTCTGATGCGTTGACATCATCGATCTTGCACCTCTAGATTGGTTTTTACATCTCTGACTAGAAAAATTTTCTGGATTGAGGTGTTCAGGTTTCAGTTGAGCTATTTTTTGTGTTCTATACATGAATCAATTTAACTAGCATGTGTGAGTTTTCAACTCGACACAATCAGCACAACTTCCTGTCCTTGATGGTGTAGATTTAACTTTTTTATATGAGCTTGCCAAAATCTAAATAGAAGAGTGATGAGCCAAATTTTGTACAATTTTTCAGCTAATGAAGTCGTGCTTAAGAATGCAGCGTTAAGGTATTTCATCATTTATAAGTATAGAGGAGTACCCTCACTCCGTCTCAGAAGGTCTGTCACTGCTGAAGCGCATATTTTTTCGGCTTACCGATACTTTAAGATCTGATGCCGTTAAAAGATGTTTATCCTTCCCATGCTTCTCAATGAGCTCGTGAAGATGATCGACCGTTATGGATTTGGTTCCTAGTTTCCTAGGAATATTTTGTTTATGCAATCTTCTTTTCAATTTTGTCAGAATGTAAACAAACCAACTCCAGTGTTCATTGGTTTTAAGATGATCATATGGAAATGAAGCTTTTATTTGCATTGCTTTGAGCAACCTATAATGTATCCGTCTGATGCGTGCCCTATTATAGTGATGCCAAACTTCTCTGCGATTAACGTTGTCTAACTCCATCTTTCAATTACATTAATATGTGTAGATTTGTTGTCTGTACCAAATACACTTAGGCAGAAAGTCATAGGACCTGGAGTAATAGGTTGAGCCATTATGATATGAGCGTAGCTTGACTTGGAAGATGCCTCAAAATAAGATTTGATTTGCTTCGCAGTTATTGCAATAAAAGCGTCGTTTTTCGGGAGGCCGTTTTTTAGTGGTAAAACAAACCCTAGGACCCCATTCGATTAAGAATCATACAGTCTTCTACAATCATACTCGATTTTGCCAGTTATTCTAGTTGCGTCCTCAGAAAGCCATTCTGTTTTTGGTACATTTCGCTGTTCAAGGTGTCGAGAAAGTCCTGCAAAATTAAAGCGATAAATTCACTGAGAAATTTACAGAAGTATGTTTAACGAACACATCTTTATTATGATTATGAAACATCATGCTTACTACCCCCACTACTCTGGGACCCGCTCATATAACGTTGGCTTGAGCGTTGGCACGTGTTGCACAGCGGTGCCAGGTCGAGTATCCGGAAATGTATTTATGCTAGTTTCAAATTTATTGGAGATTTCACAAAAATTTCCAGATTTCACAGCTTTCACAAAGATTTTATAGAGTTCACAGAGATTTTTACAGATTTCACAAATTACACAAATTTTCAGATTTCACAAGGCGTGTACACCAGATTTCACTCGCCTTTTCCTATACGAATAGATCACAGCAGACAGAATAGTATAAATGATTGAACATAACAGCGGGCTTTTAGCCCAGAGAATTTTGAAAGCTTTGCAGCGATCTCTGGTCATTGGTTACCGCTATGGCCTACTGGGAAGTGCATGGCACTTAACGTGCAACAGCATTTATCTTTTAAACTATGAGCATTGTAAATATTTGACATTACCGTATACAGTCTGAGGAGAATAAAGCACACCTGTTCCAAACAGATCGGACTGTTGGATCACTGACGTAAATCAATGATTAGAAGATAAAGTTTAGATTAAAAGTAACATATTCAATTTTCTTTCCTTCTATTTATCAATACCTGAGGTTTAGATTTGTTTAGCAGTTTACTTAGTTTATTTTTAACAAAGTCGCTCATTTATTTAATTGCACCAATTGGTAAATGTCTTTCCTGATTGGCTCTTCACAGGTGCTGAATTAGTACGATTTTCTGATGCAGTGCAAGGTCTAAAATTTTTCATTTGGTAGAAGTACATAATCTGCGAATGATAAGAGATATTTTCGAAATAAATTTGGACCTATTGCTTTTTCTGTCTTAAGAAAAATTAAGTGCAACAACATTTATCTTTTAAAGTACAAGAATTTTAAATATTTAACATTATCCTATACTGTGCTGAGGAGAACAAACCACACCTGCTCCAAACTGCTCGGACTGTTGAACGATTACTGACGTAAATCAATGTTTGGGAGATGAAGCCCTTCTCCATCAGCGCCTTTAGAAAGATTTATAAAATAAATCTCTATTGTTTGCGTTCTTATAAAATTTAGGGTCATTGATTCGTCTGTGTATGGGGATCCGTCATGAGCCATACTCTAATGGCGTACATTTTTCTCTCTCTTGAAACTATTGATAACGAACGTAATAATAGTAGAAAAGACATATTTTCTATTTGTTTAAAACAGAACAGGCATGATATAGAAATTATGATAACATTATTTGCGGGTCATGTAATGATCACGAAATGCTTGTTACGTTTCTCCGGCAGACAGGAGCTAGATATTATAATTTGAAAATATCTCCAACTTTTTTTTCTGTTACTGATTAATACCTGAGGTTTCAAGCTCTGAATTTTCTCCATTAAACCTGTAATAATGGTGAAAAGCACGTTCCTTACATTTTACATAGTCTTGTTCGTTCATTTGTGGTCACGAAGCAATGTACAAAAACAACTTATTTTCAGGTCAGTGATATTATTGTAATTTGGGTGTCTTATATAATTTATAAAATTGAAGTCTGTGTAAATATTTGAAATATGAAAAAGCATGTTTTTAGTCAGAGGTAATAAACCGTATTCATCATTTTTATAGACAATATCAAAGGCGATCTATTGTTACGGATGTGGCTTTATTTTCGCTTATTTATAATATTGTGTTGTTCTTTTTATGGTGGATCAAACAAAAACCCTTCGGCTTTTTTTTACCATGTTGCTTTACTGAGTAACCCGACCAACCATCTTTCTTCTTGCCAAAAACTACTTGTATCATCTTCTGGAAGGACAAGATTTTAATAGAGAGTGATTTGCAGATATTTCTATGCTAGAAATTTTTATAATAACAAAGTAACTCCATTTTTTCGTGTGTCTTAATAGCAATATTGGCTAAATTAGCCTCTGATATTAATAGCGGCATAGCACTCATCATATATTTTAAAGGATAAACATTGAAAATCAGAGATTTTAACTGCCAAAATTATGGATTTGTTCGGCTCTGAAATTCATCGATGGATAACCCCGATGCTACCGCTTTCAAATCGCCAATACAATATGGTTGAACAGTGACGTAGGATGAAGCTTTAGGCTATCCACTTGATGGGCTGTTGTGTAAAAGTGACGGTACAGATCGCCTGCTCTTCTATTAATGGTGCGAGCTTTTACATCAACAGTAAGAAACTGTACTGTATTTCATTATATGTTTGTAACAATAAGCGGTCTATCATAAGAGACAAAACGAAACCGTATATGATCTTAACTTTATCATCATCTTCTCCCTCTTCTACGGCTTTATCCGTTCCGTATGTTGGCTATTATCATCATGGCTCTGCCCGCTTTATTGGCTGCAGCGCGGAACAGTTCGTTGACGAGCCAGGAGATTCTCTTTCCACCTGGTCCTCTCCTGCCTTCCCCTTTACCTTGCGGGAACAGTAACTGTTCCCGTAATAGGCGGTATTTGCCAGGGTTTTTCATGATATGGCTCAAGTGTTCCAGTTTACGTTGTTTTATGGTGTGTATAAGAACTAGTTGGCAATTCATCCTTCTGAGGATCTCTTCGTTGGTGACTCGGTAAACCCTGGAAATTCTTAGGATTCTTCAATAAAACCACATTATTTCACAACTGGATCTTTTTTTCTGTTACATCAGGCAACGGCCAGGCCTCGACACCATAGAGTGATATTGAAAAATATAGCGTTTTATCATTCTTTCCTTGAGGGTCCGGCTGCTCCTACTCTATTCCTCTAGAAGCATAGGGATAAATAATTATTATACTTAAATAATTGTCATCATGTTCTTTATTATTTTGCGTTAAAATGTATTAAGTTTTGCGGAAATGTAATAAAATTATTATATTTTCCGTCGTAAATTTCATTATTTTTAGCCATCTTATAACAAATAACCTTCAGAGATCGGCAGAAGTTAGAAAATAATTTAAAATGTATTTTTTTTTATTCATTAAATGTATTACAAACCTTAGGGTGAAGTAAAATTAAAACACTGACTTATCAGGAAAATTGGTAACTAAAAACACCCTTTCTACTTAGTCAAACAATTATCTTAAGTGCTACCGCGCCATATATCACTTGAAATTGCAGGCCAAATTATAAACAGGTTTTACAATATTCTATAAATGAACTGCACTATTGAGACCGCTAAAAAATCCGCGAATAACTTTGGCAAGAAAATTAATAAAATTAAAAAAAAAATTCTTTTAATTGCTTGAAAAAAGAACAAAATCTTAAAGGATATTGATACCAGAAGAAAAAAAAACAATCTGAGACTGCTCAAAAGCAATTCCTATAGAAATGTGAAAAGGCGAAATCATCTTTCACGTATACTTATAAAAAAATCCTGAGCAGTGTTTTATATATTCGGAAAAATGGGCCAAAATGTACGATACACTTCCACATCTGACAGCATCTTTATTGCTTCTAAAATGTAAGTGTTCTTGATGAATTTTTTCTTTGGTTGAGAATGCATATAACTCATATAGCAGTTGCAAGCGAATACCTCCTTGAAGGAAAAATACCGAGCGGATCTTTTCTCACATATTTTAAAAGCATTTAGCTGTTTAAAAAGAAAGCAGCAAATATTTGTTGATGCATCCCTGAGTTTTTCGTTTTTGCGCTAGAAAATGAAATACAATATTGTGCTCTTCAGCAAGTATTCAAGGAGCGAAATTTTAGCTGAAAAGATACTACTGCAGTGAAATTTAATCTATAGCTGAGAAAACATAATCAATTCAATAACAAAATTTTCGATAAGAAAAAGCACTGTAGGAGATAATGGATGGAACTAAAACACAATAATTTTAAATATAGGGATACGTATTACAGAAATAGTCCCTGAAAGTAGAGTAACAACTCTAAATGGCAAAGTCTGATTTTAGTTCCATTAAATTGTTCTTGAATAGTTCAATAATAAAATCTTTTCTAAGTGTGTATCTTCAAAGGATCTGGTTAATCTACTAACTTTTAATTAATAAAATCTTGCAGCTAGATAGGTAACACGAATAATAATAACAATAAAAACCATAATATTTACTAATGTGCTATAGTAAGTTACGTGGTTCATCAAATTTAATATATTGAAAATAACCCCATATTCCGTTTAATAAGTTTTTTAATTTCCCTTATAATTATTTTTATCTCAAATATTAGACCATATCCATTGTAGGAACTCGATACCTTTTCGGTAAGTTGTGACTGGAGCCAACTGGGTTAATTTAACTAGCAGAGTAAAATATCATGTGCATGATATTCAATGTATTATATACTTTTTGGCTCGGTTTTCCAGGCAGGTTTTAGGGAACCAATATATAGTAAATAATCTAAAAATACAATGTGAATTTATTGGTGATATTTCAACGATAACATTTTCACGGTAGAATTGTCCATATAATGTAGCGTTGTAAATGCTATCAAATCCAGAAGCATAGTTTCTTCCTTTCACTGGTAAATTTATGTAGTAGATATTATCTTTACGTTACATTAGAACTTAACAAACCTATTCTAAACTTAGAATTTATATCTTAAAATTTAAAACATTAACTATTTCATAATTTTGTATATTATCCGATAGGACAATTCCGAAGTGATCGTAGTCGTACCTCATTGTCGAACGTTCTGACATGGTCCTCGCTTCCGAGTGATACACACGTCGCGTCGGTAGAGAAACAAATCAAGTTTCAAAGTCTAGATGTTATTGTTGTAATTTTAGGCCATCAGGTCCACTATTCATATGAATTTATGATTAGATAAATTGGCAAGCATTCCGCCATTAATATTTTCTCGTATTATCGGCAATATCGTCCCTTAAATGTACTTTAGGTAAAGTGAGATTACGCTTTTAAAAGGTATGTTATATATTTGCGGTTCCATACTAGATAGTTAAAATTATTTACAACTTAACTAGGGTTCTTCCTCCACCTGGCCTTTTTGCTGGCCTATATAGATTCTCCAGGTTTGTCCCTGCTAGTTTGCCACCCTTTTGATAGAGTGATACCGACTCACATGGCGTCACGTTAAGGAAGCAGTAAAGCTGTAATTGAGTTAGGGAATAGTCACCAACTACTAACAATGGATTCCACTTCCGTATGACCGTATGATAATGACATGCAAGTATACCCTATAATTGATTATTTTACCTATAGTACGTTGCCATGTGTCTTCCAAAAGTACCGTTAAAAGATTTTGAATAGTATGATATATTTACTCTCGCCTAATACCGTTTCTTTATCGATAGCTGATTAACTAATAGTGAGCATCTTCACTACCGTATACGATATTATTGTGATAAGTAAATGTCTTGCTAATACAGCTGTGATTATCTTATTTACTTTTTGTATTACTTACATTTACCTAAATGTTACGCCCTTACTGTGGGTTATTTAATTACTTACTTTATTCTTATCGAACTTATCTTTACATGATTTTTAAGTGTTAATTATTTTTTATCGTATCTATTACCGATGCTTAACGTTATTTGTTGTGATCTTAACTTTATTACCAAATGTCCTGTTAACACATTAATGATTTAGTTTGTATTACGTATACATACAAAAATATTGTAATTTGCTGTAAACCTTGTGGCAGTATACTGTCTTATATAACTACCCCTTTAGATTTTTGTCCATGTAGGTAATCGAACTGAGCTCACTTCGATTTCCCCTGTAGATCTTCATTGATCATACATTCTCTTCATAAGTTAAATTATTTGATTTTTTGAACTGTTTATTTATCTACTGATGGTATCGCTGCAATGGGATTAATTATTTATAATAGTTTTTTTATTTAGCAGACTAATCTTTATATGATGTGTGGTGTGATTAACTGTATTTAGCTAAAATTTTAAAAACTGAATTAGATTTAGGATCTAATAAATTTTACTTTGTGCAGTTTATGTCCGAGGAAATATTTAATATTTAATAAACGGCTAAATTGGGATTTTTGGTGTTCATTTTGGTATGCTGAAGTCAGGGTCAAGTTGACTTTATGCAATTTCTTTTTAGGTTTCTCGATATTCCTATTTAGGTTATTTTACTCCCCTAATTTCAATGCTTAAAAATCATTTATATTTTCATAATATAAAATTAAGTGGAACCTTCGCCCAACTGTCAACTCTACGATCCAGGCCTATGAAACGGTTATTAAGCACTTAACTAATTGCATTACAATACACATTAAATTTTTACTTGTAATTAAGTAAAAACAAACATTTTTATATCTTAATTTTGGCAGAGTAATGCCTGAATAAAGGTACCTGAAAATGCAAGGATTGGAACTTTATTTTAATAGAATAGACTAATTCAATAATTTAAAATTAAATTTAACTGTGTTGGAGTCACACTGTTTTTGGAATATTTGGACTTTTTTGGCATTTTTGGAATTATTTTGGCCTTTTATAATAATATATCGAAGTTCTGAGATTTTGGTGGAAATTAGGTTTACTTAAAGGATAATCTGAAATTTAGTTAAAACTTTTTTATAAGTACTAGCCACGGTTATAGGCAAGCTGGTTATGGCATGTTACAATATTCCAAGTTATTTCACACTGTTTTCGCGCACTCATTGTACCTATAAACGTAGAGCTGGAGCTGCCACTTAGCGAAAACCAATAAACCACTAAACAGTTTAAAGTTTTCGAAAGGTCGCTTTTAAGGTATTTTCTAAGCTGTTGCTCTAAAGAATTAGTACAATATACCTAAATGGCTTAATTTAAACCTCTTTTTTCGCTATTAGTTGTCTTCGACGAACGAGTACGCTTTATTCCTATAAAAAAATGGTCTTCTACGTCTCCTACTGTCTCCAAACGAGTTGCTCAAATTACAGTGAAGGAGTTAAAAATGACATTGAGTTCGAGTTTCAAGTCGATAGATTCAGAAGATCAATATGTGTGGAGGCTGGAGTTTGATGAAGTCGAATATTGTCAGTTATACGGATTTAAAATACATTTGCATTTCCCTTTAGTCTTCGAAAATAAAAACGGTCAAGCAGCCTTTAATCCATGGCTATTAGTCCTAGTTGGACACATAAATAACATTAGCCTGTAAGCTCCGTTTTTGAATATGTATTCCTATATGATCAAACAGGCTAATTTTGTCGGTGTTGGGTGTTCCGAAATTCAGAATGAATATTTATTTTTTTTTTAATGGAATACCCCATTGTACTAGAATTTATAATGCGTCGTAACACGCTAGCTATTACACACCTTATGTCTAAAAGTAATTGTCGAAATAAGAGCTGTAATATTAAGGCATACAAATTTTAATTTGTATGAATTTATTTGACTTGCCACGAAACCATACATCAATTTTCAAACTTCTATTCGGCATCAAATTCTCATCTAACCATAAATTTATATTTTTCAGTTTTCGGATATTTCCGGTCAGTTCGAAAGTTAATGTAACTTTATGAATAACAACAAACTATGGTGTGAAAGTGCTAACCGTATTCCTCTTAACCATGATTCTTCAGGTTTAAGTTATTAAATGTTATTTTCAAAGGTCAATATTTCGAAAACGAGTTCAATTTGGGCATTTAATAGGTATGTAAAAAACCTGAATTTTACAAAAAATTATAATATCAAGGAAAATAAAAACATTTAATTAAAAGTAAAACAAAGTTGACACGCTCCTGGTGTTTAGAGACACTTCGTACATGAAAAATAATTTTTAAAATAAGGCCTCCTTAATGTACTCCATACATGTTCAATCGAATTTAGTTCAAGAGTACATACAGGCCAGTCTAATCGTTGAATGTCCATTTCATCGAGATAATCGTTCAAAACTCGTGTGATATGACGCCTGGCGTTATTGTGTATTTAAGAAAAATGTTGACCTGCAAATAGAGCGAAAGGATCGACGTGATCCGCTAAAGTTTCGACGATATAGCGGTTCGCACCACACGCCATAATACTACCACCTCCAAAAGCTGTTTTTGGGGATAATGCAACATTTAGAAAAACGTTCTCCTTGTAATTCGTCTATGAATATCACACATCCTCAATCTTTGTCATTCCAGTTTCTATGTCCACGGACAAAATTTGATCTTGAGTACGATGGGCTGCAAGTAAAGCTGAACAAGGAGCTGGTCTTCTGTACATCAATTTCTTTTCATGTAATATACGACGAGCGGTTCATTCAGAATCTTCAAGCCGACAAAAAGTAAGAGTATATGTTACTCTGCGGTCCCCTAAAGCAACTAAAGTAAGAAAACGACCATCTCCTTGGTTCGTCGCTCGTGGTATTTTTGATCTTGGGCATCATGCGCTCACCAGCCTGAGGAAGGCAACTGATCGCATCTTGTAGTGGTGCTGACTCGGCCCAAGACATTTGCAATGTATATGACGACCATGATCATTCAGTGCAGTAGCTCGTGCAACATCTTCTATCCGTATATTAAAACAAACTTTAAACGCTGAGTGACAATACACTGACACTTTTGATTTGAAAAAGATGCGATACAATCGTAACGTTACTAGCCAGAATACCAAAGCTGCCCTTGATTAAAATAAAAAAATGTCATAGAAACCCATTATTTGGACATTAATTTTAATATGAGTATGGCAAAATGGAGATTCAAGGGAATACTGCTCGAATACATGCGACAAGAAAACATTTAAAATAATATTCGGCAAATTTTAACACAACTCATGTCACAAAAGATGAAAATATAGAGATGAATGTTTTACTTGCCGTCCAAGAAAATGCGCTTAAATTTATGAAAAGTATCTCAAAAGAATTACGACAAATCAATAATTCTCGAAAAATCACTTCATATGAAATATTTTCAAAAAATGTCTAAAGTTGCTGGCTACAAGGCCAACACACACCGAAATTAACAGCAGGGCAAAGAAAATAGATTACTGTCATTTCATGATCAAAAAAAAAATTAATAACAGCTATAATATTCTGAGAAATGTTTTTTGGACGGAAGAATCTACTTTTGCAACAAATCGGATGATAAACTGGGAAAATGTCAGAATAACTAAGGAAAGATTCGTCTCATAACGTGGCTAAAGTGAAAAACTACCTCCTAAAAAAATAGCCGCCCAACATCTTTGTTCTGGTCCCTATAGACGCATAAGGATTACAATAAATGTATCTATTTGGAATCAATTAGAAATTCCTGGCAAAGGCTTAAATGCCACCAATGGTGGTCCTATAGAATAGCCTCATACTTAGTATGAATTTTTTCCTTTGTATGTAGTTTTAGGTATCAATTATTTTCAGAATTTGAGGCAGCATCCGGAAATAGGTTTCTTCGCATCGTATAATAACAGTTTTTAAATGCTTACATTATATTAAAATAAAATCGTTGGAGTCATATTTCACTTGGCAACCTCTAAAAGTATGCGAATACTTTATATCCTCCTTCTACATAACCATCACGTAAACATTAAAATTAGTGTTAGCTACAGCTATTTCAGGCTACTTTAAAAATGTAACATATACACCATTTAGGTTATAAGAGCAAACATAAAAAGTGATGATTTTTTTTGAAGGCTAGCGTTTTAAAAACTGCTGCTATTGTGTGAATGTCTAAACATTATTACAAATATTTACTTTTATATCTGTGACGTTAAAAGCATTTTGACGTTAAAGCAAACTACTCTTTTATGTCTCGAACTTACGCCTTTATTGATCGTTTAATTTTATGATCGCCAAGGGATATCGTTTTAATAGAGGTAAAGAGGATATTAGATATAAAATAATAGTTTTCAAAATGCAACCATTTAACTATTATGTCTTATATTTAAGGAATAAAGGTTTAACAACTATGCCAGAAAATTAACTGTTACCTAGCGCCATAATGCTATTAAGGAAATGTGTTAATTTCTATTTTTTTTTCGCATTTTGATTGTTTAGATCTGATCTTGTTTGCCAACGTTTTGAAATTTAACAGTGCTATTGATTGATCAAAAAAATGGATTTGAAGCGAACGTAAGTACATCACAAACTCTATAAAAATATATATTGAACTTTTGTAGCTGACTTGGAATTTGGATATCATGTATCTAAAATCTGAATATAGGTACTGTTTATTGGTAATGGCGAGTAAATTTGATATTTGACTTTAGAATTGCCTTGTTGCCATTTGGCAACGCTGCGCTAGCTCGATGCACTACCTAATAATACAGTATGTATATTTTGAGTGGTTAATTATTTTAGGGAGTATAATAATGCATTGGCATGCTTGGGCAATTACTCCGTAATTCTCTGAAGTATATAGCCATAGTTGATATATTATCTCGTACAGAAAGTCCTACTGGCTAATATTAAAATCGGCATCATAACATCTAGTCAAATGCTTTTGCCATAATAGTACCATTGAATGGGTAAAAGTAAAAGTATTGATTATTTTATCGAGGGTACTTCCGTATTTGTCATTTTCAACGACTGGAATTCCGAGTCCCAACTTCTTCGATCTATTATGTATCAAACGAAATATTGAGAATTGGACGGTGTCGTAGTTAGTTTTATTTTCTTGCATTTTTCTAAAATCCTCACTATTTTTGTGCTTTTAAGTGCGTGAAACTTTTATCTAATTCTTCGTTGTATATTTAGGTATACAATTTATATTGTTAGGTGTATTTCTAAGTACGTAAGTACTGAACCTTTTAAAAATTATAAAAATCGCCTAAAAACTGATATTTTATAAAATTTTCTTAGCAGCATTTCGAATACACTTCTTAATAATTATTGTTTTAAACATAATTTTAATCTTTTGAGTAAAAGAAAGAATACTGGAGGCTTTTAAAAAATATACGTTAGACCTCAATAATATATCCAATCTAACCCAAAACATATAACCGAAACCTGTATAAAGATCTTTCATGTTTTATCATAAATAATCTACTTTAAAACGGAAACGAATCAGATTTACGTTTTTTTCTATTTAAAATGACAGGCTCTGACAGCTCCGTCATTTTTTGCGTGTTTGGCAAGAGTTTTGACAGGTTTTAAAATGGTTGACATTTTTCGATTCCTACCATGGACAACTTAGTAGAAATCGTTATCTAAACCATCAAATATGTCATAGTTAGTGCGCTTTTCGATATTAGGTTACAATTTTTGACAGCTAACACCGTCCTACCTGTCATATATACATCGTTGTGGACATGGTGAAATATCATGCTTAGGACATCCCTAATAACCTACCTAAATTTCATCCACATATCACGGGTAACCAATTTCCATTTAAATATTGCACGGTCCTTTGGATTACCTTACTCTTATCTGGTATGGCACCTTTATACCTGGAGTGACATTTTACCGTCTACCTATTTTGATAAACTGGATATTCAAGGGTTTTTGTTTTCAAATTTCATTTTCCTTTAAAAAAAAATCAAATAAGGCGCGTCTAAAGACTGAATTCATGACTGTTAGCCTTGTTTTAACCGGAAGCCCTTAAATATTATTATGTATGCAGAAAAAGTAAGGAAACTGCAATTTAATTTTTGACTTGAAAAAATTAATACAAAACATCATCAGTGGTTATAGTTGCGCTCAAAGTAATATTAGCCCAATTGCGTTTCAAACTGCATATATAAAAAAGTTAAATTTACAAAAAAAATACAAGTTTTTATCATAATTTTTTGAGATTTTCGCATCTAAAATGTCCGCTTACTGTGAAATTTAAAAAAAATTGCACATTTAAATATACGCCTGTAAATAACTTTTGCCTAGATTTGATGACGTCACGCGTAAGCTGTATGGTCTTTCTGTAGGAGGTATTGGTTGATCGCGAACATTGCAGATTCTACAATGAGACTAACGAACACAGTTCGTGCGAGTGTCTCATGTTGTCTCGAAGCAGCCAGAAACGTTTTGTAAAGATTGGCATAACAACAAAAGAGCCTGGTTCTATGGTTCCAAAAAAGATAGTAAGTTTTATAAAAGCTTAGATGACCTTGACTCCTATTAGAGTAGGGTCCCGCGCAAAAGGTTTACATAGTGCAGAAATATTAGATAGTCAAACGATCCCCAACAATCTACATCTATATTCTGATAATTTCAGAGCTAGCCTTGAAAAAATATAAATATCGAACCACCAACTACAGAGACACACGGATGAGGTCTCTGCAGAGGAAGATGATGGGGATTTACTAGGTAATCTATGATCTTCTCAGTTACGTGTGCCACCTGAACTTCAAATTCGTTTTGCAAAGAAAGAGGACTTATGCGTGAGAAAAATGGTAAAACCAAAGCTGACTGGATAAGAGGTAATTTGAAAGATAGGTAAAGAAGTTCCCATTTGCAAGCTATGGGTTTTACGGTAATTATAGGTCATTCGATCTCTTTGAAATAGTTTGATGATGAATTAATTAATCAAGAATATGTAGGGTTTAAGAATTTGCCTCACTCACTAATAAGCCACAATGAAATTAAATCGTTTATTATAATTTACCTCATGTCAGGATGAATTAAGTTACCAGGCAAAGAATATTACTGTGATATGAAGCTTGACATGAAAATTACTTCGGCATCTGATATTATGTCAAAATTGCTTCCATTAGAACCATTTTGTAACGGGAAAATCAATACGTTTTGATAAAGTATGATCAATAAATACCAAAAGTATCCACTTTGGTGCTCACCTTGTTAATTTTATTGCTTGCCAAATAAACAGTATATTTTTTTTTAGAAAGACAGCAGCATTCTTTCCTTCTATGATAAGACCTTTCTTACACGTTTAATTGTAATAACTTCTTTGCAAACATAACATTGCTAAAATAATTAAATGATCAAAGATATGAGGCAGTTGATACGATAAGAGAAAAGCGGATTTTGAAAAATTGTTATCTGCAAACCAAAAAAAGTTCTGCAACGAAAACCAAGAGATTAGTTTGACTGTATAATTGGCACAGAAAATGATATCTTAGTTGTCGGTTAGAAGGTCAATATTACATCTACAAATTCCGGAACTTTCTCTCCTTACGACCATTTTATTGGGAGATATAATAGGATAATGAGAGGGATAACCTAAGTTAATCTCATAGACGAAAACATTCATTGGTATCGAATTAGCATTGGGGGAAAAAGTAGTGTGATATATTTTCTTGGCTTATTGATTTCACAGTGCAGATGCTTGGATTATTTATAAAGAAGATTTGTCTAGACTGACATTGCCATATGTCAACGTCCATTTTTTCTCAAAATATCATACATTTTTGTTGCATTTAGTCAAATATCTTATCATTGTTCAATATAAAATCGAAACAATAAACGTATAGTATGTTTTTAAAGAACACTGAATCCCGTCTTTTATGGTTACTATCAACAAAGTATATGTAAACTAGTAGCTCCACTCCCCCAAATATTTTCTGCCAGCCGCCGAAAATCCGCAGATTGTTGGCAGCATGTGGAGCGTTTTAGTTTAATCAGCCGTTCGTGTGTAGGCAGAGTGTTCAGAACAGAGTCGGATTTGTGAAAATCGTTAATTTTATTTCTCTTTTAATATTTTATTCGGACTTCGGTGGAAATATATACGAAGCAATGAAAAATACAAAGGCAAATAGGAAAGATCTATAGTCGGATTAGTGAATAGATATGTTAATAACATTAGGTGAAGGAGGCGACAAGACAGGAAAAATCGTCTAGGTGTCAGTTTTTTTTTTTATAAGTACATATTATATAACGATAATGGAATGCTTTGTAAATATTAAACATATTTTGGCACTGTGAAACTAAACCAAAGTTGATTCGACGACTAACCCAAACTAACTAAATTTATTAAAATTGATTATAAGGTATCGGAACCGGTTGAAATAACTAAAATAAGTTGAGACTAAATGAAACTAGACGAAAGTTGCTTGGATGACTAACCCAAATTAACCAAATCCATTAAAATTGATTATAACGTATCAGGATCGATTCAAATGATTAAAATAAGTTGAAACAAAGTGAAACTAATTAAAAGTTGAATCGACGATTAACCCAAACTAACCAAATCTATTGAAATTGATTATAACGTATCGGAACCGCTTTAAATGGCTAAAATAAGTTGAGAATAAGTGAAAGTAAGCGAAAGTTGAATCGACGACTAACCCAAACTAACCACATCTATTAGAATTGATAATGACGTCGGTATTGTAACCATTTCCAATGGTTAAAATAAGTTGAGAATAAGTGAAACTAACCGAAAGTTAATTGAACACTAACCCAAACTAACCAAATCTATTAAAATTGATTATAACGTATCGGAACTGCTTCAAATGGCTAAAATAAGTTGAGAATAAGTGAAGCTAACCGAAAGTTGATTAGACTACTAACCCAAACTAACCAAATCTATTAAAATTGAATATAACGTAACGGAACCGGTTGAAATGATTACAATAAGTTGAGACTATGTGAAACTAACCGAAAGTTCAATCGACAAGTAACCCAAACTAACCAAATGTAATAAAATCATTATAACGTATCGGAACCGCTTTATATGACTAGCATAAGTTGAAAGTAACTGACACCAACCGACAGTTGAATCGACGACTAACCCAAACTATCCAAATCTATTAAAATTGACTATAATGTATCGAAATCGATTCAGATGACTACAATAAGTTGAAACTAAGTGAAACTAACCGAACGTTGATTGGACGACTAACAGAAACTAACCAAATCTATTAAAATTGATTATAACGTCTCGGAACCGGTTCAAATGATTAAAATAAGTTGAGACTAAGTGAAACAAACCGAAAGTTGAATAGACGACTAACTTAAACCAGCCAAATCTATTAAAATTGATTATAACGTATCGGAACTGGTTCAAATGAATAAAATAAGTTAAGACTAAGTGAAACTAACCGAGAGTTTAATCGACGACTAATCCAAAGTAATCAAATCTATTAAAATTGATTATAACGTATCGGAACAGGTTCAAATGACTAAAATAAGTTGAAACTAAGTGAAGCTAGTCGAAAGTTGCTTGTAGTCGCCCCCAAACTAACCCAAACTAACCAAATCTATTGAAATTTATTATAACGTATCGGAACCGCCTTAAATGACTAAAATAAGTTGAGAATAAGTGAAACTAACCAAAAGATGAATCAACGACTAACCTAAACGAACCAAACCTATTAAAATAGATTATAACGTATCGGAACTGGTTCAAATGACTAAAATAAGTTGAAACTAAGTGAAGCTAGTCGAATATTGATTGTAGTCGTCCCCAAACTAACCCAAACTAACCAAATTTATTGAAATTGATTATAACGTATCGGAACCGGTTCAAATGACTATAATAAATTGAAAGTATGTGAAACTAATCGAAAGTTGATTGGACGACTAGCCCACACTAACCAAATCTATTAGGATTTATTATAACGTATCGGAACCACTTTAAATAACTAAAATAAGTTGAGAATAAGTGAAACTAACCGAAAGATGAATCAACAACTAACCCAAGCTAACCAAACCTATTAAAATTGATTATAACGTATCCGAACCGGTTCAAATGACTAAAATAAGTTTAAACTACGTGAAGTTTATCGCAAGTTGATTGGATGACCAATTCAAAGTAACCAAATCTATAAAAATTGTTTATAACGTATCGGAACCGGTTCAAATATCTAAAATAAGTTAAGGCTATAAGAGAAACTAACTGAAAGTTGATTTGGTGACTAACCCAACTAATAACATCTATTAAAATTGATTATAACGTCTTAGAACCGGTTCAAATGATTGAAATATATTGAGAATAAGTGAAAATAACCGAAAGTTGAATCGACGATTAACCCGAACTAACCAACCTAATCCGGTTAGTCGTTCAACCAACTCTTGGTTAGTTTCACATAGTTTCAACCTATTTTAGTCATTAGAACCGGTTCAGATACTTTATAATCAATTTTAGTAGATTGGTTACTTTGGTCTAGTCGTCGATTCAACTTTCGAATAGTTTAACTTTTTCTCAACTTATTTCAATCATTTAAAGCGGTTCCAATATGTTATAATCAATATTAATAGATTTGGTTAGTTTGGGTTAGTCGTCGATCCAACTTTCGGTTAGTTTCACTTATTCTCAAGTTATTTTAGACATTTAATGCGGTTCCGATACATTATAATCAATTTTAATAGATTTGGTTGGTTTAGGTTAGTCCTCGATTCAACTTTCGGTTTGTTTCACTTAGTGTTCAGTCACCGAACATATTTGTTTTAGATTTTTTTTATATGGTTA